>CM029358.1:24794558-24843813 GCA_017140985.1 Hormaphis cornu
AACCTGTTTTACGGTGAAAAGTATCTGTACATTATTTTATGACGCCATTGTGGGCAAGTGACAACATAACGTTGTATGACCTTTCAAAAGTCTACTATGTAGATATTGACCCTAAATTTATTACTGTCTTCTGTAACTTGGTCTAGTAACAAAAGATCGTGTATATAGCATAATAGCATAACATATAAGTGCTGAAATATATAACACTTGCCAGATTTTGTTGGCGGTAACGATAGATGATCAGCTGATATGACTTGAAATGGAAGTTGAGGAATGGTTTGTTCACCAAGCAATCCATATGCTAAGGTTGTTCTTCTATTAACTTTCTGACAAACAATACAACCTTAAGCATACAGCTTTGTATCTTTATTCTTTACGCATAGAACTACATCAAAATCTTGTTTTCAGTTTTTCTAACGTTTTTTTTTGCATCAAAATGACCAGCATTTTCATGTCACAGTTTAGTTATCAAAAGCTGCCGTTACAATGCTGGTAATTTTGATGCAAAAAAACTTTAGAAAAACTGAAAACAAGATTTTGATCGAGTTCTATGCGTAACCTTAATGATTTTTTTCAATTCCGGTTTCCATTTGGTTAAACAAAAATGTATTGGCACCAGTTTAGACTCCAATTTATAAAATTATAGAAATAAGATCCTAATACTGGCATTAAGGTTCTATATTTTTAGATTCAATTCCAAGCCCTGATTATTTAATAATAATCTATGGTTTATATGGCAAATTGTACCATACACTACCTTACACTTTTACATTATTTGTATAGACCTAACTTTTTTTTTTTTTAAATTAAAATTATTCAAGGGCATATTACCTAATTATTTCTAGGCCTAAAACAATCATTATGCATCTAATCAATTTAATAAACAATGACCACATTGTTCTCATAAACATTCTCAAAAATATACTCATAAAATAAATCGTTATACATGGTTGTATAATTAAAACATAATCTGAAAATGACACAAAATGTTGATGCATTTTATGTGGACTCCCTTTGTTTGTGTTCAAGGTTTGATTGAGAACACTGCAGCTTGGCATTTTTTTTTTTTTTTTAACACAATCTGTTACAATATAATAAGTGCAAGTGTGAAACTAATTTTTGGCGTGCGTGACAGAATTAAAGAAACCTCCCGGTGGAGGCACTTAGGTGGTTTTACAATGTTAATGGTTTAGGTTATTATTGTTATTATTATTATTATAGGAAGATCAGGAGAAAATATAAAAATAAAAGTGGCAGGAATTAAATTACATTGTGGTATTTGCAATTTTTTTTTTTTTAGTTATTAAATTAGTAGGTCCCGACAACACCGCCTTTTTAATCTCTCTTTTGGGTTTCCTAGTATATTTTTGGAAGCTTTGCATTTAAACCATTCTACAAGACATATGTATTTTAGTGGTTTTGTAAAAATACAAATGTATTTTCACAGATTTGAATTTCAAGAGCACGGCAAGAATAGCAAGGAATTGCTTCAATTTTTAGTATGTAAGAAATATAAAAAGTAAAAAGGACAAAGATCTTACCATTTTCAAATGTTACACCAAATATGCCAAGCCAAATGTAAAACTATAAAACAAAAGAAAAAATTTCATTACTTAATTAGGTAATTACAAAAAGTTTAGAGACATACATTATATTATGACATACTCAGTGTTTGACTTGGAAAAAAAATGTCGCATTGATGTGCCTATACTAGACAATTTAAGGGTATCAAATTAGAAAGGGTACACTAAAATATGTTTAAAAAAGAAGGACTCTGTTCTCTAGCATTTCCTTCCCACAAGTCAAGCACTGGATGGTGAATACTGAATGCACTTAAAAAATATTATAATTATGATTAACACTCTGTTGGTAGGTATACAATTTTATTTGTTTTTAATTCCATTTTAACATGTATTTATCTTAGCATAATGAATTTCTCAATTGAATCGGTAATTTCAAAAACTACACAAGTCACCAATTTTTCAAAATTTACTTTTTGTCAAATTTTATAATTAAATACGTAATTATGTATTCTGTATAAGAACTACATACGTCAGATTCATATTTAATACAAATATTCACTAAGGAAAACTATAATTACGGAAAAAACTACATATAAAATACTACACAGTCATTAACTTGTGAGGTTTTTGCAGTTTTAAAATAAAATTTCAATTTTATGACTTGTATTATTTTTTAAATGACCGAATCAATTATATGTTTGTACAATTTATTAACGACGGACAGCAATAATTGTTTCTCTGCGTGCAGCATCTTGTAACAACTGCGTATCAACATCAGTTTCTGGTAGCAGTACATAGCGAACCAATGAACCTCTGATATAACAATCTTTTAAAGACCTCTAAAAGTATAAAAATCATAATATATTAATTGTTTTCTTCAAATGTTTGTAGAAAATTAAAGTAATTACCATGTGAGGGTATTTTTCACAATCTGAAACACTGATATTAAGAATTTTGATGTTCAAATATTGATCGACTGAATCTAACTTGCCACAGATACTAGAAAAAAAAACATAAAATAAAAACTTGCTTAAGTTATGTACCTAGGTGAATGAAGAAGTGTTACTCCAGAGAAACTAAAATAAGAATACAGAACACCACAATAGCACAGATAAAGGTGTATAATTGTAGGTAATTACCCACATAATTAATGACTTATACGCATAAATAAATAATGTGTATTAAAACTAAAAAAATTATGAGCAAACTAGATAATAACAGGGATGATTTGACTTGAAAGACAGGATTTGCTAGTTAAACTTAACCGGCTCCCAAGAAATTAGCAAATAGGTACTTGGTTTTATTAGTTTACTATATTGGTTAAACTAAGTTATATTGTTTTTCTTTAAAAATTAACCGACCAAAAATTACCAAGCCAAACCCCCAGCCAAATCTTGGGTCTTAATATTGCATCAAACTCTAGTTATGACCTGTAGTTATGACCTGCTGCAATATCAGAACACATATTATAATAATTAATAATTCAGAAAAAAAATGTTTTTAATTAATCGTAAACAATTTTTTTTCTAAAAAAATAGTCTATAAACAATTTAAACGTTGAGTAAAATAAAATTAGTTAGTTTCAATTTTGAAGTAACTAAAATTGGATTTACTTTTTAGCCTAGGCAATAATAAAAAAATATATATATATATATATATAATTTGGCTACCTACCTCCCCAACAACTGCAAAGAAATTTACAAGACAGATAACTCAAATGACTAAACCGTTGAGGATCGAGACCTCAATCGAACCGAACTATTTGACAACTACACAACGCACTTACCTCATATTGTTCTTCAATTCAACGACCACGTCCTTCCCTACGAGTGATTTAAAAAACGAGTAGAACAGCTGCAAACAAAAACAGTTCATTACGTCATCTTACATCAATTTTGATGTAGGTAAGCTCAGAAAAAGGTTTTATTCAATGTTTTTTTTTTTTTTTTTCAAAATAGTGCACAGATATAGTACATACATTATAAAATATTAGCAAATTACCATTTTCAATCGGAATTTGGGAATCAATATTTTCTTCCTTGGCCTGAACTCGATTAGAACGTTGCCTACCTATCTAAAAATCCTAGTCTCGTTTAACACATATTCGAAAAAATTAGTGTACTCGATGGTATAATGTAATAAATCATAAAACAATTTGGAAACTATTGAATATATATAGTTTGTGAAATTGTGGCAAATTCGTAGTCGGTCGTGTCACAGATAATATGAAAATTTCATGTTATCTGTGGTTGTGTTAAGAAACTTATACTACAAATTACAGGAGCGTACTGATCATCTGTAAAAAGCGTAAATTATGAACGAAGAAAAACTGAAAAACCGTTTGAGAGCGAAAACGTCAAGTACTTGGAGTGTGCAGAATTATAAATTTTAAAAACACAAATCACAGTTGAATAATTCATTGAGATAATGGAAATATTTAATAATATTGATTATAGATAAAAAATTAAAATAACTCCAATTCCGCACTGCAGCGACACCTGTTCGCAAAAACGCAATCTAAACTTTAATGGTCTTCGTGGATTTTCTAAAAAGAGCATTAAGCTCTCTAGTCTTCATATCAAAAAATCTTGATAAGTCAATATCCACCGTGAATAGAGAGATCTCTGGTCTATCTCTAGTCTTCATGAATATAACTAAGATGAAAATTCATCTATTACCTGATATAAGTTTGTATTTTACTTGTGACTATAAACGAAGAAACGTCTTGTACTGGACATTTGGAAGCCCTTGATCATTATTTAATGTTATGAATGGATTTTTAGTCATGCTAAAACATTTAAAAATAGAATTTTGTATTTTCACGATTGTGATTTTTTTGGTGCGCTTAGAAAATGCTCAAATGTTGAGCATTTGCGATCTCTGAGGAAACTATTCGCACACTCGCGCGTGCACAAATCATTTACGGCACGAAAATAGAAATATATTTTTGAAGAAATTATTTGTGAAGTTATAAAAACCACAAAAAGCGGTAAAGTAAATTAAACGTTCTTCTTGACGACCGAGTGTTAGTTATTTTGAATATATTATGGTTGAATTCAAAAACTTTTTGATTAGGCTATTTATCGGTACGATTTTTTTCCATTTAAAATCTGATTTGTTCAAAATTATTAAAAAAATAATTTTCGAGTTAAAATTTTAATTTTAAAAGATTTTGAAAATCCGCTTCCTTAATAGTCTAGACGAATTTTCTATGAGTTTGTACATGTACCTATTTAAAATGAAAATTGGACGTACGGAAATATATGCCTATAATTTTCCACCGCTATGTCCGACGCCATAGACCCATCTATGGGACCAACTTTAAAAGTCGGAACATTTTTATTTTTTACTACCCTTGAAGTTGTTCGCAGAAAAACAAAAAGAAAAGTATCATTATAAAAACAATACATTCTTCGCTGCGCTCAGAATCTAAAATGATTATTTTTATAATCATCTGTGAAAAATCGGAATCTAAAATGGCACGTTTAAGATCAAGTAATATATATAGATAAATGTAATATACAGATAAATATTTAGCCGCGATACAGATAACGACCAATAACGAGTTATCATTGTTTGTTACATATTCTGTGCTTTTGTAAGCCAACGAGTTTTTGCTTGTACCTTGTGTTTTATCATTTAAAACTTATTTCATTTTATATACTACTATTTATTACATACATATTTTCAAACGAAAGTCGTTTCATACTGTAGTTTGACTAATAATAAAATGCTGTTTTGCGTAATCACCCGTCATCAACTTTTTTGCGTGCGTAAAAATTGACTTGTCGACGACATTTTACACCGTTTCTCTCGATTGTGGGACGTGAAAATTCCGCCGTTTCGTTAATTACTGTTCAGCTGTTTCACGCGATCGCGTGACGTCGTCGTCCTCTTAAAACGTGCCCGCGGTAAGTATCTACTTGCCTACGACATTTTCCCGAATAATAGAAACGAGCCTTATCGATTTCGCAAGGTCAGTGCTGCGGTACCCACATCTTGCCCGATCGAGTGTGACCTGAACAGAACACCCATGTTTTTGAAACCGCTGTTGTTAAAGGTTTATGGTTTCGTCCGTAACGCTTAGGTGGAGATCGATGGGGTGCTTAGCGTCCCGAAAATATTTAAAGCCCTCCAAACGTTTGATCACTCTTCAAACTAATTGCCCCTCTTTTATAAAAAAAAATTATGAACAGCCCCCAAAAAAAAAAATTAATAATATAATCTCCGCCTAGGTAACGACGCGCCTACGACAGTGCCGTAGTATTGATATGGTCGGTTCTCGAATTTCAGGAGAAACAGTCTGTGGACATGGAAGGCGTTAACATACAGATCGAACCGTGCAAGATGTATTTCAGTGACGGTTGCGTGGAGACCGTGGAGGCCGATGAAACGGATCTGTTGCAGGGGGAATCGAAACCCGGTTTGGACGAGCCCGTCAGTATGAAAACTAACCGCCTACCCATTTTGAATAAATATTGTCGAGAGAATTTCACTTACTGTTTTTTTGTGTTTTTACTCAGTCCAACAATAACTGGTCTTCCCGGTTACTCAAACGATCTGCAGCAGTCGGTTCTAGTGCTCTGAACACTGTCGATTACCTCGGCGAATCTCTGGCTAATTTCTTTGGAATCACTACGCCCAAATATCAGTTTGAAATCAACTACCATAACAATATAATGCGAGAAGTGAGGTTTTATATTTTTATTATCGTGTACTGTTTAATGAAACATAGGTTTATACAAGTCAGGTATTTTATTTTTATTGTTTTTTCTTTTTTAATTACAAATAGTTGGGTATTAAAAATATAAAATCCGACTTCTACAAGTACATGCGCGTTTAAAATACTCATGTTGGGACCATGTTTCTAATTTCAGTGTTGAACAGGAGACTTAGCTTTACTTTTTAATTTGCTTACTCCCCCAAACACATACTATTTTACTACTCATATGAAACTCTCGGGGTTTAAGTGACTAAGCACTATCAAAACATGTCAGCGGATTTCCTCCCATGTTTATGTACTTGTGAACAATAATCAAGGCTTTCAGAAATGATTATAACATTTCTGGTTTGATCAAAATGTATAATTTGTCTACCTACTTACCAAACACTTAAACAAGTACAAAAATGTGTACTGCGTAGTTTTGCATACTTATTTATGTTTTTCTACAATTTTGCATATTTTATTACTCATGCGGAAAAAGCACTAGTTTTTGTAAACAACTAATGAAACGGTCAAAATAATATCTAGATTTCTTTTTAATATTTGTTATATTATACAGGTCAGCGTTATCATGCATGTATTTTTGTTGTTGCCACTTGTTGACTACACTTATAATACCACCCACACAAGCATTTATATTTTTTTCTTCTTTTTTTTTTATCTAAACACATTGGCAGCTGTGACCATTAGTAAATAAATTGATAAATAAATACATTTAATCACTTCTATTTTTCTAAGAAAAAAATAAGGTCTCGATTTTCAATACAACATAAGACTTGAAAGTCAAATTCCAAAGTTTGACCAATTTGGACGAAGAATTGAAATTGTTTTTGGTTTCCTTGTATTTGTTACATTAAGTGTGTTTGAGAGATAGTGAAATTAGTGAGTTAATGAGACATATGAAATATTAACATCCAAGTCTCTCATCATAGAATTCAATTTACTTTAAATTCCCCCAAACTTATTACTTTCGTTATACTTATGATAAAACAAGCCACACGTGATGGAGGATCTTGTTTGGCAGCCAAATATTCATGAGTCGGGTGGTTATGGCCTATTCAAAAGCAATTAATCAAATTCTCTTCTTATCTGCTTAGTCTGGGATTTTTTTATTGATACATATTATTTTTTAGCCTATTTAACTTGGTATTTTGACTATGTCAATGTATTCTTCATTTGTTTATACATGATTTAATCATTAAAATTTTTTTTTTAAATTATTTAAATTTTCAAACAATTATGTGTGTTAGTTATTTCTTACATACCTGAACATTTTATTTAAAATGATTATTTTTTACAGTTTTGAATTTCTCGATTTTTTTTTAGTTGAAACAATAAATTACCAATAATCCTAAACTGTAATACTTATTTTGCTGTTTTTCAAAACTTATGTATGCACAATATACTTGCTGGTATTCAGTGATTTTTAGAATTTACAAGTTCTCCAAGCTTTGATGATTTAATTTTCTGATACGTACAATGTTGCCCTTTTAACCAATTAAATTACCAAAATATACCTATTAAAGGCAAAAATTTTGAATTAATGAAAATAATTTATTTACCTGTAAATTTTCCTATTTTTTAGATTTATAGTTTTTATATTGATAGCAACGCTTATTCGAGTAGTCAAGTACTTAACTTAATAATGTTAAACACACTATTTCTTTAAATTATATATTATAATGGCAGTATTATAATTGTTGTTTAGATGAACGCAGAAAAAGTTACTGATGAAGAAAACATAAAAGGATGGATTCAAAATCCACAGGCAAATATTGTTACTACAGAACCTTGTTAAATTTACATTTTTCGCTATAATTAATTTTCTTTTCATTTAAAAAGAGGAACAATTAATGATAATTTTACTAAAAATAATACTGTTCAAAATGTTCTATTAATTGTGAGATTTTTATTTTGTTATAAAGTTTGCATTACAGTCTAGTAGGTACACTAGTAAAACTGGATACTTTTAATTAGATCAAATTCAACCTTTAATAACCAATGGATAAACAGTTAATGAAATACAGTGGTGCATACCAAGGTAAACTTGGTCATTGGTAAATTGGTCAAAGCCATAGTTTCTATATGATCTTATGATCTTACCTAAAGAATATACACCGGAATATATTTCATTGTATTTTTATAATCTTTAAGGACATAATACCAGCAACATTTAAACAAGTTATAGGTATGCATTGTTCATTTTTTTTTTTTTTTTTCGTAGGGGGAGAGGACGATGAACTGAAATAAACCAACTTTTTTTAAAATCTTTAACAAGCAGTATTTTATTTTTTCTTAAACATAATAATTTTTGGTATTTAAAATTAAACTATATTATTCAAACTATTGTAGAATGAGCATTTTCAATCCACGGCACGGGTATGGACTCTTATTAGGGAGTTTTGTGTAGGCAAATTGTATCCCATCACAGTTGTGAAGTGTCTTTGTTTGACAAAGTAAAATATGTTAATGGTCATTACTGATTAGTGAGTGTGAGCTATTATTGTTATTTATATATTATATTTATTTACCAAATAGAATATGTATGTATGTATGTATGTATGTGCAAACATTGTAACCAAAAACAGCTCTTAATTTGCAGTAACAACTCTTGCAATTTAAATTTTACAAGTGAATTTTAGTAATGTTATAAGACGTGGCAATTTAACTATTTATGTTTGTAGATAGTTGGTTTCCAGTTAAATCAATTCATTTTCCTGAATAGTAAACTGTAGTAATTAAATAAATCAAAGATACCAACATTTACAGAAATTGCATTGTCGTGCCCTATTAAGTACTCTCTTTGATATGACGAAAGAATCAGATTTCAGAAATATTAAAAATTGAAGCCGTAAGATTTTTTCCCGTAAAACAGAATTTTGGCTAATGTTTTACTATGTACTATGTACTAACCTTAGAAAAAAACCTTATGAATTGTGTACAATGTTTTTTCTTGTTATAGAATTCTGAAATTGTATATTATGAATCAAAATGTAATCATTAAATATTTCAAAAATAATGAAAATAATTAAAAATAATAATAATATAATATATTTATCAAGTCAAAATATAAAAATACTACATAATAGTTCTCATTAAAGTAAAAAAAAAAAAAAAAAATGTTCTTACAAGTTATTATGTCAACGTACAGTGTGGTTAAGTTATTAAATTTGTTTTTCCCTCAAATTAAACGTATGCCATGTTCCTGTCTACTAAAACTCTACTAGTCTACTAGATTATAATAAACATTCCATAACTTATTTTATGTCTATTATGTAAACAAAAATTTTGAAAACAATTCAATTACATATTATACCTTTAACACCTTCATTATATATGTGTTAAGCTCAAAAGTAATAAAACATTCACTATCCTTACTAATCATTAAGTTATTTTATGGACTATGTACTAAAATTTTTTTTAATTAAAAAATAAAAAACTAATTGTATTACCATTTACCTTGTAAGTCATTTTAGTACTGAACTAATTATTTACCTCATTTATGTATTTTATATTTATACCTCTTACTACCCCACTAATCCTTAAATCATAAGTTACAATACATACTTAAGCATTATGTTTGTTTATTATGGTTATTTGGAGTATACTAAACTGTTATTGAATTATTTCAAAATAAAGCGTATCATTGTTATTATTGCATTTTTTTTTTTTTTTTTTTTATTGTACTCATTAACAACAAAAACAAAGACTTGGACAGTCAAATTATTTAGGCTGCAGAAACAGGATTATATTATAGTTTATAGATGGTTGAAGTAAGTTGTTTTGAATAAAAAAAATTGAAGGATATTCCATCATTCGACCAATCTACAGATTCAACAAAAAATAAAGTTAGATTGACTACACTTGAAACATCTAAAATTTAAAAATTAAGTGTAACTATGAAAACAGTGTCAATACTGTTTAAAATAAAATTTACCAAAGGATAATCGGTTCTGCTCTGTTCATGTGGAATATTATTATAACATCTCTTCATAATTTATCAATGATAGTAACATCATTTCTGCTTCAAATGCAGCACTTACAATGCAATATCAAATACTATACAAAAAATTCGAAATCAAACTGGATTTATAGCAACATAAATACACTTGCATTAGTATGTACGTTAACCAGTCATTGGTGACGCCATGAGCAATTATTTGTTCACACAATTGCCATTTTTGGAACCAATGTTTTAAAATTGAAATGTTATTTAACTTGACAAAATTATAAATAATATACTTAGTTGTGTTGTATCAAAAAATAATTACAAAAAACATGAAGTAATCTAATAATTAAATATTCATCTTATTTTATTTCGCAACCAGTTACTTTTTAATTGACGGGTTGCTAGACATAGGCGTGCGCAGACCATAGTGGCAGGGGAGGTCAAACCAATGTTGAGTTACGGTCAAGGGCGTATTTGAGGGGATAATGGTCATTTGTCCAGGGACAAATGTTTATTGTATAGTTATATTACTTGTGAGGGCTCACAAGTAATATAACTATAAAATTTAAATAATTTGTACACTGAAAGAAAAATAGGTATTTACAAATATTCCTAAAAAAAATTAGGTTTTAAGAGCCATTAATTTCAAACTTCTAAATATTTTTATAATATTAAATAAATAACTTTTACGGCACCATAGATTTGAGCATCAAAAAAATAAACTAACTAATTAAAAAAAATTGTAAATCTGACATGGGTTTTGTTTTATGCATTTATTCCATTCACTAAGAACAAAAATCAGGTACCTATATAATTGTTTTGGAAAGAAATGAAAGTATGAGTAGTCATAAATGCAATTTATCTTTGACAAAATTTTCTGAATTTCTTTTTAAATTATGTGTTTTATATTGAGCATAGTTTTATAGTATAAAAAAAAAAGGCGATCGAACTTAATTTGAAAGTTACAGACATTTAATAATTATTAATATCTATATGTATATATATATATATATATATATATATGGAGTATGGGGCGGCGCAAAAATAGATCGACTAAAAAAAACGCCCAGCAAATTTAGTTTATCAACTTTGTATTTCAAGTTGACAATAATCCCTGTTATAAACATCATAAAAACAATAAAATATTACAAAATTTAACAAAACAAAATACAAAATAAATAATAATAGGTAATTTTGTGTTAGATACCTAATGGTATCTAAACAAATAAAACTGGAAATAATACAACTTATTATTAAGTTATTTACATAAATTTTATGAATATGGCTTTATATTAAAATAAATAGATTTTGAAAAGTTACATTCAAACTATACACGTTTAAGTATTCTATTTCAAACATAACATATTTATATAAGGCATAAGTACAAAGTTCAAAGTTGTCAAGTTAAATGTATAAATCACATTTGGTGGTTGTATTGACATAAAAAGTCAATAAATTATTGTGTTTTACACTGTAATTCATAACAAATAATAATGACTGATGAGCAATTTAATATGTTTTTGAACAAAAAGTTTGTTTAAAATTTTTGATAAATAGAAACTGTAGTCTTATTAATAAATAAATAATTTAAGATTTTGTTATGAAACCCGACGTAAACATTTTCATTGAAATGTTTTGTTATAACAAGTTGTATAAATCTGGTCAACTTTCATTGCGCTCAATAAAATCCAGTATTTGTTTAGTTATTATATCAGTAGCTTTTTGTGACTGCGGTATTATAAATCTAAAAAGTCAAACAAAAAATGTATATAGCTTGGACATACAATAGGAATGTAAAATGATGACATATAATAGTTACAATTACAATAAAATAAATAATTACTTATGTAAAACAATGATGTACAACCAACTAATTAAAGAACATATATTATAGTTATAATCACTACTAAGGAATTATAAAATAGATTTGTTTGTTAAAAAGTTGAAAGGCAGTAAAGTAAAGTAGTGTGGAAAAAGACATGAATTTGGGTAGGTATTTGTTTCAGAGGATGTAATGTCAATGAGTGAGTGCTAACATCTTATATTAATTTTTGAAGTACTGATAAATAACAATTATAAGTGATTTTAGGGAATCAAAAATGTCGAACAATTGAAAATATCAAAGCTTTATACTCAGTTTAAAAATATCAACGTAATTTGGAACCAGTATAATGTTAGATCAGATGTGGGGCACAAACATTGCTTGACTTAGTACAAAAATAGTATAGACGCGATTTAGAAAAATTATTTACGCTACATTACATTTATGCTGGGTTGCAAGAACGTATAGATGTAAATTTATTGGTCAACTTAACCAACCAATGACAGACCTAAATTTCTATTTGTAAACTGTTTACCGGCTTGTTAAATAATACAATTATTTTAATTCGACCCAGAATTAGTGTTTAGGCTATGAACTAAATTAGAAGGGATACACTAAAATATTTTTTTTAAAAAAAAGAGTATTGTACCACCCCCCCCCCCCTCCAGTCGAACCACAAGTTACAAGTGCCCTTAGTCTTGGCTGAATAACTAATTTTGCTACATTAACTATAATTAATTACCTGTCTATATTATGTAGATCTTTTCCAGAATATTCAAAAATAATCATATCCGGTCGTTTCTTTCGACATTTAATATTCAAAATAGTTCCTAGAGAATGATTTACCAAGGAGTGTATTTTATTAGAATCTTTTAGGTCTACTTCAACCATTACCAAATTGTTTCTTGTTAACACCAATTTTCTAATTAAACAAATCAATTCACATTTGGCATTATTGTAATTGACAATAATAGAAAAATTAATAAAATATAACAATGTACAATACAATAAATGTTACATTACCCAGGAATTAACATTCCTCCGTTTGTAATATGATGACAGTCAAATGATGCAATTATATTAGGTTTATTTAATAGCGCAGATAAACTTTTAAGGTTAGCTGCATCATCAAGTTCATCTAAAAAATATAAAACAAAAATCTAGTTTACAAAAAAATCGTAGCTGAAAAAATTTATAACACCTTCAGAATCTTGATTGTTATCGTCTTCATCAATAGAAAAAACTGGTGCCATATTTCTATATCTTTTGCTACTTTCACTATTTTTATCACTTTTTGTACTATGGTTATTACTTAATAAAAAATCCATTAATTTTCCTTTGACTTCAAATGATTTTGATCGCATTGCTACACTATAAAATAAAAATTATAATTAAAACTGAAACATTCTAAACAAACATAACATTTAACACGACCGTTACCCAAGTTTAGAAAATAATTCGTTGGTTGGATTGGTTTGAGTCAAACGTTCATTATTTGGACGTTGACTTTTTAAACACTGCGAACATTGATTACGATCATGATCGCTGAGGCCATCAATGTTGTTTTTTTCAAAATATTCATGAAGAGCTATCAAAAGAGATTGAAATATTAATATAAACAAATAAATCACAATTTTGGAACAGGCTTAACTACCAAGGCAAACCCAAAATTTTAGAAATATGGATCAAGATAGTGTTTGAGAGACCATACCGATATTGTACGTCATATTATATATATTTTAAATGTTCTCATTATGGAGCCACCTATTATTTGTATTCCTCTTCAGTTATTTAAAATTGACATTTTATAATCAAATTAATTTTTTAAATTTCAATAAGAACATAATAATGATTTTAAAAATTATGATTGAGTGTGTATGCATTACTACAATTGGTTTTTACCATTACCTTTTGAGTTTTCACATATAATATAGTATTTGTTTCTAGATTAAAATTTGGATACAGATATCTTTACAAAGATGTGAGTATAACATATTATATACATTTGATTTGATACACCTTATGTCATCAAAGATAGTTTTTTTTCATTTTTTACTTATAATTTTGACAACTTAAACTTAAAGTTAGTTAAATTGAAGTTTGTGAAAAAAGTATACAAACCTTGATATCCACCATTCAACATAGAAACATAAAGAGAATGTTTTTGTAAAAAAGCAGAAACAACCATATGAGTATTTTGATTAGCATCTAAGCCGCTTCCACAACCTGAAAAACACCAATGTTCTCCTCCGCCTGATCGACCTTCAACAAAGCTCTGCTTCTGACATGATAATAAACCTTCAACGGCAGTCCAAAAAGATATAGGGTCCTCTAAAAGCTTTTAAAAATAAAATATTATTTCTTTGGTGCCAATAATGAATTTTACTTTAAATAAAAATTTTAAAAATATTTACTAAAGAACTGTCCAACGGAAATGCTATTGGTAAGTGTCCAGCATTGTACTGTTCTGCTGGTCGGCAGTCCATCACAAAAAACTTTAAGCTATTATTGACAGTCCGATTTGTATGAGAAACTAATTCTTTAACGCTTACTGGAAGACATAACATTTGTGAAATTCCTTTATCTGGTAGCTCAGGATCAAAAATATACTCAGCAACATCCTAAAATTTAAAGTACTTACAAAGTAATACAAATTATTTTAAAAAATCTTAAATAAGTACCCACATTTTTAAATGATGAAGGTGTTTTTTTATCATAGTATTCTGCCAAGGACCAAAAATCATTAATATCATCTATAGCTAATTGCGATGGCAAATTCCCAAGAATCTCAATCAACTGATTTTTAGGTTGGTGTTTTAGTGAAAAAATGTGGTCTCTAACACAACGTTTAAAAACGTAATAGTAAATTTTTGTATAGTTAGTTTATAACGCAAGTTTTAAAAATATATTTACCTGGCATTGATGACAAATACTAAAGCCAAGAAAAATATAAAAAACCTATCTTTTTTCGCCAAGTATAAATCCCAAATTGTTAAAATTACTTCTAAGGAACAGGTTTCCGAGAACAAAGTCTGAATCTAAACAACAAAACAAACATAGCATTTCTAGTTAATAATCATTGTTAAGTTAATCTATTATATTTTTAATAAAATACCCATGGTTCACTGTAAAGTTCTGGTCCTAGTTTCAAAGAATCTAGTAAATTGCACAGCTCTGGGTCGTGATACAACAACAATATCCGCAGCAAATGATAACAATCTTGATGTTTAGCTAGATATTCTTTCTCGATTGCACGAAACATAGTGTACGTGTCAATTCGAGGAAGCTTTAATGAGACGATCGGCCGAATAATTGACGGCCATCTCTTGCTCTCGTCGTAGGTATCGGTGTTGTGTACCTTACACATGGTCATCAGTATTGCTTCGGTGTCCGACAAACAGTTCAGTTTTTCTTCAACGTCTTCGATTTCCAGTGAAGCTTAACACACACGGACATCAAAACGTGACAATTAATACCTATATCATCAGATTACGTTTCCTCATACTACCAATAAGCATCTGACAGTCGGCCTCCAGTCGTTCTTTGTTTTTGATCACGGGTCTCTCATCCAACAGCGTTTGAATGGTGTCATCGTCGTGCGTCAGCAACTGCCGCCACACTTGGCCCCTGCACTCGTTAGCGATCGCGTTAAAATGCTCAAATTCATCACTGAGCGGCGATTCTTCTTTCTCGACCAGTGCTTTTTCGAGGTCTTTCATCCTGGACGGGAAAAACCAAAAATACCATTAACAAAAACGTAGGTAGCACAAATTTGAAAAGTTAATAGAAGAGTAACTCTGGTTCAACAAACGGTTACAAACGTTACAATTTCCCTGTACCCAGACCACAAGTGGAAGTAAATTTGAAGAGGTATGCTAAATTATTTAGTAAAACTGAAAGGGTCCCTCCTCTCAACTCGAGCATCTTTCTGGACGACTCACCATCCTTCACTGTCCAGATCTTCCGACATTCTGGACTGTGCACGCCGCGGCTCTACGATGGCGAATTACGTTTCAAACGCATTTGGTCGAATCCGTGTAGTGGATCGAACGTACAACGTAGGCACTTATGCTCTAATCATTATGAATAAACGTTCAAATTACACTGCAGCAGACTTTTTGCTGTTGCTCAACCACAAGCGAAGCCATAAAATCAATTTGAGCGGGCCTTATCTGTGAAAACACTCCAAATAGTATTATACTATTATTACGAAATAGTTACGAGAAATACGAGAATTAGTAGTTATTTCTCTAAAAAAAAAAAAAAAAAAAACTACATTATTTAATATTATTTGTCAAGTTAAGCATAATAAGTAGTTATATTTTTGTACTCAAGTTAATAGCTATTATCTAACTATTTATCTCGCATTCTACAGACAAAGTATGATAAGCTTCGTTTTTATCAACGTTCATTATTTAATTTTGTCAATTCACAATACTGTAGACCATTTTTTCACGTTATAGTCTGTGCAGTAGAGCAGGCTGTGGACTTGGCACTCGGGGATAACGAAAGTCCTGCTGCACGTTACAAAATTACGTTATTTACCAACTAAATGATGACAATTAATATACCATTTATCTATTCTGTGTCATTAATACCTCATTAATTGTATGTGTTTGATAATAGTCAATTTAATAGCTATTGCTCGTTAACATAACTTAACCTCAGAGTAACAAGAGAACTATACTTATATAATTTGCACTTTGTTTTAAATTCTGAGCGTCGGCGAAGAACGCATTGTTTTATACAATGATGTTTTTTGTTTTCTCTGATTAAAAATTTCTTGTAGTGCTCCAATTTTAACGTTTGATACCTTAAAAAATAGATAATTGATCCGAGATGGTAATTGATTTGAAGCGTTTTATGAAATTTTGATTGTTTTCGAAATTGCTCCGTTTGACTTTAAATATATACGTTTAGGAGGGTTTTATGAGTGTGTACCGCTGAAATTTCAATTTGACAAAAGTTTTTATTGTTAAAATTTGTTTTTATCACGACGTATACTGGACAACCGAGCTTGCTCAGAATCGTATTTTCGATAGCAATGGTTTATCGTTGCTTTCAGATGTAAAATAATGAGTTGATACCGCAACTTCTAAACCCACCGTAGTCGCTACCTCGACAAACTACCCACGCGACCTATAATAGACTGATCCCGGCTTTTTTTTATTTTGTCTGTAATTAAATATGTGTATTGTTTGAACAATGATGTTTTTTTTTTTTGATTCTGAGCGGAACGAAAAACGTACTTATATCGATTTTAATAATTTTAAATGTTTGTTCCTTTTTGTTCGCATAATTTGCTCCAAATTTTACAAATGGCACAGATACATAGATGGTATCGGCCCTGGATGGTACTATAATCGGATGAAGATTTTTTTGTAACTTTGATTACTTTTTTATTCGTGACATTAATTGAATACACATAACATAGATAGTCCTAGATCGATATGTAATCTATGCTTTGAAACAACGTACAATAAAGTGTATCTCGAATTTTAATGAAGGCATTCAGTTTTATCAAAATTGGGTACAGACATGAGACATTGTGAGCATTGTTAACTTACCTGTTACGCTTACCTATAAAAATCAGTGGCGTATCCGGAGGGGTTAGGGCATAGGCGTATTTAGGGGGGGCTAGGGGGGGCTTAGCCCCCCCAGTTTGGAAAATAGCCCCCCTAAAATTGGGCGGAGCTACCCACAATTTTATAGACGGTTAACTCTAGGAGGGCTACAGCCCCCCCAAAAATTTTTTCACCCAACGCCTATGGGTTAGGGGTTATAACCCCCCTCCGAAATTCGTTCGATTATATTTAAAAATTATAATTCATTTAATTCCCGCCAAACTGTATAAGGTTTGAACTTTAGGTTAGTGTGGTGTTGTGGAATGTGGTTATCTTATCTTCCTACATAACTATTGCAATTCTTTCTAGAGTGCCTGTATAGTTATATAATAAATAAAGCCAACAATTATATGCCCTAAAAATCTATAAAATATGTATGCAGTTATGCCCTAAAAATTACCAAAATATGCCCTTAAAATATGCTCTAAAAAAAAGTTATTGTAAAAAAATGATTAAATGATTTATTTTTTTTATGTATTATACAATTTATACTATAATAATACAATATTATTATTTATTGCCAATGAATAATGATTTACAAAAATGTGTGATATTAAAAAATATTTAAAATTAAAAAATTAAAATTAAAAAACAAAAACATTAATCAGATGATAAACATTTTAATTTTTACCCGATGTTATTACATTGAACAATTAATGATTTGTATAAGTTTTCAAACAGCATTGAGCGTCGGTTGTCCGTTAACAAATTTTTGTAGCGTGAAAAGGAACGTTCTACATCAACGGATGTAATAGGTGCGTATTTATAATGTAACAAATCGTTGCTGGTCAAATTTTCTGGAATACCTTCTAATGTGGATACTTCACCGGATAATACTTTAGAAATTTTCGTAAGAATATGAAAACCATTATTTTTTTTAAAAACATCTTCACATTTTTTATTAATATCAGTGCCATTTGTACCACTAACTTCACATATTTTACTTCGCGCAGTTTCTATTAATTTAATTGAGTCAGCTAGTAAAACATTCTGGCTTTCTAAAGATGTTATGGTAGTTGGTAAAAATCCATAGTTTGAATAAATAAAAGTTAAATTTGCTTCAACTTGATCTTGAGAAATTAATTTTTGAACTTTGTCTATTGAAACGGCGTCTTCAGGGTTCAATTTCTGTATTACATTTCGAATAGCTTCTATATGTTCGCAATAATACATTGAAGCAGAAATCCATGTACCCCATCTTGTTAATATAGGCGTTGGAGGCAATGGTATACCTGGAGCCTCAGTTTTAAACAAATCAATACGACTTGGCGCTTTTAAAAATATTTTTTTTGTGTTTGAGACAAGTTCGTCAATTTTTGGAAATTGACCACGAATTTTTTCTGCCACCCGGTGTAGCCCATGGGCCACACAAGTAACGTGGACCATTTTTGGATAAAATGCTTGTAAACAATTAGCTGCCTTGACCATATATGGAGCGGCATCGCTCAAAAACAAAAGTACATCAGGATGTCGGATTCCATTAGGCCATAATGTAAAAAGAGCTTTATCAACAATTTGACATATTGTAGAGTGGTTGGTTTTTTCGAGAATACCGGAAAAAATTAAAAATATTTTACCTGGTTCATCGGCATTTAAAATACCAATAATTACGTTTGCAATATAACGAGATTGTACGTCAGTAGTTTCGTCGATCGAAATCCAGATTTTCTTATCAAGCACTTCTTTTCGTATGGCGTCCATTGTCTCATTATAGCACTCATTGACATAGGTACTTCTTAATAAAGATACTGATGGAATATCTTTATGCGTATACTTTTCCAGAAACGAACGAAAATAGGTATTTTGTAATTTATTTAATGGTATATTGGCTGCTAACAACGTTTTGCACAAATCTTTATTGAAAGAATTAATTTTTGATGTAGTAGGTAAAAGTTGTTGAGTCTTTTGTTGTTGGTCGCCGAGTCGTTGAATACCACGTGAGTGCTTAGACGTTTTAAGATGTTGTAAAACTGTAAATCGTTTTTCACATGTAACCTTTGCCTCACATATTTTACAAAACAATATATTCCCATCCGAAGAAAATATATTTTCTCCAAATTCAGAGATGTAACTATTGATACGACTAGTGTTGGAAGTTCTCACTTTCGGCATTTTAAAACGGTCGATTTAATAACGCACCACACGAGTATAAAGATTTTATTTATTATTAATAAATATATGTATATAGGCTCTCTAATTCTTTCTAATATAATATTATATACAATACGACTTTAATAACTTTACTATGCGTGCTATACCTTATTATCAGTGATCACTTTCGAGTCTAGGCAGTCTGCTGTTTATATCGTCTGAAACAGTTATCTCCGAATATTTTATTAATTATAACACTTCCTGTACCTACTGCTTCAGGGAACGGTCATTTTACGACGTTCAAAAAGTTATTTAAGGAATTTTACCGGTCAAAGTCGTTTGATTGGTTTAGCCTAGAAAGCTATATAGTTTAGCCAACAACATTCATCGTGATATTAAAGTGACTATACCAACGACGTCGTCAATCAGTTGGCAAAAACCTCTTCAAGAAAATAAATTTATAGTTGATGTAAAAAAAAATAGTTAAAACTATTGTTTGTAATGTAATTAGTAGTGTGATACATTATAATTTTTGTAAGTAAAAATAATTATCAACCTAATTGTCAATTGACTGTTTATTTCTATAAGTAAATTTAAAAAACAATGTACACAGAGAGTTAAATGTTTTCCTTTGTAGTATATATCTTGTAATAAATGTCTTAGAACCCCCCCGAAAAAAAAAACAATGGTTACGCTGCTGGTAAAAATGTACCTAGTTTTATCGGGTACACCAAAATCATAATTTTTAACTCTCGTAACTCCGGCGTTCTTGCAGGTTCTTCTCTTGTTATTCCACTCATCCATATCCAAGCATTTTTGCATTTCCGCCACACTTGTATTCTGTTCTATTTTCCTGTCAACTGCTCAACACTCTGAACCATACGACACGGTTGGTCTTACCACACTCCTGTAGAACTTGCCTTTTAACCTTATTAAAATTCTTTTATCGTACAAAACATCTGAAGTTTATCTCCATTTCATCCAACCACACTTAATCCTATGTTTCACATCTCTCATTAAACCCCCGTCCCTTGTTACAAAGGATCCTAGATGCTTAAAGTTTTCTCCTTCTTCTTAATACGTCACCGCTGATTTTCATAACTGTTCCCGTGGGTATTGTCGACATCCAGGTCTTTCTTGGATTTTATTTTTCTCAGAATCGATTTGGTTATTCTATACAGTATATTTTTGTCTTAGTGCTAAAAGTTTTTTAGCGTAGTTATAATATTACCAAAAAACAACTACCGTGTGAGAACAATCAAACACGTTTAAAAAATATGCACTATAGTATAATTTTTGAAATTAGAGAGTAAGGTTAGAAGTCACATTACAAGTAAGGTGTACAAAATTTTATTTAAAAAAATTGTTCTTATAGTAGGTACTTGGATATAGATTTACTTAAGACTGTGAGCGTATTGTACAAAATGGAAAAATATCTGGATAGGAATTTTGGAGCGAAGCGAAAAAAATTTTTTAGTTCTAGTACGATAATATGTAATGTATAATATTGGCCGGCTGACATTTTTATTGGCCTGCCTAGTTTTTTCGAAAAACTGAAATGACGCCCATGTGGACCATATTATTTTAACGATGGACGTGAACCGAAAATACCAAAACTTCCGAAATTGCTCCGATCGGGTTTGAATCTAAAGGAGGATTAAATGAGTTTCTAATATTATAATATCATAAAAAATTTGAAAACAAAATGAATACAAACGTCAAAACGTGAGTGCTATAATAAATAATAGGCGAAACAAGTGTTGATTGGTTCTGTTATAGTTAAGGTGTCACGCCGCTACAAATTACAATGACCCACTAATTCCCCACTTTTTTAATGTATGTCATTTTTTGGTACTTTTTTATTGTTCGTGTATCTTACCTACTTAATAATCATAAACCGCACTTTCATAAACCGTGTTTTGGCAAACCATCATCACTTATTTAGTACGTATCTATATAATCGTTTACTTTCACTAATGTGATTAAAAAATCGTAAGCACCTATAACTAACCAACTCTACAACAGGTTATCGAATTAAAAATTTAGTTTTGCATCATTCACTTTAGACAAAATAAAAATCTGTTATGGAAAAAATTGACATGTTGCATTCG
The DNA here is from genome assembly GCA_017140985.1 of Hormaphis cornu. Lineage (NCBI taxonomy): Eukaryota > Metazoa > Arthropoda > Insecta > Hemiptera > Hormaphididae > Hormaphis > Hormaphis cornu. Next base: position 24,816,402 of record CM029358.1, read on the forward strand.
ATTCAAATGACGGGACTTCCGGACAATTTTTTTGTATTTTTGCCAATCTCCCAGACCCCGAAACCACCACCCCACGTCGAGAATGTACGTTTTTTGTGGCTACGTTTTTTCAAAAAGGGTTGAACCGATTTAATTTCAGCTGTTTTCGACAGTATATAACTACACAATACTTGAAGTTGTGCGCATCGTATAATATTTTTGTCTAAATTGTTTATGAGAAATTTTGAAGTTGTCTCCGACTGGAATTGGGGCGAGTATATGTAATTTTTATTAATTCGGCATAGCAAAAACGTTCAAACCGATTTTATTTATGTTTTCCAAAAAATAAATCTGTTTGTTTTAAGTTTAATATCGCCAAAAATTTTTCCGAAATCGATGAAATAGTTAAGTTAAAAATTGAATTTGACTCTATCGCCTATTAGTCTTGCGTGGCGGCGATAGAGCAAGTAAGCGGCTACATTATCTGTTTAACCGATTTGAATTCTGCTTTGGGTTACTATAAAGCTTGGTAAAATGTACACATTTTAAGTTGTGCGTTATTCACTTATTTCTAAACTAGTAGAGTATTTTTTGAGACAATTAAGTCAAACATTTTCGTGTTGCGTGGACCTTCACTTGTAGGCCCTGCCGGCGGGGTTTTCGTTTGTGAAAAAAAAGTGTGTTCAAATTTCAATAAATAAAAAAAGTACTTCTAGGTAGAATGCAAAGATTGTTTCGAGCCCATTATATAGTAAGACGAACAAATAATAAAATGAAATTGTAAATTCTTAATTTCTAATTGAAAAGTATTAACGATATTATTGACATGATATAAAATATTTTCCGGTGATTTTATGTGTTGGGAAAAAAATAAAATTAAAAATTTGTAGGCTACTGATTTAATTTCAATACCTAAAACATAACATAATTGTTCCAACTGTTCAATACTTTTAATTTTTGTTCGGGCAGGCCAATGGCCATCATAGTAGCCGAGTCCAAATATTTCTCCTCCAAATTGTATATTAATATTTCAAGTCCTCGTTGGAACTTTTATCAATAATATTTTACTAAGGGTCTTTCTGGATTTTCCGATCCAAGTATACTTTTGAAAATGGTTCAGAACTCGTGATGATTTCGAAATTTTAATTATTATCGTTTTTTATTTTTTTCTCCAGATATTTTCGTACGAAATCAACAATCGCGAAAACACGACCGACTTTGTTTTTACGAGTTCCGAATGAAATTATTTGCAAACACGGAGGACGCGCGTACAAATCCCCCGCCAAAAGCAACACGCGCCGACAGTGTGCACGCGTACGGACGGAATCGGTGACGGCGCGCGGTTGGTAACACCGCCGGGCCCGCGTTCGCGACACCCTCGGCAGAGTGCTGCTGCACGTGGTGGTGGTGGGGGATGCGGCGCTCCCGTTCGTTTTTATTATTTTTTTTTTTCCTGCGGTTGACGCGACCGTCCGCGCGACGTCATTTCGTTTTACGCCGTCGACCGTACGAACCACACGTTACGACACCCTCGTAACCGCCGTTTTCCCGTCAAAACGCCACCGTACCGCGAACCACGGTCGCGCCACTCCGCCGTCGGAACCACAACGAGAGACGACGCACGCGAGCCCGACAGCAACCGCCGTCGTTGGGACAGTGAACTTTGGGTAAGCATTCGCGCGGGCCGCGCCGGGACCTCGTTATCCGCCGCCATTTTGTCCCTCGTCCGCGGGTCACCCTCTGCGCGTTTCGCGTCCGACTCGCGCTTCTTAACCTCGGGCAAGGTAAGGCTGTTCTCGCGCCGCGTTCCGGACGGGATTCGAAGCCAGCGCGCGCGACCGGGGTGTGCGGGGGGATTTAAAGGGAGACGTCGCGTAATGACGTGTGTGGCCTACAACGGTGGACAGATAAGAACGGCAGAGCACCGTTCGTACCGAATCGGAAGGGGCACGTTGTTGTTTTTTTTTATTAAAGAGAAGAAGGGGCCCCTCCACACCCGTCCCGTGTCTAAGTCTTTGGCACCGTCGTGGCGTTCGTCTCGTATTTTCTTCGAAAAAAACGTCTTTTAATAACATTCGAAATTTCCATTAAATCTCGTGTGCGGGGTTTTTCCGGACGGACTACGACGACGACGACGTTCGAACAACAACAGTGTGTGTGTGTAGTGTTAAAATTCCCGTTTTGCGTTTCCGTGATTCCCGTTTTACGATCGTCACAAACCGTCTTGACGTTACTTCCGGGACAAAGATATTGTGTCGTGTGTATTTATGTGTGTGTGTGTGTGTGTGTTCGCGTGTGTGTGCGCGATTAAGATTGATGTATAAAAATAAAATTAAATAATTGTCTTGTTCGCGTTTTGTTGTGACGTTTTTCTGTTTGTTTTAAATATGTACACGATTCGTTTTTCTTGGGCATACTGAATCGTCGTCCTTGGTCAATTATCTCCCTTCAAAATGTTTTTCGGTTCTTGTATCTTTTTTGATTAGGCTGATGACGGGTAGTCCTATGTTTGTTGGTCGAAAAGATAAATGATCCTACCTGATTTTTATCGGCTACCTAACCTACTTTGGAAATTAATTTTTATGGAATTTGTTATGTATTTATTGCTCGATTAAATTTATTCTATTTGGTACGTAGTTAGGTATTATTTATAATTATTGTTATTGATTTTTCTGAAAGCAAGCGTGCCATATTTTAAAAATGCCATCATTTTTCACACTTTAGTACGTTACGTTTTTCTTTATTGTAGGTACCTAGTCTGAACTGACTGAAAGTATTTTTTTTCGCTGTGAAACGTGTAAGTACCCACATAGGAAACACATAGTAAATTACACAACTATCGAATGACACAGTAAGACCTCCGAATTGATTTTGATTTTTATCAATGTTGATTTGTGAACATTTTTGTCTAAGAATAAAAAATTAGAGAGTTTTCTAGGTTAGAAATCTGTTTTTTTTTTAAATCCTTACTGTGTAAAAAAGAATAGTTACCAAAACATAATTCTACTCGTTCATTATATTTTTCATTATTTATTATCGAGCACCTTAACTTTTTCTCAATCTGTAATTGCCTGCTATCTGCAAAATTAATTAAATTAAATCTTTGGTCATTATCTCGCATTGAAATTTGTGTAAAATAGTTTAGAGTGGGTGTTGTCCGTTCTACTAATTGTTTCTCTTAGAATGTAGGTGAATTGAAAAATGAAGTAAACTAGTAGGTACCCATTTTCAATATTTTACTAAATTTAAATTTAGTGGTCATTACCTGATTGAAACTGTATTCTTAAATATTTTATGTTTAAATATCGATTTAACCCACTAATTTCATTAAACCTGATGGTATTATTTTGTGCTGATATGGGTTTACTTCTAGATACCTGAAGTTAAAATTATTAATTTACCCACCTCTTATTAGTTTTTTGAAGACACCTCACAGTAACAGCTTTCATAATTTTACCTACATAATATTAATATATTTTTGTTTTTTTTTTTTTTCAGATTCTGCTAGAAGTTTCTATTTCATTGGTTTATGCTATTTATAGCTAACCTTTGTGAATGTTGAAAAATCAAGAAAAGACTTTTTTATTAGTGATTAAGTTTTCTTAACTTTAATTTCTATTAAAAAAAAAAAAAGTGAATAATTCTGATATTTTATCAAATGTTTGTTATTTTTTTATTTGTTGTACATATTAAAGTCTAAATAGACACGTTTTAGTGTTAAAAAGTGATTATTTTGTTAAAATCAAATAATACCCTATTGTGTGACTACTTAAAAGTTGGTTCTCTCAAACCTTTAAAGAGTTAAGATGATTGCCACAAATCACACCAACCCAGGGCTTATTCTCAACATGCCTAGCAAACAGATGAATAGAATGTAAGAGTCTTATTGTTTTTACTTTATTTTTTTTGAATTTATTGATGTGTTTTTTTTAATTTTAGAAGCTATGAAGGAATAGAAAATAAAGATGGTTGGAAGGCCAAACTTAAATTACCACCACAAGATATGCGCATTAAAACGAGTGTAAGCTATTTATTAAAATCTGAAATTTTCAGCATATTTACTTAATTTTAAATGTTATTGTAGGATGTTACGTCCACCAAAGGAAATGATTTTGAAGAATTCTGCTTAAAACGAGAGTTATTAATGGGTATATTTGAAAAAGGTTGGGAAAAACCTAGTCCTATTCAAGAAGCTAGTATTCCAATTGCGCTTTCCGGTAAAGATATATTGGCAAGAGCAAAAAATGGCACAGGAAAAACGGGAGCCTATTCCATTCCTGTTCTTGAACAAGTTGACCCTAAACTAGACGTAATACAAGGTATTTAACATCACTCTTGTTGTGTAAAATAAGGGGTAAATCATTAATATTTTTTTATAAAGAGTGAATGATTTTTCAGCACTCGTAATTGTGCCAACCAGAGAATTGGCATTACAGACTAGTCAAATTTGTATTGAGCTTGCAAAACATTTGGACATAAGGGTCATGGTGACCACTGGTGGTACTAATCTTAAAGATGATATCCTTCGTATTTATCAAAGAGGTAATGTTCAAATAATAATTCATTCCATTTTATATCGGGTAAATTTTACTAATAAAATTAATCATGTTTCTAATGATATTTTAATTGGCTAAAGTTATAATTTGTTTTTATTTTATATTTTGAGATTTTTTTTTTATAATATTGATGATTCAAATTGTGTTACCTGCTGTACCTATGTGATCTTTATTTGACTCGTTCAATTGTCTACAATAGATCATTTATTGCTATGGAGCATTGTTGGTCTGACTCATGATTTGGCCCCATCTACTTAAAAGCCTAAGTTCTGAGCGTTTGTTCGTAAGCCTTGTATTTAGGAATATCTTTGGATCTCTAGATGGATGATCCAGACTGATACTTTTCTATGTTGCGAAACATTTTGGAAAATTTCAAAATTGAATTTCTATTTCTATGTTAAATCTGATATAGGCCAAAGTGTTTTAGCGTGTAATGTGTATTTGTGCAATACATTTTTTAAATTGATTGTTAATGTAATATTAATATGAAATCTAATCATTTTAAATTATTGTTTTATTATACCTAGTTTTTTATTTTTATTATTCAATAACCTTTGAACATAGTTGGTATCATTAATTTTAATTTTTTTTCTCTATGCTCTATGATGATATTCTTTGGATTCCCCTTCACTTAAATTGTATGAGTGAGTTGAAATGATTGAGAGCTTAAATTTTGAAGTTTCTTTGTTGTTACTAAAGATAAAAATGTTATTTTAGATGTTTATTTGAAATGAAGGTTATTGTATTTCCATATTCAAGATGATTAATTTTATATACTTTTTTCATTAATTTATATTTACCAAATCATTTGATTTCAGTTTTAGATTTTTTACCACTTAGTGTTTTTATTTCAAAAAAATTGTTTTTTAAATCTAAATATACTTTGCTTTAATGACTGTTGCCAAATGTCAAAAGATAATTGTAGTAAAATGGTTTCACTACTAAATGCTGAACTAATTGCAGAAAAGTCAACGAGTTTCTTAAATCGTGTTTTTTTTTCAATTCAACGAAATCCATTTAACTGCATTTTTTAAAATACTTGGTCATAGTTCTGCTTATGAAGAATATCTTAATTATTATTCCGTAGATATTTCCTACTACATATGTTGCGTATATCACTTACTCAATGATGATTTATTTTGGATTCCCCTTCACTTAAATTAATTATATGAGTGAATAATAATTTCTGAGAGTAACAATTGCATTGTTATTTACTCTATTGATTTAATACTGTTGATCATAAATATTGTTTTTGGTTTGCAGTGCATGTTATTATTGCTACTCCTGGAAGAATATTGGATCTCCTAGACAAAAGCATAGCTAAAGTGGATCATTGCAAAATTCTAGTTTTAGATGAGGTAAAGTTTAATTTTTTTTTTTTATCAAAAATTAATAGTAAATTTTGTTTTCAATACAATTTATAGTATATTTGATCTGTGGCCCACAATAGAACTACTAACTATAAAAGTTTTCGTTACTGTGCATCAATATGATGTGAAATAGTGGTATGGAAAGTGGTGGTAAAAATTTGTTTAGTATCATAATGCCCAATTTATGGTTGTTCTTTTGTGGGTCTCAGTATAATTAATTATATTAAATACACAATTTGTTTTGTTTACCTATTGGTGTTGGGTATTTTTTTAGAATGTGGCTAATCTTTTTTTTGTATAATGCCAACATTTTTCAATTAGAGTTTTTAAAACTGTTAGCGTGCTAACAATAAAAATAAATGCCTTTATTGAGCATAAAAAAACTATCTATTTATATTAAAATGCAAACAATAAATTTTTGGAATTTCTTGTGATTTTTTATTTATAATTATTGTCAATTTTGCGTGCCACTAAAAATCAGCCAACATGCTACTTTTGGTACGCATTGCATAGGTTCGCAACCCCTGCTGTATGTTCTCAAAAAGAATTTTCAAGTTTCTCTGTTGTTTTATTGTTGTGTGAACTCAGCTACCATATGTGAAACAATAGAAAGATATAATATCATAAGCACATACATGAAGATAACATTCTGGAAACAAATTGTATTTGGATGAATCAAAATTGGAGATCTTTTCAATTTAAAATAAATACATATAATGTCGTTTTTGAGATCTATGAGGGAATTATGTTGCACAAATTATAATTTATATTAGTAAATTTATTTTACTAATTCAATAAAATTGTTTTATTTTTAGGCAGATAAGCTTTTGTCACAAGATTTCAAAGGTATGTTAGATCATATTATTTCAAGGTTACCATCTGAAAGGCAAATTCTCCTTTATTCTGCCACATTCCCTCTAACTGTTAAACAGTTTATGGTGAGTTTAATGGTGCTCATAATTTATCAGCTTGGAATTTAATGATTTCGATTTCTTATTTATTGTGTTTTAGGATAAACATTTGCATAGTCCATATGAAATAAATTTGATGGAAGAATTAACCTTGAAGGGAGTTACTCAGTATTATGCATTTGTGCAAGAAAAGCAAAAAGTTCATTGTTTGAACACATTATTTTCAAAGGTTTGGATTATTATTTAAATTTTATTTTGTTAAAAATGTCTTTTTTAAGCAAATGAATCATATTTTTTTAATTGTGTTTTAATTTAGTTGCAAATTAACCAAAGTATAATTTTCTGTAACTCCACACAACGTGTAGAACTTCTTGCTAAGAAAATTACTGATCTCGGCTATTGTTGTTACTACATTCATGCTAAAATGGCTCAAGCACATCGTAATCGTGTATTCCACGACTTTAGAAAGGGCTCTTGTCGAAACCTTGTGTGTTCTGGTACGATAATCATATCTTACCTTGAGTGAACATACGTTTGGGTGTAAAAATGTTCTGATAAAAACTTAATTTTTTGTTGTTATAGATTTGTTTACAAGAGGTATTGATGTTCAAGCTGTTAATGTTGTGATTAACTTTGATTTCCCTAAAATGGCAGAGACGTATTTGCATCGTATTGGTAGGTCAGGCCGGTTTGGACATCTTGGTATTGCCATTAACCTAATCACATATGATGATCGATTTGCTTTACATCGCATTGAACAAGAATTAGGCACAGAAATTAAACCCATACCTAAAGTGAGTAAATTTTTGCTACAAAATGCTCCATAGCTCTATCCTACTAACAAATTAGATATTATGTTGAATACAGCTTGTACAAACTTCATCTGAGTACGTGATAGCAAAACAATTTTTCTATTTAGCACATTTGTAACATTATAACAATTATTATTTTTAAGGCACATCTGCATAATTTTTTATCTCTATTTGTGTTAGTTATTAATTTGTCGTACCACTAGGAGGTACCTAAAAACTTTTATTTTCTAATTTTTTGTTCGCTAAGTTAGTTAACTTAAACTATTAATCAAATATGAACTTAGTTTTTATTATTCTTCTGTTCAAAACTCCTTATAAATGAATAAATGTTTTTTTTTTTTCAATTTAGGTTATTGACCCAAGATTATATGTGGCACGACCGGAGGATGTTGATGTCAATGAAGAAATGGACCTAAGTAAATGAGAAATCCTTCTCTAACTATTGTAAATATTTGTATCTATAACGAAATCATTACCTAATTACTTAACTTTAAGACACAAAGAACTCAACCTATACAATAAATATATATTTTATTTTTCATTTTTTCGAGAAACATTTGAAAATAGAATTTTGAATCTATTTTCAGTTGCCCTAAAATTTTAATTTCTTAATTCAAAAAAATAAGACCTTGTTTTTTTTTTTTTTCCTTTATCGTTTATTATTTATCTTTATCTTGAATAATGTTGCCCCTTGCATGCTTCTACTGTACTCGTTTCGGTAACGTTAAGTTCTTGGATCAAGCCTTTCGTGAACAGTATTACAATCTTACTATTTCGGCATAGTATATTATTATGTGTATACATTTCAATATATATGTGTATTTATAAAAAACAAAAAGCAAGCCCCCTTCGCTGTTATCCATATATTGTACATAAGAAAATATTATTTATTATTATATTAGAGGAAGATTAATTTTGTTGCTCTTTCATTCTTAAAAAAGATCTCTTATGCAAGTGTGGCTAAGTTAACTAATTGATCCAAATTTTTGGCTGAGAATACGGCTGTCTCAGTTTCAGTTCTAATGATAGATGTCAAATCTTTTTAAGCCGGAACCCGTCCTTCAAAATTATTTTTAAATTTTGGTTTGTGGAGATGTTCACCTCAGCCCGATAGTCTCTTCACCATTTTCTTTTTTTATTTCTATTGATTTAATTTGGGCGGTTTACTTTAATTTATCTAATAAATTTATTTTTTTTTTTTTTCATATTTACTTTCTAAATTTCATTTAATGTCCATAATTTGATTGGGGATTTCAGGGCTGAAGTCAAATTATGGAGGGGGGAATACTGAATAATTGTATTGATTTTCTTAATAACAATGAAATAGATACCACTCTAGTGTTAATAAAACTTAAACGATTGTTTTTATTTTTTCTCATTAAATTTAAAAATTATATATTTAAAAAAATTTCAAGGTAGTAGGTACTTTTTCCGAAGAAAAAATAATAGTTTTGCGACATAAATTAGGAGTTGCATTGCAAATGCATAAAAAAAAATAATAAATTTGATAAAAAAAAAAATGGTTGCAAGTTCATTATTGTCCTTTAATTAAACACATTTTAAAGAAATTCCAATTGTTACTGTCTAAATATAGAATTTTATTAATTATAATATAACATTAATATTATAATAATATATGTTATATTATTGTAGTGTTATGTATAAATTATGGTTTTTATTGAGATACAGTTTTAAATGTTTGATAAACAATTCTAAGATAATTATTTTGACAAAATTATATTTATATACATTTTTTTTTTTTTTTACATCCAAGTCTGTTACCTGTAAAAGTGTATATCATTTTCTCTCTTATGTATTATTAAAATTCAATGTGTATCCATTCATATTTATGTTTAATAATGCATTTGCTATTTTTAAAATTTAATGTAAAATGTATTCAAACTGATAAGTCATACAACAGTATGAAAAATAAATTGACTTCAACCACCATTTGTTTGTTTTTGTTGTTTTTTTAAAATCTGTTTTCACCCGATTGACACTATTTTTTATGCTAAACCGTACTCGAATTGAAGTGCAACAATTGATGATAAACAGGTATTGCATTTTATTTATGATCGTCATATTCGGAATGTATGTGTAATAACCAGTCATAATTCGCATGTGACTTTGAGCCATTGGCGCAAAGTCACGAGGGCGATAATTGCTCTGTATTGCCCCACGTGAAAAATTATAAATGAATTATTTTTTGTGGAGAATAAAAACTGGCAATAATAGTCTAGTTTGATAAAAAATTAATTATTTAGTACATTTTATTATACTACTACTGTGTGCTGCAGATGGATCAATTTTATTCATGGGGTTTTATTGGAGGGTCAATAATGAACGAATGGTTTGTTTGATCCATAAGATCATATTAATAGTTCTAAGCCAATTTGTACGTTAAAGCACCCCAAAACTTGTCCTAAGGTATGGTGTAAACATTACACTTTAGTTAATGTCACTGCTTAGTAATTATTTAGAATGCCAAATAGGTGACTGCAAATGCGCCTATTTTTTACATGTTTGGAAGTAAATTTAACGTACTCTGAGTATAATTCTACATCATAAAACAAAAGCATACATATAAATGTACAAAACAAACTAATAGTTTATTCAACATTGATTTTTGGATATAAAAATTGTATTTACAAATTTGATCAATCACATTTGCACAACAATTTAACTATTTAAATAATGGCTATTTAGATCATTAAATTATTGAATAATACTGTTTTAAAAAATTATTAATAGGATAAAATAATATTTGCATTAGTATTATACAACAATTATATTCCATTTGTTGTACGAGCTTTCATTATTGCATATATTCATAACAACTTCGGCATTTATTCTCTTCTCGTCTACACTAAGACATGTTCCAGCAGCTAAATTATAAAAAGCAGTGCCTTTCTGAAAAATAAATTATGGATTATAAATTCATAAAGTAGAATCTAACTACGTAATGGTTTATAAACATTATAACAATTAAATGTTTTTGAATTTAAGATGATAGTTCATGAAACATTTTTCATGTGGTTGGGCAATTTTACACCACTTTTAGTGAGATCTAATACTCAAAAAACATTTTTTATCATTAAAAAATACAATTAAACCTATTTTTACTCCTAGTTTGAAGTTGTATAATTTATACTTTTAAAGTTCAAAATGACTGCCTTACACATCACCAACAAACACGATCGATTATAATATATAACAACACATTTAAAATAACAATAAAATATTATTTAGAATGTAAAATTTTGTTATATTTTTCATGTTACAGGAAATATAAAACTTACTATGTATAAGTTATGGGAGTATTTATTGAAAAAAAGAACAAGATATAGGTTTACATGAAAACATTTTTATGGAGCAACAATCTTATTACATCTCACAAATAGAAATCACTAAGAACTATGAGGTAATATTAAAAAAAGTTATAAGGATTTTCATCAACTGTGCACGTATTTTCTAACCGGACAAAACATATCTAAAAATATATCTTTGGTAAAAAATATAACCAGAAAATTATGACAATTGCAAAAAAAATCTCCAATACAAAACATCTATCTATAACAGATAGTTATAATTATTTTTTAAAAATGTATAAACTCACATTACATTCCAAAAAAATTATGTTCTGATAGGTTTAGAATTTTAAGTTTTAAACAATTATTTAATAGTCATTATACAAAAATAGAATTTTTATTTTATACTAGCTGATCCCGTGCACTTCGTTGCCCGTAAAAAATGATAATTCATAAAAAAAATTGTGATTGTTCGAGTACTTTTGGGTACAATTGCTGCAGTAAGTGAAACTCGGCCACCCTGGTAGGCAATCCGACGATCGCGATCGGATCGCGGACTAAGTACAACTCATCCACCTTGGTAGGCTGTGTTCAAAAATTCAATTTGATGCAACAATATCCAACAGTTAATTTGGAAATTGTGACGTTTAGTTATTACAATGCGTTACGATATACAACATTTTTGGTTCTTCCTTCTTTTGCGAAAATAAATAAAGATGATGGTTTTCCAACGCGTGAACAGGCGACATAAAGTTGGCCATGTGAAAAACAGGGATATTCCAAATTAATTCCGCAAATTTCCAATGACTGGCCTTGCGCCTTGTTAATAGTCATCGCGAAGGCAAGACGAACAGGAAATTGGAGGCGTTTGAAGTCAAATGGTAAATCATTCGGAATCATAGGTATTCGTGGAATTAAAACGTCTTCGCCTTTGTATTTCCCTTTGAGAATCGTGGCTTCTATTACATTGTTCATCAACTTTTTTACAGCTAGCCGGGTTCCATTGCATAGGCGTGGTGGATTGATGTTGCGTAGCATAATTATCACGGAGCCGACTTTTAATTGAAGATTATGGAGTGGTAAACCGGGTAAATCGAGTGAATTCAAAAACTCAGTTGGATAGTTAACTATTTCGTCTTGTTCTATGACTGTGTCCATCGATTTGTATGAAAATACTTGTCCAGGAATTGAATTTTGAATAGAAATATTGAGGTCGTTGACATCTTTGTTTTTCGCAGCTAGTATAGCTCGTTCACTTAGCCAAACATGGTTTTTGTAGTTTAGTACGATGTTGGGAAATACATTTTTGATTAGTTCTTCTTTCGAGATGACCAAATTGGAAAAATTTTCTGGCAACTTGATGAACCCGGTTGAGACATCCACGGCAATTTTTCCATTTCCAATATCCAACAGTTGATTTGAAAATTCGGCTGCTGTTAGATCATTTTGCAAATGAACGCGCATGTTCAAAGTAAGTCTCAGTGTATTGACATGTCGCCACAAATACGATGCTTTTAAAGATGCATTAATTTCATCAGCGGGTGTCGATCTTGCAATAACGGGAAGAGTTTGTCGAAAATCACCGGCCAGCAATAACAATACACCGCCCAACAGGTTCTTATTACTGCGTAGATCTTGCATAGTTCGATCCAAAGCCTCTAGTGATTTTTTATGCGCCATGGTGCATTCATCCCAAATGATAATTTTGCATTGTTGTAAAACTTTTGCCATTGCACATGTTTTGGAAATGTTGCAAGTAGGATTTTCATTGATCTTCATATCCAATGGAAGCTTGAGAGCAGAGTGAGCCGTTCGTCCGCCATCCAACAATGTAGCAGCGATTCCCGAAGATGCCAATGCCAATGCAATGTGACCTTGAGATCGTATTGTGGCTAAGAGAACAGATATAACGAAGGTTTTTCCAGTGCCCCCAGGAGCATCAACGAAGTATATTCCACCAGTCTCATTGCTAACAGCTGTTATGATTGTATCGTAGATGTGTTTTTGTTGCTGATTCATAAGTGGAACATTATTGCGTACATTTTGGTTCAATTCATCAATATTGTATTGTTGTTCGCGCTGCATTTCTTGATTGAAAGCAGCGTGCATCGGACGGTCTGGAGATGTAATACCCAATTGGGTTAATCTTTTATTAGTCATTATCAGGCACATGTCTTCAATTTGAACCAAGGCTTCGTTATGCATTTCTACATTAATTATCATATCAGGATTTGATGTTAAGCAACGAACTCGGTGTAAAATATCATCTGTCATATCGTCTTTGAATTTTTCCCATAATCTAAGTGGATCAGACGGAAAACATGTCGATATTATAATTGCAAATAAAGTTCTTATTTGACGTGGGTGAGACGAAACTGTTGCATCGGCAATTGTATACTCCCAATGTTCATCATTTTCAACCAAGTTTAACTTCTGACATGCTTCACGGTATGTTGTGCAAACTTCACCACGAACTGTTCTCAAATCTTGAAATGATCTTGGTCCAGGAACATTGACTAACAACAGACGCAAATAGAAGCATTCGATGTTGCTGGGATGAACAGTATAAATTCGGCCTAATGCATCTGACTTGAACAAATTTGTATGACCATCTACTGGTGTTCCTTGTTTGCGACGTTGAAAAGATTTAGAAGATTGATTCCAAGTATAATAATGTGGCATCTCAGAGTAAAGCAAAGTTTTTGCAAAATCATCAACTTGACATGTATCAAAGAAACTTGTCAAGGTAGTGGATGGTGGTTGTTCAGCTCTTTCTGCAGCGTTATCAGTTGTAAAATATACGCGTTGTCCGTTTTCCAAATGAACTGCCAAATGAATAACAGTGGGATGTCTTTCATGAATGGGAAATGATAAAATTCGCCATATAGCTTCGTTGCTACTAACATAACGTCCCGTTTGATATTGTGTTATTTCATCGTTTGTATTCACATCAGTAACGCCGAAAACAGCCATGTCGCTTCCTTTGGTGACGTATTTGCAGATGTATTTTATTGATTTGACAGAATTGCAAAATTCAACATTGATGTGGGCGTTGAAGGTTTTGGACAACAATGGCGAATAAGGCACGATCCAGCGATTGTCAACTTGTATATGATTACCATTGATTTTAACAATTGTTGATTTGCCGTTGTCATTAATCGATCGGCGACGGTAAGACGGATATCCATCATTTCTGGTTACAGTTTCAGATGTGAGTGTTGCTGGATACCGCTTTGAACATTTTCCATCAATCATGCATGGTGAGTTAATATTCAATGATCCACACGGTCCGTGAATCATGTTCTTAGTCACTACTGCATACAAAATTGGGTCGATCGCTTCATCGGGTATTTCAGCCGAAATAATGTAATCAATCTCGTCGGGTCTTATTTTATCAATCAACCAGATCAGGATGTGAGCATGTGGTAATCCGCGTTTTTGCCACTCAACAGAATACATCCAGCAGCGTGTTTCTCCAAACACATGTTGTTTGACAATGAAATTGATGAGAGATTTTAATTTTTGTTTGAATACACGTGCAGTTATATCATGGCGATCCATTGCAGATTGGCCGGTAAATAGCAGAGTTTGCACTTCTTCCCATTGTGGATTGCAGGTAAAAGTGATAAACAAATCGGGACGACCATATTTACGAACATATGCCATAGCATCTTGAGCATACTCATGCATATGTCGTGGACTCCCAATGTAGGTGGCTGGTAATATTGTAATTCGACCGATGTTGTTGGCATTGCCATCTCTGTTGATTGAATCGCGAAGATGTATGTACTCTTCAGAGCGCAATTTTTTTTGATTCAGCCTGATGAAAGTTAATCTTTCGGTCTCTATTTTGACGTACATATCAACAACGTATTGATGGAACAGTTTGCCAAATTTAAGGAGATGATTGTCTTGATTTTCACGAACCATTATCCGATAAGCGTAGTAATTCATTGCGCTGACTTTCTTGTTCGTTTCAAAGCCTGTTTTCAAAAATTTCCAAAATAACAGAAGTTTATATAGATATTAGTTAATGTTGCTTACCAGTTGATGGATCTATCATTTTGATCGTAAAATGATATCCATCTTCGCCTTGCCAAAACAAAAGCGGATATTGTAGAGCATCGTACGATCGGTGTGTCTCTGACACACGCTGCAAATTTTCACTTCTGCGATGTAAGACAATATCTCGTGATTGGAGATTTTCTCCGACAATTACTACAGCAACATCTGCGATGGTTGGTGCATTGAATCGACGGGAATGTTCTCCTGGTGGCGTTTTGTCAGGTCGTATGACTATTTTATGGTCATCAGATGGCATTTGCTCCAGAGCAGTCTTAAAAAGATGAATTAATTGGTTGTGCTGATGGAGAAGCTCTTGTAATTGCTGCATGATTTTGTAGAGGCATAATGGGTGCAGCGTTGCTGAGTTTCTTCGTTTGAATTTCCCATGAAATAAATTTGAAGAAACTGATGATTTGCATCAGCTGGTGGCAACAATGAACCTGCTTTATGGTAAATTTGGCCCTGAATCTGTAGAAAAGATTTGTTTTTATTTAGATTGAAATAGAAATTATCTGTTTTTCAGATATTTCAATTAAAACCATAGAAAATAGAAATTACTTTAAATGTAGGCATGAAATTGTTTCTTATTATTCGAGAAGCCCCAAACGAAGTCATTTGAAAACAACCATTATAACTCTGGATATTTTTCAGAAAATGTTTAGAGTCACTTCCGAAGCCTGATATTAATAAGGACAAAGGTTCTGGTGGGGGGTTTAATGGTGGTAATTTCACTTTGCCGTTAGCACAGCACAATCCCGGTGGTTCGTTTGGAAATTTGATTGCCTTGCAATAACAACAAACAACGTCCATAGTTGAAATAGCGACAGATGGATTTGCATTGTAGTCAATTGACGGATCGTAAGCAAACGCAACACGTAGAAGATTTTGCGGGGCAGCAGTTTGTCTCCTTATGCGATAAGCGAGATTCTCTTGAGCACGATTATCTCCTGATCGATCTGCAATACTTCGATTTCTTTGCATTCTTAATCTATCGTTGTGATTCGACGCATCTCTTTCTTGTTGCGACTGCATTACTCTTGATGTTAATGTTTGCAATCGATTCAATTCGTTTTGAATTGCTCGCTGGTCGTTGCTTTGATTATTACGACTTCGCCTTGTTGCCCTCGTACCCAAGCTTTGTCGACCGATACTTGATTTTCGTCTTGATGGCATTTTATTATTTTCACAATAAAATATATACAAAACCGCTCAAATAATTCTGTAAAAAAAGTTTTTTTCAATAAAACAATGTTCAAAGAATACTTACATGAGGAAACAAAAATACTTACCTGACATTTCAAAACATCTATTGCTAAAAAATAACACTCATCATGAAAATTGTGAAAAAACTATTAAAACGCGTTTATCAAAACATTCGTATATGTTTACATAGTAACGTCATAAAATATTTATGTTTACTTAGTTACTGTCAAAAATAACAAATATCATTCGAACAATAATTGAAAATGATAAATTTGTAATTAATTGGTGATATTTAAATTTGTTAAGATTTAAACAAAATATTAATCGTAAAAACGTATAAGATTTGTAGCTGAACGATCTAGAAAGTAAGAAGTAATGAAAGATAAGTAGAAGAATAAAATCTTACTCAAGTTCAAACAAAATTCTAGATTCCAAGATATATTTTCCAAACATGGCAAGAAATTCGTACCAAATTACAAAACTAAATTGAGATTATGTTGATAAAAAAGCAGTTCGAGTAACTTAGAGGTACTCGAACAAATTGTACCGAGGCGTTTCTGAGAGATGCATGCTATCGATTTTCCTGCTACTTACGCGAATTTGTTTGCAAATTTTTGTTTCTTTGTGAATTTCTTCTGCAAATTAAAATGATCAAAAGAAACGAAAAATTGATGAAATTTTCCAAGGCATTTATGAGAGATGCATGCTACCTGTTTCCTGATACCTTACGTGAATTTTCTAGCAAATTTTTTAAATTTCTTTGTTATGTAGTTTTTTACGAACTAAAATGAACAAAAGAAAGTAAAAATTAATAAAATCTGCCGAGGAATTTGTGAGATGCATGCTATCTGTTTCCTGCTACTTACGCGACCATCAAAAATCAACATAAGTGTGTTACTAAGACAACTATTTGTTATTTTTAGTTGCGGCTACAATTAGAAAAAAAGCCGATTATATTATTTTACAATTTACATGTACAATTTTGGTTTTTTGTCCATTCCAACTAATTTCCTTGAGACTTACTAAAAATTTTTTGTGCTATAAACCATCCTTGGACTATGACGAACAAAATAAAAAAAAAATTAGGCAAATCCGTCGAGGCGTTTTTGAGTGATGCCATTACACACGAACAGCATTTCATTTTTATATATATAGATTTTAACAGGCAATTATTGTGCTAAATAGTTTTCAAGCCAAATTAACGTCCTAACTGAACTTGAACGCACATGTGTGTCAGCTGCAATCATTACTATTTTTTATTTTAATGATATACTCAAATTAATTTAAATAATTTCTAAACATTAAACATGACTATTGTACTAATTACTATGAAAATATATTTTAAAAATGCATACAAAACAGTAGGTACTTTTTTGGCCAAAAATAAATAATAGTTTTATAAAATATTACGACTTAAAAATTATTAATTGATAACTTTTTAAATATAAATATAATTAGATAGATATAATATGTATTCTGGAAATACATTTTTGGAAATGACTGATGTATTTTATCCAATGAGACTAATCAGTTTGGAGGTGAAAAAGATTTCTTAGGTAACAGGACCCACCAAAAAGTGATGAGTTTAGTGATGTAGATTTGATGAGTTTAGGCATTTATTTTAATATTAAAAAATAAAATACATTTTATGTTGTTTATGTGACGTTAATAGTCATTTGATGGTTGGATAATAGAACATTTTTGAAACTTTAACATTGTTTTCTTGAACACATTCAAAGTCAATATGTTAAAAGAAAATAAAGAATATTCAAGTTAATAGTAAAATGAGTATAAAAACTAATGCCTTTCACTAAAATGTTCCGTATGCCACAGTAGCAGTAACCAATAGTCATCAGTACTCAGTAGGGATATTTATGGTTGGTTCATATTATCCAGTTTTGTAATAATTTTAATGCTTACATCATCTGCATGTTTCCAACGTTGTGAACTTCCAGTTTCACTGCATTTCGATATAACAGGCTTGCCCGAAGCACTGTCCAAACACAAAAGTTTTGCTAAAACTAGTTCTTCTTTATCTGTTTCATACCATATCTAAAATTATTCCATATGTTTAAGTATAAAGTATAAATTGTTTTATTTATCTAAAATAAGGGGCAAATTCTAGATGAACCACGACAAGTAGATGAATAAAACAATAAGGTATACACTACATTAGTGTCTCCGTTAATGCATCACTACTAAAAAAATCTAACATTAAATAATATACTAACTTGTTCTTTATTGCGTATACAAGATCTAAGAACAAGTCTGCTATTTTTAGTTTCATGTCCTTTTGTTGGATGGACACACAAGTTTGTGTTTTGTAAGTTAATCTAGAAAAATAAATAATACAATGCGTAATATTATCATGTATAGAAGTATAAAATGAATATAAAATAATCAAGAGAAACCATATATCTCCGTACAAATAATACTTACCAAAAACTTTGCTGTGTAATTACGAATCCGTTTATTCCATGGTTGAAAAACTGGTATATCAACGTGTTCCAATTTTTTATTAAGACGATCAGCTTCATCAGTTGGTAATAACATTTCAGGATATACGTTTTCTAAGTACCATTCAAAAGTTTTGCACCCTAATTTTTTGCGAAGAGCTTTTCTTTCTGATACATCGCCATAGTCTAGACGGAGTAGATGCAACCGTTTATTTGTGAAAAATTTCTGTAAAAAACTATCTTATAAAACAAAGGAGAAAAAAGAAACATTTAAAGCTCACTTTAAAATCATCCATCCAGACATCAGCAAGACGCAAAGAATTTCTCGCCATAGTATCTTCATTGTTTGGAGCTGAGTATGGTCTATGCTTTCGAAATATATGGCCAACGCGAGAACATGGTTCAATGTAAAGAGAACCTCCACACATCCACACCTAAAGAATTCATCAATAATAATAATATAAGAATAAAATTGGAGCACAATTAATATAAAATTTACATATTATATGAAATTCAATAGTCATCAAACAAAACCGTCAAATTCAAAATTAGAGCACATTTTTTTATACTTCATAAATTTTTTTAACAAGCTTATTTTTTGGAATTTTCTAATTTTTAATAACAATTTTTATAACACAAGTCATTTTGAAAATTTGTATGGCAAAGACTTAATGTACCAAAACAAACCATTGACTTTGGAAGAAAAAAAAAGATACACATGAGTTATGATTAACTTAAAGTTAGGGTAGTTATGTCAAACTAATTAGCTTTTTAACTTGTAAATGTTACTAAATTATACATTTAACTGTCTTAATAAATGTGTTTTTTTTTTTACTATACCATTATGAAGTATAAACAAGCATTTTTTAAAATTTATTTTAATAATTAAAAGAATGTATAATGATGTTTTTAAGAGCTACCAATATGAAGTTCAAAACTCTAATTAGAACAAATTATTTTGAATATTTGAGATGGTTATAATATTTTAATTCTTACTCGAAATGATAACTCCAAATTTTCCCCGCCCCAAATATTCATTCCTGAATCATATTGGCCAATTTCATTGAAATAATCTCTATTCACAGCAAAAAGTCCTCCAGCAATTGTAGGAGTCCTATAGTTAAAATAAATGTAATAGGTTTAATTCAATATAGTTATTGTTAAAGAATGTGACATTACTTGATTGGCAATATAAAATCTTTATCTGTGGTTAGGGTACCTTTGGGTAAACTATCCCATTTGAAGTTTAATCCCCAATTAAAGCCACCTTTGACCAGCGGAGATGGTTTGTAATCAAATGTATCTGGTTGAATGATATCAATAATAGGAGCAATAACTTGTGTACGATTGGCATGTATTCTATTTAGAAGTGGTTGAATCCAATCAATATTTACTTCAACATGGCTATCGAGAAATATTAAAACCTGGATAAAATAGAAATACCTTATTAGACAGTTTTGTCACAAAATTATAACCAATGATACAAAGAAGTCAATTAAAATACAAAAATATATTTAAGTTAATTGAAAAGCAATATTCAGTAAAAAAAACTATTAATATTTTAGTTAAGTATTTAAATGACAGTTACTCAATGTTCTCTAACTTAACCATATTTTGTCTTCAGAGTCTAAGGCATTGATATTCATTTATTTTATCAGGTGGTTGCTCAATTAATTAATAGTGTACAATTGTTACATACGAGTATAGTTGTTACAACTTAAAAAAATAAACAATTTAAACATATATTCAAAACATCAATATAATATTGAAAACCACCTTCTAAACTATAAGATAATAATAGGTCATAAGTTATACCTAAAATGTATCTTATCATTAAAAAATGAATCGTACAAATCAGCTATAGTGCTGCTATACAAACATAAAATAAAAACATTAATAAGTGAAATTCAGCTAGTGTTTTTTTATTAAATTCAGAAACTTATTTTCATATTTCATAATAAATTTAAAAATAATAATAATCATTGTGTTCCAGCTTTTCATATTGATTTAAACACTTGTTGAATATACGTAAACATTTTAAGTTGACATAAGTTTAGTTATTAATTATTATTCAATGAGTTGTTTGCAGACATCAATATGTGTTCAACTTACTTGACCAGTTGCTAAGTTAGCTCCAAATAATCTTGCACGGATAAGACCTTCTCTTACGTTAGTTTTTTTTAAATTAACTATGTTCTGTAACTTCTCATTCTCTATGTACTCTTTCACAGTTTCATGTAGATTTGCTAAAACAATTATTAAAAATGAGCAATGAGTAGGTATGCTCAGCCACAACAATAATGATAAAAGTTGCAATTATATTTTACTAACGTGTATCACTATAATCGTCAATTAATATAACTTCATGTAAAAGTTGTTTTGGTGTGCGTTTGATGACCGACTGTATAGTCCTAAACAGGGCTTGCGGGTGTTCGTTATAAAAACAAACAATGATGCTAGCAGCTGGCAAATTTTGTTTATACTTTATTTTAGAACATCTATGACATAAAATGAAGCACATCGTGTGACATTTTAGTCATCAACCTTTTCAAAACTAACTTACAGTGTGTGTCTAGTATCGGGTAATGGATCGCGATAATTGCCAAGTCTTGAGCTAACTAATGCGTTGAACCCGTGGTCCTTGTACCCTTGGTCCCTGACGACCATGTCATCATCAGTCTTAATCATTCCTAAATCGGCCAGATCTGCACAGCGAATAAATTAGAATTTCAAAATAAACTGTCAAAACAGGTAGATAAATATAATATGTACGCGTTTAAACTTACCATTTTTATCCACGTGACTCTTAAAGTACTTAGATTTTTGTTGTTTCACATACTCGTACGTGTTCTCTTTTCGAAAAAGTTTTGCTTGTGTGTAACTGCTGTCGGGCTTTGCGTTGAGTTTCCAATACATGTACAAGCTAAACGACCACGTAAGAGACGTAAACAAACAGCCAAACAAGAAAAATTTGTACCCGTTCATTTCGAACAACCTTCTAGGAACAAAATTCATCTTAACTTTAAGTAGAGCGACACTAAGAGATTTTAACTTTAGTATTCAAATCCAGATTGTGTTGGTGACGACTGTGTACGCAGCGATGAATGATTCCATCGAGCATGACTAACCGTTCTAACTAGGAAAAAGTTAAATCTAGTTGAATGATAGAATAATTTATTTTTTACTAGATAAGAAGTAGAGTTCAGATTCAGATTTCAGACTTCTTTAGAAATTATTTTTACTTTTTGAGTTTTGACTTATTTTTCTTTAATAACAACCATCTACAACCGTGATAACAACTCACAAGTAAAACTGATAAGTGATAATGACAACAATAATAACAATATTATGAAAAAGTGATATATAGAAGTCTGTGGATAGTAAATACAAGAAGAGTAGATAATATTTAATTAAAATCTTAATTTCTGCCTTCTGGTACCTACCTACCCACTCGAGTTCAACAAAAGTTTGTTACGATGCCATCGGCCATTACAATACATAGTTATACATGATTGAAAGATTCTGTCTTGAAATGTCTGCATCAAATCAATGGTTTTCGAATTTTCTAGAAAATTTGACGATGTTCAAGAATATGGAGTGCATTGCATATGAGCATTCTAGAAAGTTCAAGATTCGGGTATTTGTAAAATGCTGCGTTTTAGACATTTTGATTTTCAAGGATGTTATACATTACACATACCTACCTATGTAAAATTTGTGAAATTCGCCTTGTAGTGTAAATTTATGCAAACGATCAATAAAACAAATTTGTTTTTATTAAAATTATAGGTAATATAACTGCTGAAAAAATTATCGAAATAATTCTACAGAACTCAGAAAAAATTATCATAAACCTATTACCAAAATAATCCAATCAAAAATAAGTATGATCATTGATCAGAATGCTTCAAATAGTTTGTTTATACACATGTAAAAAATATTCATTTAAACAACGCATGAAATTATGAAAAATCCTATGTTATTTAGCGTTATTAAAAGTGTCTACTTACACCATAGCGCGTAATCATGTCATTGATCATGACCTAAGTCCTAACCGACCAGTCCAGCATCTATCCACGTAATTAGTACTCTGGATCATCTGCTGATTTTTCTTGAAATACTGTTTGCAGTTAGAGAATATTTTTTTCAATAACATTCTGCATTTTAAAACATTAAAAAATGAAAATTGTATTTGCTTTAAATTTTTTTTTTAAATCAATCGTTTTTTCACTAAAATTTCGGGAATTTTTAACGTTTACACAGCTGTATAAAGAAAAATTGAGTGAACAAGTTTTTATAGTTTTTTGATTCTATGTTTGAAAAGATTTTGTTAACATCGGGTGAAAGTTTTGAGTTTTAAAACAGAAAAACAAAAGTTTTGTCAAATCATTCTAAATATAGTACTAACAAACAGTTTTTTTATATTTTAGGCCGCATTCAAACCCAAATTGCTTGTTGAACTTAAATAAAAATAAACTAGATATTATAAATCACTTTATCCATTATAAACACTGCGTTAAAAACCCCTAAACATTTTGCGACAGTTTCATGTATTTCCAATTACATAAAAACTATTATTATTTTTAGACATTTTGTAAAATATCAATGAAATTATTATACAAATTGCACTAAAATAACACGTCTATTTTTTAAAAATTTTTAGTTGCAGGTATAAGATCCAAATTTTATTTTAAAATTTCAAATCTTAAATAATATTTAAAGTTGTGGTAGTTACAAGTTTTTTTAAAAAATGAAATACAAATATGATCAATTTTTGCCAATTTTCAAACTGAAAAAAAACAAATTGCGCGACTAAAGATAATTGAATTTTTTTAAATCACAACTTGTGATACAAGTCTACCTTGTATTACATTTTTAAAAACTTCTGCAAAATTAAAATTTGTATTAAACAAATACTACCCATACATATACGACATTGGTACAACCAACTTGATAGACATTTTCGAAAATTGAAAAGTTCTATTAGTAGCTCAAAAACGATTAAAATACGGGTGATCAAACTTTATAATTTTTTTTTAGACATTACGACCGAATAACAGAACCTGTAATTATGTCAAAAACACGTTTCCTGTACTTTTTACCATTTTTTCCTAAGTTTTGTTATTGGCTTGTATAGATATAACTTGTTAAGTAGGCATTGGAAATTTTGAAAAATTCGGCGGTCTAACGGAACAAGGATTTCATAAGTAGTAGAATACCGGAAAATGTGTTTACGCGTAAAGATCGAAGCATTTCCCTGGGAGCTCAGCGATACCTATGTATCATGTGACTAAATAAATTAAAATCGACTAAAACCTATCTTCAATTAAAAGTTATTAAAAATATTCGTCCAATCGTGCAAATACATTGTACGGCCAATTATAGTTATTGCCAAACAATAAATGAAAATAATAAGAAATCACATCACGCGTACAGGTGAGCTAGTTAACAATTATTATTGTGATAATTATAGTATACTACAATTATTTAGATAACTTAAAACGAGATACGTAGGGGTGTAGTTAATAAAAAAAATCAACAGCAAAAATCGACCAATTCAAATATTACCTACTGTTCACTAGAAACTCGTCAAAATCGATTAAATTGGTTTAAATATTATGTTTCAGTTTAACCAACCATGTGACGTGAAGATTTTGAGTACTCCGAAGCAGTAACCAACTTTCGAGGGATTACGATACGATTGTAGGAATATTTAAAAAAGTTTTAAAACCATAATCTAATAACTAATCATTTTTGCCGGACATTATCACAGAATAGATTAAATCTCATCTGTTCCGCGGTATTATTCCTACACATTAATAATTTGTGTACTCGAAAAGACGGGAAAAAAAAAATGGAAACAAAATAAAAACAATCGATAAACTACGTTGTGCAAGGCAACGGCGGTGGTGCGGCGCTCAAACGTTATCCCCTTGTAAGCAACGTTCTAGGGTGGCCCGGAACATCCGAGAAGGTCGGCGATCATTCGAGAATTTAAACCTTCAACAGGCGGCCGCTCGCCGCGCTCGACTCGAAGTTTCCCGAACGGTTCCTCCGGCTGTATATAAGCGAAAACGCCGCGCCAGCCGGCATCAGTTTGAATTCGACTGTCGACCGCGGAGTGCGTAATTCGTTCGTACTCGAACTCGTGGATCACGTGCGTTTTTTTGGCTTTTATTTTTATTCGTATTTTCTGCAAGTTGTATACTTTACTTATCTACTCGTGTTCGTCGTTGTGCGCTGTCCGCGATTTTCAACGAGTGCTGTTGTTTACTACTGTAATAATAATAATTTTTTTTCCCACCTTCCGTACTTCACGATATCATATCGTACTATAGTGCGCGGAAAACGACAACGATGACGGGAAAAACGGCGATCGGCATCGATCTGGGCACCACGTACTCGTGCGTGGGCGTCTGGCAACAGGGCAAAGTGGAGATCATCGCCAACGACCAGGGCAACCGGACCACCCCCAGCTACGTGGCGTTCACGGACACGGAACGGTTGATCGGCGACGCGGCCAAGAACCAGGTGGCCATGAACCCCAGCAACACCGTGTTCGACGCGAAACGCCTGATCGGCCGCCGTTTCGACGACGAGAAGACGCAGGCCGACATGAAACACTGGCCGTTCAAGGTGGTCAACGACTGCGGTAAGCCCAAGATCCAGGTGGAATTCAAAGGAGAACAGAAGGTGTTCGCGCCGGAGGAGATCAGCTCGATGGTGCTGTGCAAGATGAGAGAGACGGCCGAGGCGTACTTGGGACGCGCCGTGACGGACGCGGTGATCACCGTGCCGGCGTACTTCAACGATTCGCAGCGGCAGGCGACCAAGGACGCGGGCGCTATAGCCGGCCTGAACGTGATGCGGATCATCAACGAGCCGACGGCCGCGGCGTTGGCGTACGGTCTGGACAAGAACCTGAAGGGCGAGCGGAACGTGTTGATATTCGATCTGGGCGGCGGCACTTTCGACGTGTCGGTCCTGCAGATCGACGAGGGTTCGATATTCGAGGTGAAGTCCACGGCGGGCGACACGCACTTGGGCGGCGAGGACTTCGACAACCGGATGGTGAACCATTTGGCGGACGAGTTCAAGCGCAAGTACAAAAAGGACATGCGCGGCAACCCGAGGGCGCTCAGGCGGCTGAGGACGGCGGCGGAACGGGCCAAGAGGACTCTGTCTTCGAGCTCCGAGGCCACCATCGAGATCGACGCTCTGATGGACGGAATAGACTTTTACACGAGGGTGTCCCGGGCCCGTTTCGAGGAGCTGTGCGCGGACCTGTTCAGATCGACGCTGCAACCGGTGGAGAAGGCGTTGGCGGATGCCAAGATGGACAAGGGAGCCATACACGACGTGGTGCTGGTGGGCGGTTCCACGAGGATCCCAAAGATCCAAAGCCTGCTGCAAAACTACTTCTGCGGCAAGTCTTTGAATTTGTCGATCAATCCGGACGAGGCGGTGGCGTACGGCGCGGCTGTGCAGGCGGCAATTCTCGTTGGCGACACCAGCTCGGCTATTCAAGACGTGTTGTTGGTGGACGTCACCCCTCTGTCTCTGGGCATCGAGACGGCCGGCGGCGTCATGACAAAGATCGTCGAACGGAACGCCACCATTCCAATCAAACAGACTCAGACGTTTACCACGTACGCGGACAACCAACCGGCCGTTACCATACAGGTGTTTGAGGGAGAGAGGGCTTTGACCAAGGACAACAATCTGTTGGGCACGTTTGATCTGACTGGCATACCGCCCGCGCCTAGGGGTGTACCTAAAATCGAAGTGACTTTTGACTTGGACGCCAACGGTATTCTCAACGTATCCGCCAAAGATAACAGCTCCGGTCGGTCCAAAAACATAGTCATCAAGAACGACAAGGGGCGGCTGTCTCAAGCTGAAATCGATCGTATGTTGAGCGAAGCGGAACAGTACAAAGAGGAGGATGAAAAACAGAAAGCCAAGATTGCAGCCAGGAACCAATTGGAGGGCTACGTGTTTGGAGTAAAGCAAGCTTTAGATGAAGCTGGAGACAAGTTAACTGAATCCGAAAAAAATACTTGTAAACAAGATTGCGATGATGTCATTCAGTGGTTGGATGCTAATCAGTTGGCGGACAAAGATGAGTATGAGCACAAATTAAAGGAGATCCAAAATTCTTGTGCGCCTCTCATGATGAAAATGCACGGAGGAGGAGGAGGAGGAGGAGCTCAGGCTGGCGGTCAAAAGTTTCCCGGTGGCGCTAGATTCCCCCCCGGAGCACAATCCGAAGGACCTACTATTGATGAAGTTGACTAAAGCAAACAACGTTATGTATTATATAAAATTTTTCGTTTTCTGAACATGCTTAATACTTTAAGTTATCAATTAATATAATAACTAAAGAAATAAATAAATTTTATCCTATTACACTTATTCAATACACCGATTATATCGGTTATTCTTTTAAATAAAAATTAATAACATTAGTGGCAACAATTTTGTATTTATTATATTTTATAATATTTCATTTTCTGAACTTGTTTAATACTTGTAAGTTGTAATATTTATCCTACTACACTTATTTGTTAATATATACACCGTGATTATGATTATATCAGTTATTTTTAAAAATAAAAATTAGTAATATTCGTAGCAACAATTTAGTATTTATTATATTATTATATAGTTTATTTTCTGAGAATGCATAATACTTTAAATGTATTTAATGTTTAATACATGTATTAATGTACATTTATGTAAGTTTAAATGT
>CM029358.1:24857800-24926730 GCA_017140985.1 Hormaphis cornu
CTATTTTATGTAATAGTACCTACCTGTTATATTTTACATAAAAAAATAAAAACTGATTTCGCTGTACCTTTCGAAGTAAAAGCAGCCATGATACGGAAAATTAAGATCACCAAAGCGTATATCTGCATATTCATCTGCATGACCACTACTGCCATCCACATTGAACTCGTGTCTGACCTGTCTATACACCCCTATTTATCGCTGCACTGAACCGCTTTATTAATAGAAGAGGTCACTGTTCAGACATACATAGCGACTGCGGTACAAACTTTGTCGGGACCCAAAGATACTTACAAGATATCGACAAAATTCTTCGCCAACCCAAATTTGTCAACAACCTTACGGAAAATCAAATCACATGGCATTTCAATCCTCCGTCCACACCACACATGGGTGGGCCGTGGGAGGCAGCAGTAAAATCTTCCAAAACTACTCCAACGGATCACAACAGGAAAAGTATTAACGTACGAGGAACTCAACACGGTCATTCATCAAGTAGAAGCAACTCTAAACTCACGACCACTCAGTGCTATGTCCTTCGATCCAAACGACTTCAGAACATTAACAGCCGGACATTTTCTTACGACGGAGCCACTAGTTCCCATACCTTCTATACCCAAATTGAATGAAACCGGTTACCTTCCAAAGGTTACTCCACGTTCGCGATGGTCTCTAGTTCAACAAACACATGACCATTTTTGCGCTCGCTGGCACGAAGAATACCTACATACCCTTCAAGAATGATCCGAACGGACCCGTGGAAACCCTAATTTACGTGTCGGTGACCTAGTCGTCAAACCTATGCTGGAACCGACGGGGTCAACCGAGTTGGTAAAAGTAAAAACCGCATCTGGGAAGATCCCAACCCGGCCAGTAGTCAAGCTCTGTCAAATGCCGCAACAAATTTGAAGAAGCGTTGCTTCAATGTGGGCGGTATGTTCAGTATTGCGCTCATCAAGCACTCGGTTCGGTAATCACAGCGACGTCTTGCGTGACGATCGTCTTTTACACGCGCCTCGACCAGACAGCTCGACGCCGCTGTTGTGTGCTGGCCGACCGTTTATCGCCGACTTTACGGTTAAGTTCGGATACGTCTGGCGTGTTCGGGGCTTTTCATGTGCGCCGTACCATTCTATCCTTCTCCGTTCTACTGGATCTACTCCAACCGACTTTAACGTCGACCAACACCGTAACACCGTCGTGCAGCTCCGAAGTTGTATAACCAGCTAAGGCGATTCGGACCGGACCAGTTTGGGTGATCGCATTTACTACCTTATGCTACATATTTTTTCTACATATTGTTATTGGTTTTTTTCGGTTATTAATTGAAATGAATTCCCCCTTACCTGCTCCTTACTCTTTACCTTGGCCGGCGACATTTTGCACCCCATTTTTTGTGAATTTTATTTTAATAGTAGTTATACCGACCAGAAAATTGGTTTATTCGTTTTATTTCAATCTTACACCTTTTACAGTCCACTTTACCATTTCAGTAAACATTTTGGTCACGCATTATTTTATATCTGAAAGCGACGATAAATCATTGCCTTTGAAAATACGATTCTGAGCGAGCTCAGTTGTCTAGGCTCTAGTATACGTCTTGGCAATAACAAATTTAACAATAAAAACGTTTAGAAAATCCGTACCTTTCCTATTTTAGTATTATGTAAAAGTTACAGCTTGGTCCAATTTTTATTTTGGATGTTATGATCAAAAAAATCTAAATCAATGTGTATAAAATACGTGAAATTGGCTACAAACCAAAATTGTACTATCCAATTTTTTAAATGTCTTAACCGCATGTGTAAAATATCTGTTTAAATTGTATTAAAGTTTTGTGACTTAAATGTAAAAACTACAGGTTTTCTAGAATAATAACTGATTTAAATTCAAAAATTAAAAAAAATTTTAGTTTCATAACTCCCTAAAAATAACCAAAACCGATTGAAATTTCAACAGTAATCTTGTTGAACCCTTCATAACGACATATATAAATTTCAAGTTGAACAGAGCAATTTCGAAAATTTGTCTGTTTTTGTTTTTTGTTTATAACTCCAAAAATAATCAAAATTTTTAAAAAAGTTCAATTAAAGTTTCATTTCGGATCAATTATCTATCTTTGGAGGTATCGTACGTTAAACTGGAGCATTTTTTTACAAGGAAAAATGTTCACAAAAAAAAAAAAAATCCAAATCGACGAGTAAAAAATACTTTTCCCGCAATATATGGTCACCCGAAATAAAAAAAATTTCAAAGTTCCTTAACTTCCTCATAAATGATCGGAATCGATTGAAATTTCAGCGGTAAACTCATAAAACCCTTTTTGATGACATGCAGTGGCGGCTCGTCCATTAGGTTCACTGGTTCAGTGAACCCCCTAAAAAATAATTAAGTTCCATGGAAATAATGAAATGTCATAAAAACTACAGTATTGCACGTGAGAGTTGTGAGAAATCCGTAGAAATTAATTTACGGTAATAGTTTTAGATCGAAGCGGTCAGAACAGCGGAGCTGGTTCACTTCTCGGAGTGAACCTCATTTGTGGGCGCTGGGTAAATGGCGGGGGGAGGGGGGCCTGTTGCTTTACAATGGGAAAGGAGCTAACGCTCCGAGCTAGCGCGTAGCCGAGCGTTGGCGAAGTTACCCGATTGCTGCCGAAGGCGCGCGGCGGCAGCGTAGTCTAGCCGTGCCCCACCCCTCCTCACCCTCATGCTCATCCACACACAACAAGCAGTGCAATCCGTCAAACGCTGTGTGTTGTTTTGACTGACGCTTGAGTGTTGAGGTTATGTTTATGTTTTATTGGTTTTAACAGTGAATTGTGGTGTGATGATTGTGGATGTTCAATAACTAGTGACTAATATTTAAGAACAATGAATACAGTTCAGTATTTATTAAATAACAACTTATCTACCTTAACAATTGAAGAAAAATACTCAATAAAAGAGATTGGAAGGCCAATTCCAGTGTTGAACTTAACAGTGTTGAAATTTTTGAAATTTTTTACGAGGGAGGCCCCCCGGACCCCCCCTATTTTGGGGGGTATTACATACCCCCCAAACCCCCCGGTAGTTGTGAACACCCATTACTTTTCCTCACGAGCCGCCACTGATGACATGTACAAATTTCAAGTCAAACGGAGCAATATCGAAGATTAGGCCATTTTCGTTTTTACGACAGAACTTAAAAAGTAATCAAAATTTCAAAAAACGATTTAAATAAAGTATCATCACGGATCAACTATCTATCTTTAAAGATACCATACGTCAAAATCGGAGCAAACTTCCTACTAGAACTTTTGAACACAGAAAAAAAAAAAACATCATTGTAAATACAATACAATACATTCTTCGCTGACGCTCAGAATCTAAAAGGGCCACTGCCAGAGCCTTTGCGAGGGAAATAAACTAATGTTAAACTATAATGAACCAATCGATTTGAAAACGGTTATTAAATGCTAATAATTATAATGTCTCCAAAGCTATGTAATTGTAGAGCAGGTACTTTATATGAAGTGTTTTTTTTTAATTTTGCTTATTTTTATTGTGGAAAAAGGCATAATTTCTGGGAATACTTTCAATAACTTGAAATGTTTCCATTTTTATTAAAAAGAATAAAATGAAAATATGGGATTCAGGTTATAACCAACTTTTACATATTTTTTAATAGTTATTTATTTTTTAAATATAACTACCAAAAAGAAGTTTTAAATTTTGAATTTTTAAAACTTGTTTAATAATTTCAAACATTTTTGATAGTTAATATTATTGGAAACGAGTAAGAATTGTTTTTTCCTGAAAACCCGTTTCACTTTTTTATATTTTTGATTTTATAAAAAAAGTAAACAAGTACCTAACAGCTTAAGCTAAATTTAGCACACATTTATAATGTGTAATATAATAGTCACATCAAACATTTTGGAAAATTCCCGTACCAATGATGTTCTATTGACCATTTGTGCAGTTATAAAAATCATGGTTCTATTAGAATTAAGTAAAATTATAGTCACGCATTTACAAGAAAACAAGGGTTTTTTTTTGTTAAAATTGCGTTCATTAAGAATCTAAAATACGTGCTGTATTTTTTAAGCCAAAAGTTTACACATGTTTTTGTTCATATTTGATGTATCTTTTTGCTCAATGCATTTGTGCAATGTATTGTTGATTCAATTGATTATTCATTTAATACCTACCAAGATGTATGTGGAACGTCACAAAAAATATCAAATAATTGTTGATTTATTAAAAAATTTTTTCTGTCGTAATAAAAAGAGTAAAATATGTAAATTTTTTCTTACCGATCTAATAATTTAAATAAAGAAAATAATATGTAAAGCATTTTATTCTGCGTAGTTATTTGTTACAGTCTAATACAATTCTCTTATTATCATTATATATTATTAATATATATATATACATAATACATATAAATATGAATAGAACCATGATTTCTTTAAAGTATACAATAAATGTGACAATCATTGTTTTAATATTTTTAACAATGAGCTGTGCTATCGGATCTGACAATGAAAATGGTAATTATTGTATTTTTAGATTTTTATTTTATGTATGATGCTCTCGGAAATTTAGATAACGGTTAAATTTGAACTTTGATTTTTATTCTTACATGTTTAATTACTTTTGGGAAACTAATTTGTCTATGGGGTAAAACATATGACCAATGACAATGATCACCGTATTGATAATTTTTTTTTTGTACAAAGAATTCGGCATTCAATGGTATTTTTTCAAACGTACAAATTATGAGCAAATAGCTGTTGAAAATAGGTAACTGATTTGTGCCTAAGGATTTTCAAATTTTTAAAAATAACCTATAACTTATTTATTGATAGTAAGGAATTACATTCGGGTGTAAAATTTTAAAAACATATACACTCCAAAGCGTAGTCACTACTCAACAAAATTCTCAACTGACCTAGAATTTACTTCTTTACTTGCTTTCCTTTCTTAAAATGTAATACCTTTTTTATTTCTTTTTTATTGTAATATTAAATTTACTATGAAATACTACACGTCCACACCATTAAAATAGTTACACATTCAGAGGTGTGATTACCCTACTTTACAGCATGCTACAAAATTTAAAATTTGCACATTTTTCTTCCGTCCTTTCTTTTGTTTTATTACAACTGCGTCTAATAAATTTGTATGGTTGTTTTATATGATTATGGTTGTAAGGGATTGAATGTAGTAGGTACCTAATATTTATTATATCGGCAATAAAATAATAACGTATTTCGACGACTCATTACTCTGGTAAAGATATTGAAAAATGTATAAAACCTATCTACGT
Organism: Hormaphis cornu; assembly: GCA_017140985.1. NCBI lineage: Eukaryota > Metazoa > Arthropoda > Insecta > Hemiptera > Hormaphididae > Hormaphis > Hormaphis cornu. Next base: position 24,863,114 of record CM029358.1, read on the forward strand.
ATTTGATCATTGTTGCCTATGCGTCAACATTTTTTTTTTTGTATTAAAAAAAAAAACTTGTGTAACCAGTAACTGTGGACAAAATGATTAAAATCAAAATGTGTTTGAATTGTCGATTAAAAAAAAGTTTTTGTTCCATTCATTTTAAAGTTATTTTGTGTTTTTTTAAATTTTTGTTCAACCATTGAAAGGAAAAACCACCAGAGAAAGTAATAATATAATACATTTTTTTTTACATAACAATATGCTCATTTGTATGTTTTTATAGTAACTGATGATAACTGTTTTAATCCTCAACATGTTGAATTATATACATATTATCAAAACATCATTCCAAAATTTAACAACTAACGTAGTTACTCGATTTATAACATTAATTTTAAATTATACCTGTAGGTATTATCAAGAAGTTGATCTTGCTTAAAAATATAATTGTTTTTTGTTATATACTATATTAAGCTAATTAGGTATTTAGTTCTAGTATTGTGTATTATTAATAAATCACCTGTCAAAACTGATTCGTAACAATTCGTTATATTTCATTAAATCATTTGTTGTGGGTGCCGTTATTACTTATTACACATAGGTACTATTTAGTTCTTAAAAGCTTCAATTAATTTGTTTTCTTTGAAACTTATAAATGCTTATTTAAATAACTTACAACAATTATTGCATAGCAATCTTTGAAAAGTAATAAAAAAATTAATACCTTAGTATAGAATGATTTTTACTACATAAAATGTAACTAAATGTAATTATTGTATTAATGAGCTTAATGTTTACTAATAATTTAGAATTGCAAGATCATTACACAAACTGTATGGGTAGGTTCAATTTGAGATTGTTTTTGAATATTTATAAAACTAACTTTTAAGTGTAATAAATACTAACTGACGAGTGACGGGTAAGTACATAATTATTTGACTTTTTTATTTATTCAATTCTGTCATGCTGATTATTGCTCCCAGCAAATAATAAAGCGTGATAGAGCACCAATTACAATACGTGTGTTTCCTTTATTTTGTTCTTTTCAAATTTTACTATAATGATTATCATAATTCAAATTGATTTATAATGATTATTTTTTGTAAGTATATTTGTTGGTTTGTAAGGAATACTCAAATACTATTAAGCCGATTTAAAATACTTTCATCTAAAGCTACATTATCAACAACTAACATAGGCTGTATTTTATTTTCAAAACTCTACCCTTAAAAAGCCAAAAGAAATGAATGAGGTAAAAATAGAAAAAATCATACCTAGCCGGTGCCACTGAAGTTATTAATATAGCATATATATAGTATGAAATTTGATCAGTAGTTTTGTTGTATGAGGAAAAAACCCACTAAGAAAAGGTTTTCCAAAATTAAACTACTTAGGGTGTAATAAGGGTCAAAATGGGGAAAAGGAAATACAAATAAAAAACAGTGAAACTTGAAATCTATATACTGTAATACAAACAACAAATATTTTTTTACCAAATTTTGCAAAAATAAAATCGTTAAGAGGACAAAAAATAGTTTTTTTAGTTGTATTTTTTTATACTTGACGTGCACACTCTGTACTGCAAATTATGCAAAATATCACATTGCATTTTTCATAGTTGAATTCTTTAGGGGTTAAAAGCAGTAAAAATAGTAGTTGTAGTAAAAACTAAAAAAAGGGAGTATTGTGTAAAGATGGAAAATGGATAACTATAAATTTAATATATCAAAAAAAAAAAAAAAATGGAAAAATAGTAACACATGGAAAACAACAACTACAACAACAATAATATTAATAATAATAATAAACAATATAAATTAGGTACTGATATTAATTGCTTTGGGTTATATTTATAATGCTTATGAATTTGTATTATAGCTGACATGGCTTCAAAATTTAAGAGTAAATTTGTATAAAATAATATTACTTAGTGTTATTTAATTATTTCCAGCTATTAATTTCTCAATTGTTTTTCTTAGCGTTTAAAATTTGATACACATTTCATTCAAACATATTAATTGGTATCTAAAAGCAATGATAAATCGTTGCATTCAATGAAACAATTCTAATAGAACTGGGTAAAATAAAACGCCAAATAATATATCATATATAATATATTTGATGATTGTTGTGATACGAAACTGCGTCTGGCCCATGTATATTAAAAATTCAAACATAATGTCATGACAAAAATAGTATCGACACGTTGTAACTTTAAGTTTCTAAAAATGGGCATAAAGGTCGATTAATTGAGTTTAAAATCACACTTAATGTTGAATGAAATGTAAAAACTTTCATATTGTATTATTTTATAAGAGTCAAATTTCATCAGTAGCACTTGTTAGTCTGTTTTTGATAAAATTTTTAATTTACTAAATATATGTAGTAATTGAAAAAGATGAAGAAACTGGTTATTATAAAAGTATGTAGTTGCATAAAAATTATACATTAAAAATCTACAAAGTTATCGATTAAAATTTAACATTTTGATACATTTGTCTATTGTACTTACTTCGTCTAAAAAAACTTAAGGATTCAATCTTAAAATTTTAGAAGAAAATCTTAATTTGTCAAGCATGGTCAAGTATGCAGTTAAGAATTTAAGTGAGTACCACAAATTAGATAATAAAAATTGTGTTCATGATTTTAAAATGTAATAAATAAAAAGCTAATACGCTTCTGTAAAAATTTGCTGTCTAAACGGCGGTTATAACTTATAAATATAGGTAATAGGTATCTTGAAATTTATCACGGTTATACGTCTTGTGAATAATATCTGGTCATCTGCCACCTGCTTACTCAGTAAATTGAAAAAGTCGATAGTATAATTATTGTTATGTTATAATATGTACCTAATTTCCAACTTATTGCGACTTAATTGGTAATCCAACTTAACCTATTAGTCCTCTAAGGTATATAAATCAATTTTGCTCCGTACAAATATAAAAAATAATAAAAGTAAGTATGTATACATACGTAGTATGTAGTAATGTACTTACTATAAAGTTTTTACATTTTACAAAAACTGCACGTAATTTTTTATGCCAATTTCGACCCATTTTAGACTAACCAATTATAAACGCAAGTTCGACGTTAATCTAACGTAGTTATACCACGTAACTTATACTAATAAATATGTACGAATTTGTTAACGTAAAATAAACTAAGATAAACATATTTAAAACATCTAATACATGAATAGAAAATACGTAAATTTACACACTAACTTTACCCATGTTATAAACGTAGATAGGTACCATGTTTATTGGGGAACGTAGAAAATATTGTTTTTTTTTTTTACAATCTAGGTATTCTAGTTTATGTAATATCATATTTCTGATGTCAAATTGAATATTATTATTTTAATTTATGCATCATGTCGATTTATTTTGTAATACATTTTGGTTGACAATTTTCTGCAGAAAACTTGATTAGTTTAATGTTTTGAAAAACAACATGAATTAGAAATTTTGTCGAGTTTAAAAATCCAGCAGCTGGTGAATAATATATAGAGTAGATAATATATAGATGTATAATATAGGTATATGTATATATATTTATAGGTGTATATAAATGTCTTATCTAGAAAATTAAACAATTTTTTTTATTGTGTGAACAAAAATAACTATTATATCCATTTCCTAATAAAATGATTAGTTAGACGTATTTTAAAAACATACTGCCCTCAAAGTAATAAGGAAAATTCCATAGAGAAAATTGTTTAGACTACCAAAACATACTTAAAAATTTAAAGCACCCACACATCCACAATATAAATAATGGAGCCATTTGAATTTTTAAAGCTTATGTTAATACTCAAATACTCATTTACGTAAAAAAATAAAATTTTACAAAAAACATTTATACTTAAATTCTCTTGCCTACATAAGTAATCGTAATAATTTTCCTTTTTAATAATATATGTGTATACTAATTTGCATAATGTCTAGAAAGAGATGATGCAACGTCAAACTGTAAGTTTTTTTTATTTTAATATTATAAAAATATAATTAATTCTGGTTGTTTCATAGATTATAATTCATGGAATATTCGTACTTAGTAGGGTTTGAAACCCATAAAATTGACAAATTTCTTAAAAATGTGATTGATGCTAAGTTGTATAATATAAATATTACAGGTGGGTATTATATTAATCATAGTTTGCTGTTTGTACTATCTTAACACTATTGGATGGTTTAAAATTTCAATCTTAACAGTAAAAATGAATTATTTTTTATGATAGCCCAGATTACCAGTTTAGTAGTTTTATGATTGTTTTTTTCGTGTTTATAAAATAAAATAATATCATGGCGAATAATAATATAAATAAACGATAATGTAACAAAATACCTTTAAGAAGAATTGATATGAGAATATTTCAAGATATTAGAGATTTTCAAACTTTTCAATTAGTATTAAAGTTGAATATACGTCATTTAAACGCGGCAATTTTGTCACGTTACAAATAGACAATCTGTCCATACTTACACACCTAGCTACTTTAAAGTTGTTACTGATTTTGGAAGGAACTTTGTTTAAATAAGGAATGAAAACATGCTTAAATTTATGAAAGTAATAATGAAAAATTACGTGAAAAAATGCAATTATTAGTGAGTTAATTTACCAAACTAGTTGTTTCAATTTTTTATCTTCATCTTCATTATCTTCTTTTTTTTTCAACTATTTAGGATCGATCACCTTTGTTTTAATTTCCACTTGTCACGGTTGTTCATATCTCCAATACTAAATCCAGTAGACCTTATACAATTTCAAATAATTTCCATTCATCTCTTTTTTGGTCATATTCTCCCTCTTTTATCATTAACGTTTATTTTTGTAACTGCTTCTTCTACTTTCGTTTTGAGGAATTATCCTCTCATTCACATGCTCAAACTATCTCAGTCTAGGAATACCTCTCATTTTATCTACTATTGATGCGACATCAATATTTAATTTTTCATTTTTGTTACTTATTCTATCTTCTTTTGTTACTCCAATCATCCATCCCAACGTTTTCATTCCGCAATATTGATAGTCTGTTCTATTATCCGGTCACTAATCCCATACTCTGAAACATACTACGCAATACTTGTATACATGTGTATATACCTCGACAACGTAAACAAAAATGTTAAGTTTTTGAAGATGCACATAGATTATTTAGACTTTTAACTTGTAACATTTATTTAAATGTAGATATTTATCAGCAATAAAAAACCTTAAACTATTATCACAAATTTAATCTTTCAGCTTATGCAGCTCTTTACTATTTATCTTTTTGGGATTTATATCGTAGCAGTATGTAAAAATTCTTTTTAACCTATTTACAGTTTAGAAGTTCACCTCATTGTCTTACTCAGTAACGCCTTTCCTTCACTTTTAGTAGATAAGATCACTTCTTCTAGCCGAAAATGGGTTTCTAGGAAAATAATTTAGGTTCAACAACCTATCATCTAAGATATTGGTACCCCATCAAAATGTCGGATCACTCCAATTATGTATTTGCTAGTTACATACATTTTTTGAAAAAATTAATAAAGCTAATCAATAATTAAAGATATGAGTGATTTAAGTACCAATAGAAAATTTCTGACTTCAAACCACTTAATATTGAATGGACCAATGTAAAATATAATAATAATAATTTAATAATCCTTCGGACCAATATTCGCCCCTTTTTTGGGATTTATGATTTAATTTTTTTGGTGGTTTTTAAATTTTCGTCGTTGTTGGCACATTCCAGATAATAATCAAAAAAAGTTTCAAATTAATTATATTTGCAAGACAAAATCCAACCTTTCTTGTGGTATTTAGCGAAAAGGTATCCGTAAAACTTAATTACAAAAGTCAAAATATCAAACCGTTTTTAAAAAATGTTCAATAAAATTCTTGGTACCTGGGATTTAATAAAAACCCAGATACCAACCTTTTTTTAGAATTATAAAAAATTTTATAATTCTAAGTAAAATAAAAATTTCGATTATTGCTTCTAATAAAGTACCATTTTTTTTTTTTTTGTATGATTTTTGGCTATTGGACTCTATCTTGCACGTAAACGTGATTATTAAAAAAAAAAAAAACAAAATAGAAAATTTATTTTTCGCTACGTACAGAATCGAAACTATGTTTACTTACATTTATGTATTAAATTGTGATTTGATTAATGTTTTCTGACAGATCCAGGTGAGTGCAAATTTAAAGTATGTGTTTTAATATAAAAATTTTTTAATATAAAATATTTTATTATAGTCATATAACTATAGTAAAAATACTATAAAATGCATCTAGAATCAATACGAGAACAAAACAGCATTTAAAACGGATTTTCATGTTATAATTGATTTTAAAAATTGTGTAATAACTGAATTTTTTTTATTCCCATTATGATTTCATAGAATTCTTATTTCTAATTCTCATTGTATTGATTCTTGGAAAAACGTTTTTCCAAAAGTTCTTATACATATCCCTATTAAAATGAATAGCTAAAGGGCTAATTTTTATGGTATGGTACATGGTATGTTGTTTTATTTTACATTTTACAATATAATTATTGCTTTATGTGACACGATCTAAACATTTTACTATTATTTACTAACCTGATAATACAATTCTGTACTTACTACGTTTGTTTCATAGGTAACATACAAATACCAAAGGAGTATTGTTATCAAGAAGTTTTGGTAAGGATAAGAATTATTATAATTTAAAAAAAAATAGCCGGGATCAGTCTAGGTCGCGTGGGTAGTTTGACAGGGTAGCGACTACGCCTTGGGTGGGTCACTGGTTTAGAAGTTGTAGTTTAAACTCATAATTTTATAACTGAAAGCAACGATCACTCATTGTCTTTGAAAAAAACGATTCTGAGTAAGCTCAGTTTTCTGGTTTTCGTTCTAGTAAAAACAAATTTAATAATAAAAACTTTTATCAAATCTGTATCTTCCCTATTTTAGTATTGTGTAAAAGTTTCAGCTTGGTCCGATATTTATTTCGGATACTATGATCAAAAAAATCTAAATTGCTATATAAAAAACACGTTTCTTGTTATTTTTTCCCCCCATAAGAAATACACGGCCGTCCGTAATGATGAGTTTTACGATAAAATAACAACGTGAATTTGTCTACAAACCAAAATTGTGTTTACCAATTTTCTAAATTTTTTAACCACATATGTATAACTATCTTGTTTAGATTGTATTAAAGTTTTGAGACTTAAAAGTAAAAATTAGAGGTTTTATGGAACAATAACTGCGTAAAATTCAAAATGTTAAACATTTCAAAATCTCATTACTCCCTGAAAAATGATCAAAACTGATTGGAATTTCAACAGTTAAATTGTTGAACTCTTTTTAATGAAATATATGAACTTCAAGTCGAACGGATCACTTTTGGATATTTATACCATATATTTACCATATCGGATCAATTACCTATCTTTTGAGGTATCATACGGTAAAATCGGAGCATTTTTTCTACAAGAAAATGTGATCACAAAAAAAAAAATCTAAATCGACGGGTAAAAAGAACGTTCCCCGTAATTATTTGTCCCTCCCATAAGAAATACAGGACCGCCCAAAATAACGAAAATTTCAAAGTACCATAACTCCCTCAAAAATGATCAATATTGACTGAAATTTCAGCACTCATAAAACCCTTCTTAATGACATTTATAAATTTTAAGTCAATCGGAGCAATTTCGAAAATTGGTCTGTTTTCTTTTTTTCAACAGAATTTAAAAAATAATCATAATTTAAAAAAACGCTTCAAATAAAATACCATTTTAGATCAATTATCTAAAGGTCTCATACGTTAAAATCGAAGCAGTTTTTCTACTAGGATTTTTGATCTAAGAAAAATAAGACATTGTAAAAACAATACATTCTTCACTGACGCTCAGAATTTAAAAATCAGGACAATTAGTGAAAATATTATTTTACATGCATAGCTTTTGAAAACTCAATTTTTAAATTATTTTATTTTTGTTATCGTTAAAATAAGTGTTATAGGCCGAAAAACGTTTAATAAACTACCAAACAATAACTATTTTTAATAAAACGTAAAAAAAGTATGTTGTTTAACAATAAATCATCATTTCTTTATAATTTTAGAGGCTGGCTGATTATGACTATTTTAAAATAGATGCAAATTTAAGAGCAAGTAGGTACAAAAACAAAGATATATCCATTAAATTATATTTATGATAATGTTGATATTGGACATTTTGAAAAAAGTGGGTATTTGGGAAACACCAAATATAATTTAAGGGTTTTTGAAAAAAAAAAAATTTTGTTGTATTTTCAATATTTTTGCTACTTATTTCTGTTCAAAAATATCTTTTCAACATAGATGTATTAATATGGTAATTTGTAAAAATTCTATTGACGGATTATTACACGTTATTTGTTAAAAATAGCACTTTTTAGTACCGATTAATTTTTTAATAATAACTAATATAAACGTTAAATGTAAAAACAGTTTGCCTATTTAAATGTGGTGAATCAAATACATCTAAAAGTATCTATAGCTAAAATACAAAATTCTCAAATTTTTTGAAAGTAGTTAAAAAAAAAGTTCAGAATATAATGGTTTCAATTTTATGAAAAAATCAGATATCATAAACTTATAATTTAACCATGATAATTCAATATACCGGAATCAAGAATGTTTTAAAGTAATTCTACTTGGTTTATAATTTGCTGTTTTCATAGAAAATTAACTTCGATTTGTTCTTTGTTATATTTTTCGTTACTTTTAACATTTATTAAATTTACTATTTTATGTTTTAATAAGTTCAAATTTTAGAAGATTATAATGTAATTTTTAAATGAATTATAAATTCTAGAATGCTATAGTAAGTCTTATATTTGTTTTAAACAAGAAGGTAATGAACAATAGGTATGTATGTATGGTATCATAATATTTTCCGTTTCCAATGACAGTAACTTAAATTATAAAAAAAATATGAAGTGTAGAATATGTACTATTTTTGAAATTAAGTATAAATTCATGCATAGATAAATGTATTATACATTATGTATACAATGACAATAATTATCATTAAGTTTATTTTATACAAACTGAAACTTAAAATTAAGTATACATTTTTTATTTACAAAAAAGGTGAGTTGAAGAGTTTTCCAAGTGAGTTCATAGATCTTAAATTATGTATAACGCTAAGAATTAGTTGCCTTATGAATGTATAATATGTGTGTGTTTTATAATTATTTATTTTGTAGCCGACTTACCTTTGAATGTCCTTGATTATGCATTGTTTGAAGTTGGTAAGTTTTCAATTACTTAACTAATTATGTTAGCATAATGTTTTTTTTTGTATTCTAGTAGAAATTAGGGCAACCTTCAACTTTACGATTGTCGTTAAAACAATTTGAAGTTTTCAAAGATTTATTATATTTTATATTGTATAAGTCTGAATTAGTTTTACTATTGACTATTTTTTTTTAAAAAAATGATCGTTTAATTATTTATAAATCAATAAAACAATAAATACAAAAAATGACGGTATGGGATATAAAAGAGACTTAATTTTGAATCCAAATCAATTTTTATAATTCATTTGAATTTACGCATTTCTGAGTACTGATGGAATTCGCTAGACTTGGAACTTGATAGAGTCGGTTTATTAGGAAAATGATGTATCATGGAGATAACAGATTTTTCACTGTCTTAAAAAAGTATTTAATTTTTAGTAATTGTACTAAATTATCATTTATATTAATTTACTTTCATCTTTTAGTTTTAAAAGATTTTGATGGGCAACGTAAGTGAATGTTTAGTTAATCTTGATGACGAAAACCAAACATGTTTGTTATTTATGCTATTATATGCAACATAGCCTAATAAGTAGCTAGATTTTTTTTTTTATATAAAAGAACGTAGATTATATGAATAAAATATATGATTTATAAAAAAAAGTGTTTGGAAATTCAAACTAGTGTCTTTCAGCTATTTAAATTATAATTTTACTTTAGTTACTTAATTTACTGAAATCGTCTAATTTTTTTATATATTAAAAAAAAATTGTAGTGCCGTATTTTCTCGTCTCTTCTCCTCCTATCCGGTACTTGTAAGATTCTTAAAAAGGGATGATGCTCCAGTCACCTAGTCAGTAGTTTGGTCCTTAAATTGTTAACAACCCATGGCAACGTTGTAACACTGTCATGATTTAGTTTTATGAAAAATTCTTATGTTTCATGCTCAATATTTGTAAAATAATTTAGATACGTATGTATTATGCAGATTTATAATTCAATGTTAGCAAACACATCACAATCTGGTTGTATAATGTTAATCCCAGATTAGATAGACAACTTTAATCATGAAATACAATCAAATCAGTTTTGTTTCATTTGTTCGTGTTTTGAAAAATATATGTTGAAAAAAAGTATTAAGCTAGTAGGTATGAATGTATATTACAAGAACAAAAAAAAAAAAAAATATTTGTCTTTTTTTTGTAGAGTTTGGAACTTCTTACATAAATCACATAGTTGAAAATGTCAACATTCAAAGTGGTACGTATTTACATATGGGTGTTTTTAAATAATATTATTCACTAATAAGTCTTTTTCAAATAATTATGTATTCATAATGATAAAAAACAATTTTATTTTGTTTTTAAAAAAGGATATCCTATTCTTATCTATATTCTTTAATTCTCGTGTAAATTGTAACACATTTATTGTGTTTTATTATCTAATAATCTTTAATTTGTAAATTATTTACAAAATGTTACTTAGGATGAAAATAATTGTGTATTTTTTTTTTACATGTTACTAGGTTTTTTAGCCGAGCCTGAAGATTATTGTTTATTTGTTTCTTGTCATTATTTTAGTCTTCAAACAATGTATTTTGGTTTATCGAAAACAAACCCGGGTTATATTGAACAACTCATATCTTAGTATTATGAAAATGTTTCCAAATTCAATATTTGTTTTTATCTACTCGTTATTTAAATTACTAAATTGTATTCCTGTCATTTTTGAACATGTCGAGAGATGTATTAAAAATATATAGATATTTATTTATTGTCAACACAAATTTACAAAGCATCATTTTTTAAAACAAAAAAAGAACACTTAAAGTTAATGTCTAAAGATAAGGAAAATAGTATTTGTGTAAAAATACTTTTTTATTCTTAAAACTTGATAGTAATTATTAATGTAACCATTGTAACTGATAAATAATAGCAGTGTAACCTACCCAATTATACAATAGTTATAATGAACAGTAAAATGTATTTATTTTTAATATATTGTATCTAAGAGTTGTTGTTGTTACCCTCCTAATTTTCATAGAAGTACGTCTTTGTAATTATATGTACTATGTAGTTATTAAGTAAAATAGCCCACATCCAATAACCATACTAGATTGTCCTTCATTGACGGTGGTATTTAATATGTTATGTGTAAGGTTCTAGTTGTTTAGGTACTTCAAAACCTAGAGATCACATCACCCGAAGTCAATTTATAGCATTAGGTATACATATTGTACCCCAAAAATATATAAAGAAACTAAAAAAGACGATTACTAAAAATACTGATAACAATTTAAACGTTAACTTATTAGGTACCTACACAAATATTATAAGCTGACACTAAAAAATTTATTGAAATTTTGCAGAATACATTAAGAGTTCAAACGTTATAAAAATGTTGACAATATTTTCGAGCTAAGTGTAGTGAACTGTATTGTAACAATTTGTCATTACACAATAGCAATCCACAATTGCTTATAAGTGTCATGTAAAACGTCAATCTAAGTACACCTTCCAAACCAGGGACGCATTCAAGGTAGTGACCCATTTTAAAGTTGTGACCTAAATCACTATAATATAGGTTTTGTCTTGCGTATTTTTCATGATGATCAGTATAGAAAGTCATGGGATTTTACATTTATTTTTATAGTAAATACTTGTATGTTAAATATGGTTATTATCACTTGTAGGTGGTTACATGCTACATGCTGATGACATATTATTTTATACACTTGATTTAGTAATATTTTATAAAATACAGCATAAACGATATAATCGGAAATTATGGTTCGGGAGCTGTCGTATTGGATTCTCTAATTATTAAGTAATGTAAGTTAACAGGTGTTTTGAAACAATGATATTTTGGATAACTTTTGAGTACTGCACAGTGTTCCTAAGGATTAACAATCTGCAAAACGCAATAAGTTTTAAATTTGTCTATTTTAACTAAAAAACAAAATAAATATTTCACCCAAAATGTAGATATAGATAGAAAAAATATGCCTCATGTTTATAAAGAAATATATTCACACAAAAGACTTACCGTGTGTTTGGAATGATGTATTTCTATAAAATTAAAAAATCGACTTAACGAGCACCCTAGAAGAATACTTCTCCTCTCTGGTAAGATTATCTTAAGATATTTTTACTCTCGGTATAATTATCCTAGGATGTGATGAACCCACTCCATCAGGGATACTAATATCCTTGGATAATTTACCGGAGATATAAATAAATTGATAGACAATCATACCCCCGGTATCATTATCCTAGGATATAAATACCCTAAAAATGTTTTAGTACTCTCCTAATCTCTTAATTTTTCCCTTCAGAGAATAATTTCCTAAGACCTATTTATAATGCCACAAACATTTCAGAGGGTATAGATATGTTAGGAAATTTTTATAAAAGTATTCACAAACTAAAATCAATAAAATTAATTATCAATAATATCTTCATATTAGGACTGTGCAGTATAATTGCTCCAATATTTACATTTTATAAACTTCAATCTCGCCAAACTCCAATGATAGGTGATTGGTGAGCAGGTACTGTACTTGAAACGTCTTTTTTTATTATAAGAAATAATTAAATTCGAATACGATGTTTGAATTCTAATCAATTTTCATAATTTTTTAACGATTTAAAATTTTTTTCATAAGCAATATTAGAATTTTTAAATTTTGAATAGGTAATTAAAACTGGTTTTAGTATTTCAAACACAAGTAAACATTGATAACGACGGTATTTTTTAGTATTAACAGAAAAAGAATACTAATTTTTTTTCTGAAAACGAGCTGTGTCACATTTATATTTGATCTTATAACATAAGCAAATATGTATGTAACAGCTTTAGCACAGATTTTTCCTGTCGTCTTGTGCCGTAGAGCATCAAAATACTTATCATTTATTTTATAATATTAAATACGAGTAAAGTGAATATTTAAACAAATTTAATACATTGGACATTTTGAAAAATTCCCTTACTAATGCACTAATAATGTTTTATAGACTAGCAAAAAATTTTGCAGTTGTAAAAATAATTGTGTTTATCTATGGTTCTAAATGTTTGGAGACACTCGTTTACAATACAATTTTTTCTTTTTGGTTAAAATTTTTAAGAATCTAAAATACTTGCTGCATTTCTTAAGCCAAAAATTAACACGTTTTTGATGTCTTTCACGGTATTTTTTTTTTCATTGAATTTGTGCGATGTATTGTCAAGGTTTACTCACAAATATTATAAAATAATGAATTGTTGACTCATTTATAAATATTTTTTGTCGTATAAGAAGATTGAAAAGACTAAATTATATGCAAATACTGTCACATAATCGTTCTAATAATTATATCTCACAAAATGTAATTTATTTTACTTTGCGTAGTCTTATGATACAGTCCAATACAGTTCTCAATATTACTATTATATAAATGAATAAAAATAAAACAATGGTTCCTTTAAAGTATATAAATGTGACAATCATCGTTTTAACGTTTCTAACAATTAGTTGTGCTGTTCATCCAAACGAATATAGTAATTACTGTAGTTTTAAGTTTTTTAGCTCTTACTTTATTCCAACCAGGCTCTCAAAAATATAGATTACAGTGAAATTCAAATCTTGATTTTTATTCCTTCATCTATACATTTTGTGGAACTAATAATATTTCCACGGGATTGAAAAATGACCAATAACTATTGACCTTGATTATTGTTTTGATAATTTTTGTATTGAACGACGAATTCCGCTTTCAATGATTTTTTTCGCAAACGCTCGAGTTTAAGTAGAAGTTAAAATTTTCGAATTTTTAAATATTACCTATAATCTACCTATTTTGATAATACGAAACTCCATTCATGGGTGTTAAGTTCATTTCAGAGGCGAGATGTGATTGAGACGTTTTTTAAATATGTATTTTGTTTATAGCTGCGTCCAATTCATTTTTTTTAATTAATTTTATTGGATTAATAAACCTATTTGTAAGTAGTTAAATGTAATAGATAGGTAATGTTTTTACGTTGGTAATAAACTTATTATGTATTTTGTTGACTTTTAATTATACTCTTGTTAATTTAATTATACTCTGGTCTGGATATTGAAATTTGTAAATGTATGAAACCTATATATTATGATTGTTATTCTGTATTTTACTAAAAGCTTGTGTGATCAATAATAATTGTGGACAAAATGACTGAAATTGAAATGTAGTTAAATTGTCTATATAAAAAAACGTTTTTGTTCCGTTCAATTTTAAAGTAAATATGTGTTATTTTCTAGATTATCCACTTAATACAAGTATAGTTAGAAAAGAAGGTAAAAAAATTTTAAGTTTTTTTTTATGTGATGATTATTATTAGTATTTATTACATAAAATGTAATTAAATTGTGATAAATGTTTACTTATAATTTAGAAGTGAAAGCCGTATACAGAAGCTGTATCGGTATGATTATTTTAAGATTATTGTTAATTTATTATAAAACTAATTTTAAAGTGTAATTACTAACGGGTAAATACAAAATAATTTGACTATTTTAGTTATTAAATCGTGTCATGCGAATTATTGCTCCAAGTTTATAGATGAAGCGGTATATAGTATTTTTTTTTTTTTTTTTTGAATTTATAACACTTATGGATTTTTGTTGTAGATGAAATGGCATCAAAATTCAAGGGTAAATTTGTAATGACTAATATCATTTAGTAGTATTGAATTACTTCTTGTTATTATTTTTTCAATTCATTCGCTTTGCATTTAAAATTAAAAAAGCCATTTTATACTTTTAAATTTCTAGTGTAACTAAAAAAATATTTTTTTGATCAACTAGAGTGGAAATAAAACACCAGAATTTCCAATTTTTACATGAAATAATTCTAAAGATAAATAATATGTGACTTGATGGTATTTTTCGATAAATAGTCATATTCCGAAAAATCTGGTTTTTCGAAATTACTCGAAATTATTTTTAAGTTTTACATACATGTAATATTTCTAAGTTTACTAACATTTGATAATTTTGAAAAATTTCAAAAGATTTACACTTTAGAAATTTGGGAATTCAGAATTTGGTAGGTTGGGTGAGAAGTTGTTTGGAGTGATGACTACACTGTGAATGAAGTCACTTCTTTGGGTTTTTCGATGGTTCAAAAGTTCTGGATCAATTGTATTTATTTATAGAATATAGAATATAAATCTAAAAGCAATGATAAATCGTTGCCTTCAAAAATACTATTCTAATAGAGCTGGGTAAAAGAAAACACCATCCAATATATCATGTATAATTTTTAAGTCTAATTTTATTTTAAATATTTGACGATTATCGTGATACCAATAATTCGCACCTGCATATTATTAAAGAATTAAACGTAATATTGGTTATACCAAAAAATCGTGTTTTCACGTTGTAATTTTAGGTCTACAAACATGGGAATATAGGTAGGTTCACTGAATTTAGGGTTGTACGCAGTTCGGAATAAAATATAATAAAATTTCTTCCATGTATTATATTATGAAAGTCAAATTTCATCAGTATCGTACTTGATAATCTGGTTTCAATATAATTTTTAATTTTGAAAATGTATGTAGTAATTGAAAAAAATGAAGAAACTGGTTATTATAAAAGTATGTGGTCGCATAAATATATTACGATAAATACCTACGAATTAATTAATTAAAATTAAACGTTTTGATAAATGTGCCTTTGGTACTTACCTCAAATAAAAAAATTAAAGATTCAATCTTAAAATTTTAGAAGAAAATCTTAATTTGTTAAGCTTGGTCAAGTATGCAATTCAAAACTTGAGTGAGTACCAACAATTAATGAAAATTATATTCATAATTAAAAATCTTAATCAAAATTATTTTGATTCCGAACCTAGCATATTATTATTTTATTTTTACATTAGAAGGTATTTCGGTTTTTATAATACTTATCGAATTTTTGCACATTATTCTTTAAATTTATATTTAAGGATTATTTACGTTCAATTTTGAAATAATTGGGTTTTTTGATTGACAACTTTCTGCAGAAAATTCTTAAATGTTCTCAAATTCTCAATTAAGCTAAAGTTGTAAAAAGCTACAAGAATTACAAATTTCTTTGAATTTTAAAATCCGGTAGCTGGTGTATGAGATGATATTATATAGATATAAAATATGTCTTGTCTAGGAAGTTTATAAATAATTTGTGATTGTGTTTGCAAAAATAATTATACTGACCAGTCCTTAAGTAAAGGATTAGGTATACTTTTTAAAAACACATTGTTTCTCTAAGTTATTAGGAAAATTCTATGTAAAAATATTTTTTGAATACCAAAATACACTTAAAAACTAAATGTACTCATTACTTCCACGGTATAAGTACAGGGTGTCATTTAAATTTTTAAAACTGAAGTTAAAACAATAATACTTACATACATAAAAAAATATAAATTTATTAAAAACATATATCATATTTAAACATTTTGCATGCGTTAGTAAATTTAATAATTCTACTTTCAAAAAAAAAAAAATAAAAAAAATACGTGCATACTAATTTTTATTATTCCTAGAAAGAAAAGATACAAATTCTAGTAAGTATTTTGATATCATTATATTATAATAAAATAATTATAATATGGTTGTTATACAGTTAATAATAGTAATATAGTAATAATTCATGGTATACATAGTAGGGTTTGCAATCCACATAATTGTCAATTCGTTTAAAAATTTGTTTAGTGCTTAGTTGTAAAATTTTTAGGTGACAGTTATAGTGGGTCTTGATTTGGTTTATTTATACCATCTTAAAAACAAACTCATGGCAAATAATAGTATAAAGAAACGATAAAATAACAAAATACTTATGTGGAAGATCGACTAGAGGTCATTAAAGTTTTAGAGATTTTAAAGTTTTTGAAGAATCGTAGGTGTAGATCTGAAGACTAAAGTTGTTAGCATTTTTAACAAATTTTAGAGAAGTAGCCAATTTTGAAAGGCACTTCGTTTTGAGACAGAGTGGAAAACGCTTAAAAATATGAATTTTGTTATGCGGATAAATAAAATTCTAAGTGAGTTAAAATTTTGAAATAACTAATCACAACAATTTTTCTTCTTCTTCTCCTTTGCTTTGCCTTCTTCCCAACTATTTAGGGTCGGCTACCCTGTCATATACCTTCACTTGTCTTCGTTGTTCACATATGCCATACAATCACTGAAACTCCTTATATCGTTATCAATAATTTCCATTCAACTCTTTTTGATCATTCCCTCTATCTTATTTTTAACGATTATTTTGTAAATACTTTTTCTACTTCCTTTTCCTCTTTTTTTATAACATGCTCAAACCATCTCAGTCTATTATCTCTCATCTTGTTCGTAATTATTATTATCTTGTCAAATTATTAATTCTTACATGTTTTTTCATATTTTATCTTCTCTTGTTCTCTGTTCCATTCTCCTTTCAATCGTTCAACACTCCAAACCAAATTTGTGATACATAAATGTGAACACAAACCAGATAAACATTTAAAAATTTTAAGTTTTTGAGAATGCACATAAAGTTTTTAATACTGTTACATTAATATCAATGTGAATATTTTCAGGGATAAAAAAACTTTAGTTTCAACAAATTTTTAGCTAAAAATTTATTTTCCAGGCCTCATAGATGAATACTACTTAATATTTCACGAAATATTGAATGCCAGTATGTGAAAAAATATTCTGCATAATATTAATATGTATAATATATTTAAAGTTTTGAAAATAATTTTGTATTTATAAAAAAGAACTTTTAAGTAGGTAAAATTTCAAATAACCAAACACCAAAAAAAAAAAAATTGTTTGCGAGTTACAGTGGGTAATTCGATATAAATATTTATCACGTTTTTAATAGGATAAAGAACAATTTTCAACAACCTTTATGGTGGGACCAACTACTATGGGACCAAAATGATTTATATATCTCACAACTTATTTATATCCTTAATTCACCTTTTATGGTTATATAAAATAGTCTTTGTTACTCGAAAAACGAAAGAATTTAAGTAGTTCCTCTTACATATAAACAGATATGAACAAATTTTACCTTTTTTTCCAAATTTTTAATGTGGAAAAAGTATAAATTTCCTAAAATCTTTCAAAAAAATCAAAATTTTCCCTTATAATTAGAAAGAATAAAATGCGATATGGAGTTCAAATTCTTTTGAGTTCTCACAATTTTTTTTAGATATTATAATTTTTCTACAAAAATATTAAAACTTTTGAATTTTGAATCATTAAAACTGGTAGGTATCTTTATTTTAAATACAAGTAAACATAGCTACCAATATTATATAATATTAACAGCAAAGGAATACGAATTTTTTTCCTAAAAACTTGCGTCAATTTTAAATTTGATTTTTTAACATAAGTAAACATGTACTATAAAACACATTTTCCTACCGTCATTTTGTGCATTATAGCATATTAAATTTATATTATAAAATACTTACGAGTTATGTGAACATTTAAAAAAATTTAACACATCAAACATTTCGGGAAATTCCTTTACCAATTCACGAACGATGTTTTATAGACTAGAACAAATAGTTCAGTTGTGAAAACCAATGGTTCTAAATGTTTGGAGTCATGCAATTAAAATTTAATCTTAGACCCTGGTCAGCTTGAAGCCATTCTTAATTTAAAAAAAAGCCGTGATAATCTAGGCCACGTGAAAAGTTGGATAGAGTAGCAAATACGTTTTGGGTGGGTCACTAGTTTAGAAATTGTGGTTTAAACGCATTATTTTATATCTGAAAGCAATGATAAATCATTGACTTCAAAAATACGATTCTGAGCGAGCTCAGTTACCTAGTATACGTCGTGATAAAAACAAATTTAACAATAAAAACTCTTATCAAATCTGTATCTTTCCTATTTTGGTGTTGTGTATAAGTTTCAGCTTGGTTCAATCTTTATTAAGGATGTTATGATCAAAAAAATCTAAATCGGTGTGTAAAAACACGTTTTCCGTAATTATTTTTTCCCTTCATGAGAAATACACGGCCGCCCGGAATGACCAGTTTTACGATAAAATAACAACATAAAATCGGCTATAAACCAAAATTGTGTTATCCATGTTTCTTAATTTTTCAACCACATATGTAGAACTTTTTCATCTAGATTGTATTAAAGTTTTGAGACTTTAACATAAAGACTAGTGGATTTATGGAATAATAACTGCGTAAAGTTAAAAAATTCAACCATTTTTTAGTTCCATAACTCCCTTATAATATACAAATTAGCCGACCCATCAATTATAATTCAGCTCTCCAAATGGCGCTTAAACTCATACCAAATTCTTTTATGAAGACAAAGAATGATTTTGTTTATTCAAAAAAAAAAAAACGATGTTTGATTTTTTATTTTTGAAACTATTGCGATACTAATAATTACTAATTTAAAATTTATGTCGATTTTTTTTTTGCGATAACAATTTCGTAGAATGATGAATTCTAACAAAAATGTTTTTCCAAACCGTTTCTATGTTTATTCAAATTAAATTAAGTAGGTAGCTAAAGATATATAATAGAATAGCTTTTTCTACCAATAACTTTTTGTGTCTTGTTCTAAACTAAAATTTTTGATTATTTTATAACTTGCTAATAAAGTTCTGTACTTCCTACGTTTGTTTCATAGGTAACATACAAATACCATCAATGTTTTGTTACAATGTAGTTTTGGTAAGGATTAAAATTATAATTATTAAAAAAAAAAAAATTCAAAACAATTAGTTAAAATAAATTATTTTACACGTACAGCTTGAAAAAAATAAAATTTAAAAATATTTTATTTTAGTCACTGACAGAATTAGTGTTAAACGCCTAGGAACTTTTAATAAACTCACAAACAATAAATTATTTTTATAAATGTGAAAAATTGAACTCTGATTTTAAACAATTAATCTAGATTCCTTCATAATTTTAGAGTCTGGCTGGTAATGACTATTCAAAAATAGACAATAGTTTAAGAGCAAGTATGTACAAAGAATAAAGATATTCCTAATTAAACATAATTATAATAGTGTTAATATTGAACATTTTGAAAAAGTGGGTAGATATTGTGTTGCACAAAAAATAACTTGAGGGCTTTTAGAAAAAAATGTAGAAATCCTTGTTGTACTAATATTTTTTTCGTTACTCATTTTTCTGTTTAATATTTTTTTTTAAACATAAATGTAATAGTAAGTTATTTTTGTGGGAAGTGAACATATTGTTACACGTTATTCGTAAAGGAATAGGACTAAGTAACACCAATGCAATTTTAATAATACAGTGTTACATGTTAAAAATGTTTGCTAAACAAATGTGGTAAATCAAGTATTACAGAAAAGTATACGATGCAAAATTCACAAATTTTATGAAAAAAGTTCAGAAAAATATGGTTACATTTTTAAGAAATATGCAAGTTTTATAAACGTATTATTTCGCCATAATAAATTAGTGTTTCTGTATTACAAGATTTTCTCCAGTTATTTTTATAGAAGATTAACTTCAATGCGTTTTTTGTTGTATTTTTCTTTACTTTTAACATTTATTAAGATTACTATTTTATGTTTTAATAAGTTCAAATTTTTAGAAGGTTAAAATGTAATATTAAAATTACTTATAAATTCTAGAATGCTATAGTAAGTCTTATATTAGTTTTAAATAAGAAAATAATAAACAATAAGTATGTACGTATGGTATCATACAACATTTTCAGTTTTCAAAGACGATAGCTCAAATGATAAGAATGATATGAAGTTTAGAATATGTACTATTTTTGAAATTAAGTATAAATTCTTGCATAGATAAATGTATACAATGAAAATAATTATCATTAAATTTATTTTATTCAAACTGAAACTTAAAATGAAATATACATATTTAATTTACAAATAAAGGTGAGTTGATGCATTTTCCAAGTGAGTTGATGGATCTTAAATTTTGTATAACGCTAAAAAATAGTTATCTTATGAATGTATAATATGTGTGTGTATTATAAATATTCATTTTGTAGCCGACTTGCCTAAGAATGTCCTTGATTATGCATTGTTTGATGTTGGTAAGTTTTCAAGTACTTAAAACATTTATGTTAGCATAATGTTTTTTTTTTTGTATTCTAATATAAATTATGACGTCTTTAAGACTTACCTATTGTGAGTTGTCGTTAAAACAATTTGAAATTTTCAATGATTTGTTATATTTCTTATATAAGTCTGAATTTGTTTCACAATGGTTGCGACCATTATTACGTAACTACCTATTATTAATATTAGACTTTTAGTAAAATTTAAAATATTTATAGTCTGTATGTTTAAAAGATTTTGTTAGAAATCATTGATTTCTTTAATTTTATCTCTTTTTCTTCGTTATTCTTATTAGTTTTTAGCACTTAAGGGTCTCTGTCCTTGAATTTATTAGCGGGAAATGCTTAATTTAGGCAATCACGTAATCACGAAATTGTTTTATTAAAAAAAAAAAAATACATCCTTTGCAATAGTTGAATTGTAAATAAGTTATTATTTTACTTTTGTCACGCTCAGAATCTTGCAACTTAATTGCCTATGTAATCCGCTTAATTTAAATCATACTGTCTAAACTAGAAAAATATCATATTTTGCAAATTACAGATATGGCCACTGTCTTAATATAGTAGTTCATTTTTAGAAAATGTACTTAATCTTCATTAAATTTAATTAACTTTTATCTTTTAGTCTTAGAAGATTTTGATGGGAAAAGTAAGTTTACGATTAAGAATTCTACTCAGCTCGGTAAGAAAACTTGTTAGGTTTGTTAACTATGCTATGTTTGGCATAAGTACTTGTTACATTTTTTTTTTTTTTTTTAAAAACTCAGATATCTGAATAAAACATAAAATAAACAACATTGTCGTAGAGCTATTTACAATTTTAATAGAAATAATTTTATAATTATCTATATAAATTACAGAGATTTGAAATTTGTATTGTTTGTATATTTAAAAGACTTAGACATAGAATGTTGTTATTAATTTGAACGCTTTTTATATTTTATGCTTAATGGTTTTTAGACGGTATTGGAGGAGTGTTAGGAATTTAGCACATTGCATAATATTGTATCTGACTAATGCCCATCCAATTTGACTAAAATTAAAACTGTTTGTCTATTAAGCACAGAAATTACTAGTGAAAGTACCTACTATTTTAATAATCACATATTCATTGGGTTATCAAAAGACCAGCTGTTAGTTCACATAGTAAGATGGCGTTTCTAATACAAATTATAAGAAATTAAGGACTCGTACATGGTGATCAACTCATATAATAACAGTCACAACATAAAGTCAATTGAATCATAGTAAATTACAATGGGGGTCGTACAAAGTCGGGGGCAAAGATATTAAAGATTTATAATGATATGAATGATGTATATGACTAGAAGTGAATACTATAAAAGTAAATTAACTGTAATAATCAATTTTTTTTGTGTATTGAAAAAAAACTCCGTTTTCAAATATTCGAGCTCCTTGAAAATCCGGGACCAGTAAGATTTTGGGAAGCGGACGGTATTTCTGTCATCAGGTCAGTTTTTTGGTTCTCAAGCTGTTAACAACCTTTGGCAATGTTGCAATATTATCATAATTTTGTTTCCTAAGCCAGTTGTGCACAAACATATTGCCTCAATATCGTTATAATAAAATAGATACGTTTCATTCGTATCAGTACGAATTCCCAGTAACGTTTCAATGTTCTCTCAAACGTATCGCACCTGGTAAAAAAAAAAAAAAAAACATACCAAATTATCGAAACTTAGGGGGGTATATTTTAATCTTAAAATACAATCAAGTCTGTTTTGTTTCTTTTGTCCATATTTTATTTAATATGATGTCAAAAACAAGTATTACATTAGTAAATTACAATTAAAAAAATGTAAAAAAACCGGGATCACAGTAGGTTGCGTGGGTAGTTTGACGGGGTAGCGACTACGCTTTGGGTAGATTACTAGTTTAGAAGTTGTGGTTTAAACGCATCGTTTTGTATCTGAAGGCGACGATAAATCATTGCTCTCAAATATACAATTCTGAACGAGCTAAGTTGTCTACTATACGTCCTTGTAAAAACAAATTTAACAAAATACAAACTGTGACGTTTTCATACTAATAAATATTGCAACCGTTACCGTCGTCAAGGTAACGGTTGCCCACGGAAACCACACCGTATTTTTTTAAATACAATTATTACATTTTCGTAATATTTTTGGTAGTTTTTCTCGCCGAATTAAGAAAACTATAGAGAACATCGAAAAATGACCTATCTAAAGTACCATCTTGGTACGATTTTCTAAAAGAAAAGCTATCGTTCGTAGAAATCGGAGCACTATTTCTGGTCGAAAATGTGTTTACAGTAAAGAAAAAAAAATTAACTTTATTGTAAAACCACAAGATTCTTTGCTAACGCTCAGAATCTAAAAAAAATTATTTTATTTTGTAGATTTTGCAACTTCATACATGAATCACTTGATTGAAAATGTCAATGTCATCAGTAGTGCGTATTTATATTTGGCCATTTATTTGTAAATCACTTCACTATTTAGTCTATTTATAATAGATATTCATTGAGTTATATGTATAAAATAATTTTGAGAAAAGCAATAATTTATTACATATTAAAAAGTGGTTTTTATCATCATCTTATTATATTGATAACTGTATTATTTTAATTTTAGTTCTAATAACTATTTATTTTAGTAGAAACATTTCTTTAATTCTTGAGTAAAATAAAACAAAATATTATTATTGTGTATTATCATCTATTAATCTTTAATTCGTGAATTATTTACTTTCTGTAATTGAGAGTGAAATGTTTTTAAAAAATGTTTTTAAAATATGTTTTTAGATAAATTAGATGAGCCAGAACAGTTTTGTTTATTTGTAGCTTGTGAGCATTTCGGAATTAACAGGTCATCTTATGGCTTATCAGAAACAGAGCCGGGTGATATAATAAAATATTAAACTTATAGTATATAGGGTATTATTGAAAATTTAAAACTTTTTTGAATTAAAGTATTTGTTTTTATATTACTATCTACAATTGTTAATTTTAAATACTGAATTGTCCCCCTGTATTTTTTAAACATATTAAGTGGCGTACAAAATTCATATAGGTATTCATGATTGTTAACAAAAATAAAAAAATGTACCATTTTGTATAAAAAAAAAAAAACAAAGCTAATGTCTTAACATTAAAAAGTCAATATTTGTGTGAAATTTATTGAATTTTTTAAACTTGATAATATTTAATGTAACCAATAATTATTGTAACTGATAAATGATAACTGTGTAATAAGCAGGTAGGTAATATCTACCTAATTATAAAATACTAAATAAAAGAATCGTAATCTTCAGTAAGCAATCGCTTGTCATTGCTTATAAAATAAAGTCATATTAAACGTCAAACTAGGCTAAACACCTTACAAACCTAAGGGACTCGTGTGACGCAGAGTCTACTCACCCAAAGTAGTGACCTTAGTCTCTATATAACTTTTATCTTGAGAATTTTTTATGTGGTTCTTTTTCGAAAATCATCTCTAGTAGGTAATTAGGTAGGTAGCTACATAGCTGAATAATAACATATTTTTCAACACACTTGACTTTACTATTTAAGATATGAAATAAAACGTTATATTCAGAAATTGTTGTACGGAAGTTATCGTATTTGATTTTTTAATTATAAAATTATATGTATTTCTATGTTTTAGGGTTTTAATCTTTGAAATGTTTTAAAACATTTATATTTTAGACAAATTTCGAGTACTGCACAGTGTTCATAATAATCAGCACTTTGCAAAACGCAATGTTTTACGATAGATACTGAGTTTTATATCAATAGTCTTTTTTCACAAAAAATAAAATGAATTATTCACCCAGATCGTTGTATGTAGTAGGAAAAATACGACTTGGACTTATAGAGGAATACTGTCACACGATTGGCTTACCGTGTGTTTGGGTAATCACGATTTTTTTAAAAATTTTTATTGAGCATTCTTATTTCAAATGTTGACAAATATAGATTTTGGCAAAATGTATTTGGTGAAATGTTTTCTATGCTTATAAGTAATAAATAAATCGTATTACAATGATAATGACAATTTAAACATATAATAATATTAATAATAATTATGATAATAATAATAATAAATATGTAGGTTGTTGAAATAGGTAACAATAATTATAATAATTAACAACAAAAACTATAAATATGATTTTTGAATTATATAAATTAATAATTGGATATAGATGTACTAATATTTATAAAATTCAACACATAATAATACAATATTATACATACATTCGAAACATTGATTTACCGTTCAGTCAATTTTTATTGTTAAACATACGTTTATAAATATTTGATTAGTTAAGTACTAACTAATCTACTCGAAAAGTAACAAATCGTAAATAGTCGAGTTAGATAAACTAGAAACATAGAGCCGAATGATTTTAAGTCTATAATATATAGTTGGAAAAATCAACTGAATTATTAAGAACGTACTTAGAAATATTTAAAATATTCACCTACCTACGTGGTCGTGAAAATTTTTATTAGTACTATAAAAAAAAAAAAAAAAATTACTTATTAATTATAGTTAAATGACACGATCTTTATGATGTACGCTATAAATAAACCTAAATAATTAATTTTTTTTTACTATTTGTCTAATAGTGTTTTAATAATTAAATTTTAACAAATATAAAAACACTAATTTCTGATCACCCTGTTGACAATGCACCCAAATACAATATAATAAAATAAATACATACAGGTAACAAACAAAATACCAACGCATCTATAGCTATCTAGTTTAAAAACCCATTTATTTGTATGTGTCAAGTAAATTCTAAATGATTCTTTAAAGTGTAACATTATATCATGGACTTTACAGTCAGAAGTCTAGGTGCATATTTTCTATACTTACTATTAAGTATAAATACGTCTGTAGGTAAAGTTATTCATTTTATTTTATTCTAGTTGAGTAATGTTTCTTTTGTTTAAATAATTTTTCGTCTTGTCAACATTTTTTTATCACAACTCTTTTATATTTTGTTTTTTAAAAACTTATATTTTCAGGACTCTAGTTTTTCATTTATGAACAAATTTGGAATTTAGAATTTACACACACACACACACACACACACACACACACACAAACACACACACACACACACACACACACACACACACACACACACACATACACACACACACACACACATATATATATATATTTATAATTGTAATAAAAAACTGGGGAAAATTTAAAAAATTTAAACTCGGAATTTAAGTAAATAATCTATCTCTTACGTAGAAGTTTAAAGTTGATGAAAATATAAGAAGTGTTCATTATTTGAGTTGAAAAGTTAAGAAGAACTACTTACATTTAAAATTAAACAATATCGAAGTTTTACCTAACTCTTTAAAATTTAAAATTAATTTTGTTGTTTGATAACAAAAGTAAAACAACAAATTAATTTAATTTTTGACGGTAAATCTAAACATTGTGTTGTGAAATAGTTTACAGTGTAATGTGAAAACTGGAAAACAATATTTCAACTTAAAATTTATGAGACATTTAGGTGTATCTATAATATTTGTACAATTTATGTCTTTTTAAAGATAATTATTAGAAAACAAATGTTTTCCGGTCACTAAGTAAGTTGGAAATCGAGGATGACATTTTATCGTAAGCCTATAATTTTATAGATTATGGTTAAGTAGGTTTTTTTTCAGTTACAATATTATAGGTTGGAACTTTCATTGTTTTCTGTGAAATTCTTTTACATACTTGAATAAAAAATTAATTGTGCTAGTTTTTGTTTTGTTTCTACACTTGAATGACTTAGTATTCTTTTGCAAAACACGAACGATAAAATATTTTCGAAAGTGTTTAAAACACATTCTAAAAATGAGCGTATCAATATTTTATTATAAATTTGTACTTAAAAATATTTTTTATTGTAATCGAGTGTTAAAATTGAACTAGATACTGATTTTGCTCGTTTATTCTCTAAATTCAAAAGAAATGTACGATTGAAGCAAGTCAAATGAAACATAACATGCTAGGTGATTATTTATCAACACAGTGATGAACGCAACGAACATTACATGGAACCTATTAGTTTTTCTGTTGTTGACAAGACTATTAAATAATATATATTGTTTTAAAAAATTATGTTATTTTACATAAAAACAAAATACCTGCCTATAATTTTGACTTCGCCTTCTCTGTAAATAGTATTTAGATAAGGCCCCTGGACATACTAAAAACCAAGTTGACAAGTTCTTTAAAAAATAACTGTTTACATGTAGGAACAATATCCTGCCCTAATTGAAAGTTTAAGTTTGGGACTTAGTGTTAGGATTTTGTTTTTTTGAATTTGTTTTCTAAATCGTTTGGGTGAACAAATTTTTCTCGAAAACACAATTAACTTGATCAGGCGGTGGTAATTTATTTCTTGTAACAAACACGTGGTGCTTAGAAAACTGATTTGAAAAACTGTGACAAGTATCAATATATACATAGCTTTTTAGTTATTTCACGGTTAGCGGTTGCTGTTGTTAATCTTTGTGAACGGACCTAAGTAAAAATGTATGATATGAAACGTACCTACTAATTTAATGTGGCAATTTATAGATAGAATGTAATATAATATTATGTAAAGTATGCAATAAAATGTTGCACAAACTACCGCGACGTACGGAATTTTGGTATGGTTTTCAATACGCGTTAAGAATTAAAAACGAAGAGCAATATTCGGTTGATTTTTTTAAATTTGATAGTCAAAAACTGTATCTAAATTTAAGAAGACAATTGGCCGTTTAAATTTGTGTAAACACTAGACTATCAATTAACCACAGGAAATACGCTATACCGACTGTAAATTAATTAATATACAGTACTAATATGTAGTACTATAATATACCTAATAATACGCAACAGATAAAATATGTTGACGAAATCAAAAATATCTTATGATTTATAAATTTACATGGAATATAGACTATACTATTATTTTAATAATTCAAATCATATTAATATACGCTGTTCGAGTTGGTAATGGTCCAAAAATAAATAAATATAAGAATGATATCACAAGTGACGAGCCAGCTTCATTTTTCCGCCCTGGAAAAATAACAAAAAATTATGATTATACTATGTGTACGAATATCACAGTTAAAGTGTTTACGTTTGATTTTATCCTATACAATTGTAATGTTGTTATGTGTTCAAATACAAAACTTAACATTTTGTGTGAGGTATGTTGTACAGAAGTAACTAAAAACACGTTATAATTTTTTTCACATTGATTTTGATTTCATGATTGCAGGTGGTTTAAATAATCAGCGGGTGTTTTATTATTATTAGGCATATTTTATATTAAACTGACGTCGGACAGATTTTGCGGTTTGATTTAATTTAAATTTTTTAGTTTTGAAACTCATTAAGTTTTGCTGTTTTATTATTATTTTCTATTTGATGAGTTTTTCTTTTCCTTTTTTTTGTAATCTTCTTTGTTTTTGGTGTTAACCGTGTTACCTATCTCGTATAATTATGCGGGTATTTAATATCTTCGTAACTAGTCCGATAGAAGTATAAATGATTATTCATTTTACGTATATGTAAGTTTAAGAATATACGTAGTATAAAGGAGCCTGGAGTCATATTTCTTAATTCTTCTCGCCTTAAGTATTCAGTGTTTTCTATATTGAAAGTTAGTACCTTACCTACAACTTTTAGGATACAGGTGTTCTTATGTTATTTTGTTCTAACCTTACTTTATTGGCACGATATCGTTTGACGACGCATAGACCGTGTTATATTTGCGTCTTAATAATTGTGGATACATGTTCCTATCACGAAACGTTTATCCACCGATCTATACTGTACTCTAAAGCCGCTATCCATCTGAAAGAAAAAAAAAAAAAAAAAAAAAAATCGCAATAATTTCTAGCATTAAAATCTCATTAGTTGCAGCCATTATTGTCACTACGGTATGCACCTTCTTTTGTCCATTTCGGTGTCTGTATAAAAATAAAAATATCTAAACGACAAGTCGGGCGGTATGAGTTCAAACGCGAATTTTCTTATGCTAACGTTCACGGAGCTCTGCACTTTGTAACCATGAAGGCAAGCCATTCCTAATTTTTCCGAAAAAAAAAAGAAAAAGAAAAAATATTGATTTGAAAAGAAATCCGTAGTTATTAATAATTATAATAATTACCATTGGCGAACCGGGTAACGCTGTCTACGAAAAAATATAATCTGGCCTCTTTAAGCACGCAGTAGTACTTTTTCCATGATTTTCCACAGTGGTGGACCAACGTGGAAAGAAAACCCTGACAGTCCGATTGCGGGTCGACCGTGACCATTGATTTAAGATTGTCTTCATCCAACCATTCGACAGACTGTAAATAAAAATTAAATTTTACAATTTATGTTTTTTAATAACACCTCAGTAAATGCGATCCTGTGCTAGATCATTTTCAATAATTGGAACGGCTATAAATTACTATTTCCAAAAAAATTTAAGTAGTACAGTAAAAAAAAAATGTTTTCATTGAATTTTATACAAATTGTCTGATAATAAATAGAACACACTACTTAGTGATTTAAACTTGAGAACAGTGCAATAGTTACAGACAACTTTTGTTGCTCGCTTTTAGTGATTTGTAGCTCGTATCATGTGATAAAGTATAACTGGACTTAAAATGTTACGAAGCAAATGAGTTATGGTTAAATATTTTGATTTTACTTGTGTAAAATGACAAACAATAAATAATCTTATTAGTTTTTGCATAAAATATAAAAATGAGAATCTTTATTCACGAGGTGTTTTATTTTTCGTTCAGTTTAAAATAAAGTTCTATTGACGCAATGCTCTGCAGTCAGTAAATATAAATTCATCGTTAAAAAATGGGATCTATGTTTCTTGAAATTAATTCATCGGTAACGTCTAACAGTTTGGTTCGTTAATAAGAAAGTGCATTAAGATAAGGTAATTAAGAACAGACTAAGTTTAACTACAGTTTGCATCAAAGCGCAACTTATAAACAATACTAAATAGTATATAATACACATTTCAAACAGCAAAATACATAAAAAAAATATTATTGCCATTGACATCAAAAGAGATTGAAGAGATTTCCACTTAAACATTTTATAACTTAAGTTGTTTTTGGTTCATAGACTTTCATCAACTATTTAAGCTTTCTGATGTTTTTACACTTTTGGTGACTGCACATCGAGTGCACAATTTGTTAATTGCCTTTTTGATTAATTTATGTTTCTTTGTTTTTTTTTTTTTTTTAAACCAATAATTGGATAGTATATGAC
This sequence comes from Hormaphis cornu, assembly GCA_017140985.1. NCBI lineage: Eukaryota > Metazoa > Arthropoda > Insecta > Hemiptera > Hormaphididae > Hormaphis > Hormaphis cornu. The sequence continues at coordinate 24,893,733 of CM029358.1, forward strand.
ATATTTTATTATTTAAAAATGTTTGTTCACAACGGTATTAAAAGTCATCTAAAATTGTCTGACATAATATTTTATATAATGTTCTTCTTTTTTTGGAATAATTTCTCAAAAACTAAAAAAAAAAAAAACATACGCACCCGCATATTAATATATAAACAGGGCTTAAAGTGGAAAACAGTTGCAGGGGGGGACCCTTATATCAAAAAATTTTAGAGCCTCCTTGATTTAGTATAATAATGTGTTCTTTATATACCTACAGGGTGTTCTATAGTTTTTTTCATCTTCAATATTTGTAGGATCTGAGCGAAAGTTTCATACAGTACCATATTTAATTCATATGTTCGAATTTGGCTCATAGATGATACTTTTTTTTGAAGTTTTCTTAACGATTCATAAACAAAAAAATTGAAAATTTTGAAAATGCTTAGAATTACTTGAAATTTCAACAAATTTTAAAAAGAATCAAATAAATTATTGTGGGAAATTAGAATCAATTACAAAAACATTTTAACAATTCACTGCGCTTTGAAATTTGTAGATTTACACATTTATTTATGAAGTTTAAGAAAACCTTTAACTTTAGCATATAGCCTGCAGTGAATGGTCATTCTTACCGAGTATTTGGTAGCTTCACAGAGGGCTTTGATCCACCGATCGGCATTATCCGCGCTATTCGCGGCTATGTGCAATCTTGTTTTTTTGTAGTCTTTTTTCTCTAGCCGAAAACTGTACAGCCTTCCCGTGTCTGACGTTCGATTGATGGTGAAACCTTTCAGATTAATCGCTCCCAAAGGATGTCTGTCCTAAAAGCGAAAAAACGTCGTGATTTCAATAATTTCAAATAGGTTTGTAATATTCAGCTAACAAGAGATTCTTTGGATAAAATATAAACTAATATTAATCAGATCTAAATTAACTTTATACAAAGCAATGATACGCCCGATTGCGCTGTATGCGTTGGAAGTCTGGGCCATATCAAAAACAGACGAGAAGAACCTAGCGGGATTTGACAGAGAGGTGTTACGACCAATTTTTGGCCAAAAAAAAAACAAAAAACGGGAGAATACGAGCGAAGAAAGAACAATGAGGTAATAAGTATGTGACAGGATTCAGACGTGACAGCCACAATGAAAAGTAAAGGGATAGGCTGCCCAGGACATTTATCATTGACAGTCGGTCAAGTTACCAGCTGGAAGTCGTAAAGCAAAAGACCGCTCGGCCGCCTTAGACAAAAATGGGTAAACAGAGTCCATAAAGATCTGAAATTTCCTCTGTCCGACTGCTACTACGACGTGATACCTGTATACGTTATTTTAGCCGTCTGATTATGATAATATTATCATAGTTTTCGCTATTGGCTCGGAAGTCGAAAAGCAAAAGACCGCTCGGCCGTCTAAGACAAAAATGGGTAAACAGAGTCCATAAAGATCTGGAATTCGGAACGGTGTAGAGTTAGCCTCGGATAGAGAAGGGTGGGAAGTAATGAATGGGAAGTGGTAGTCTATACTAAGCCAAAAAAATAGTGTGTACCATGAAAAGCGCTCAAAAGGTAATAAAAACTCACTCGTTTTAATGACGCAGACCTATAATAGTAAAGGCAATTGTCGGTCTTGAGACAGAAGTATCGTGGCTGCCAACAGTTTTTCATTTTTTTTGTTCCGATACTGAATTTCCACAGTTTACTGGCTATGACGATGCGCCTGTCAACCTCGAAGGGGTCAACGACGGGTGTCAGAATATCACAAGTTCTGGCCACTTCCAGTTCCAAGACATCCGAACCACTATGCGCCACACTAACAAATTCCGAATGCGACGCGTCTAGAACGCACATGTCGTTGATGCTGATAATTATATCGCCAACTCGGAGACCAGCATTTTCTGCGGCCGTTCCCGTTTCGATCGCGGATACGACTACCGGTTTTGCACCGTGTATGCGAAATCCGAACTCTCCGGATTCACGTTTGACCATCAGACGCTTGTCGCTATCTGAAAACACAAAAACCAGCTACATTCGGTGTTGTCCCACGCGCTGCTGCGGTCAATTTATATAATTTTACCAAAAGACTTTGAAGCAAGTCTTTTGAACATTTCCAAGCTGGATTTTCTGTGCACCATTCTGTGAGTGATCGTTTGATACTTGACTCGGAATTCGTGTTCTGAACATGTGGATTCAATTGAATCCCTTCGTTTTAACTCTGGTGAACACTTAGCATCTGTGTCACGTACAAAAATTATGTACAATACACAATACAGCTTATAAAACATCGGTACAATTTAGTACAATTTAAATGCATAAATATGTACCTGGCAATTCCGAAGGCTTCTTCCACACGTAAAATTCTTCTACTTCGTCAATGTGTACCCACGAAAACGAAGTATACGGCGTTGTGTAGACGCCTGACCAATCGTCATCGTCTGAATGTAGACTCGAACTGCTGCCGTTCAATCTTTCCATACTGACATCAGTTGATCTGGTCATTGGTCTGAGGAACGCAGAATATACAGTAAGGTAAGCCTACTGCTAAACTGTGATTTATTTTTATATTTTTATACTCACCTTCCTTTTTCTTTATAACTGTTTACTCTTTCTTCCGATTTAGCTCGAGTGTGTTCTGACCTAACGGTTCTTTTTCTTTCTTCCGAACGGTATCGTTTGGTCGATTTTTTCATCGACCCTGTCGGTGGTTCTTCTGGAGAATCCCCAAAGCCTTTGGGTGGTTTTACAATATCTACGGTCTCGCTATCCACGTCATTGGTGAAATTCGCATTGACTTCGTTATTGCATCGTGAACACTTGGGTGATGATGACAATCGATTGCTTGGATCGCTGTAGAAAACTGAATCACTTCCTGGACTGATAGACCGTAGGGATTCGGCGCTCACTGCTTTTAAGTTCAAGTTATTTGTCTGGGACAAGATATTATCGACTCGACACGAATTTACCAACAAAGAATATTTATTTTTTTCTTCACGATTGAACTCAGTATTTAATTTTACAGACGAATTTGAAGTGTTTTGCGAGTTTTGATGTATTTCTGGGAGAGATTCTCTTCGTTTTTCTGGTTTGTTCACTGTAGTTGAAGGTTTCTTACCAATAGAACTATAAATCATATTAATAATTATAATAATAGGAATAATACAATTTTATATTGGTATCTAGTACGGTCACAGAAACGTATAGTATTATCATTTATAAACCTACTTTGAAAATGTTACAGATCCAACACTTTTTCGTCTCGGACTAGGCTTTCTACGCCGTTCTGGTCCTTTTGAAGATTCATCAGAAGAATAGAGTGGCGTAGATATTCTAACCGCAAATCCATTTCCCATAAGCTTCTAAAAATATAATAATGAAGTTTAAAAATACTACAGTGATTATTGCCTTTCAAATATTACCTTAACTGGTTTTACTACTTTTGAGTTAGGACTATCATCTGCTTGGTGTTTAGAACCTATTCGATTATCTGCAAAATATGCATACATTTATAATTGGAAAAAGATGAGTATTGTTTGACATTTTTTTATTACTTGGAATCAGATCTGGATTATTTGATGTATTTAATTTTTCCAAAGTCGTAGACTTATTCTTTAGGGTAGACCTTAAATCATAAATAATAATTTGTAATTACTTGAGTTATTTACAAACCATATCGCTTAGCTAATGTGACAAAATACATGGTGATATGAGTAAAAGCAATTGTGCACGGAAATAATTTAAGCTACGCAGTACGCATGCAGATTCTTAGGTTTTTGTTTTTTATTACATGTATATTTACATAAAATTGTCAGATTTTAAATGTATCTTATTTTTCAACCTCCAGCCGATCCATCACTATTATTACCTAAAGTGTAAATCATTCTACACTCAACGACCTACAACGAGCGAACCCTAATAAGCTCTATTATTATTTTTTTTCTAGAATTCTGTTTTACTACAACCTAGGTTGATGTGCTCACTTAGCCAATTTTAAGATGGATTTTGGTCTCATTCTTGTACTCTCATCCGATGACGGAGAGCTCCTATTAGCTTCTATATTGCATTTCACGCTGTAACTGAAATACGTATTGTTTTGTTTTTTATTTTTTTGTTATGGAAAAATCAATCTGACGTGTTGCTGCTGTTTGCCATAATCATTATTTGTTTTATAAATATTATTTAAAATACCAAATGTGTGAGCATAACGGGTATGTTGTTATATTGTATTGAGTACATGTAAAATACATGTGTTGTGCTGTTCATGCATGTAATATATTATGTTAAGAGATAAAATAACACAATGGCAGAAACATTTTTATGAAGATGGTAAAAGTGTGTAACCGCAATTGTTGATGAAATAAACTATTAAGAATATATTTTTAGTAATTGAGACAAATAAGTTTACCTTCCGGACGTGCTACTCTCATCATCACTCGAATCTTCGCCATCTCCGAGTTCTTCATCAATAGGGTCAGTTGGATTTAACGCAGCCTAGAAAATTTATTTAAAATCAGTATCTTTCATAGCAATCCATTGTGTTTACTTTTTGAAAATATTTACGTTGTGGTCAAAAATAGGCTGAGCTAAACTGTATTTTGATGATTCGCTGTCAAACGAACTGCTTGTGACTGAAGGGCCTTGTGTAGGGGTAGTGGTGTAAGAAGCAGTGTAACTGTCTGTTGCCGTAATATATTCTTCAGTAGATGTTGAAATTTCAGATAGTTCTACGGACGTGTTGACATTGACTTCTGAATTTGTGCGGCTGCAATTTTCTTCGATTAGGTCTGAAGATTGCAAAGGCAGATCGGCGGTATACCTTATAATTTTCTTTTGGACTATATCACATGCCTCGTTTTTTGGTTTTGTTTCTTTTGGTGTACTGTCAAACTGCAAAACCTTAAGAAATAAATCCGTATTTTATTGAGAAAATCACATCTGTAGATGAAAATATGGTGTTTGACTATTAATTGTAGCGTTTTATTTATTAATTTTATTTTAAATAATTCAATCGCTATAACTTTTGAAACATTTTGTAGGTATTGCTGTATGTTTGATTGTGTAAACTTAACTCCAATCGGGATTTTCCATCATATAATAAAACATATTAAAAATAATATATAGTACAATATCCTAACAAATGGAAGTATCATGGCGTATGGTGGTGGACAAATTATTGGTTTAGTAAGTATTAAATTAAATATATAAGTTAAAAAGTAAAACTCATCATTATGAATAGTTGAAATATAAATATAAGTTTTTTTTTTTTTATGGAAATTGAGTGAATATTTTAATTCTAACCTTGTATGATTATAATCGTAGGAGACGATAAGTATTGAATTTTAAGTGTATACTCATTAAACCATAATACAAATGGGGAATGTTAAAAATGAATTAATATGAATGATAATACGAGTACTATGAACAAGTAAACTTCTGACAGAAACAAGATGTGTAAACGTTTAATTATATCAAGTGTTTTTGGTTCGGCAGCTTCTAACATAAAAAATTTAAATTTTATACCATAAGCAATTTATCTTTATGACAAACAGTAGACAAAATATTTTTTTTTTTTTACGCATTGTTCCTTTAAAAGGATCATTTACGATGTGATGTGAACTTATATTGTATATTAGGACGAATGACTTGATGTACTAAGCAAACTTTGTGATGGATAGAGCTTACCGAAATAATAAAAGCTAACCCGTCTTGGTGTATTGTCTATAAAAGTTGTAATGAGACTTACGGTAGTTTGAGATAGATCACTAGGATCTTGTTCATTCGAAGACGATGGCGTTTTTACTCTAAACTTGTTGGGCGAATCGGATAAACTAACGCTACTTTTAGATTTACCAAATCCTTCGTAAATAGTGTCCTCGTTTTTGTGAAAATCTTCCATTGAGTATTCGTTAATCTAAAGGTAAAAACAGACTTTGGTGTTCTTATCCATTTTAGCTATCAACATTGAAGATATAAACTAAAGACCGTACGGTCCGGTTAAGTTCCGACACATAAGAAACTATGTTTATGTTTATCGTGTATTTTTATGAATTTATTGCAAAAAAGAAAACGTTGTTCTTCTTGGGCTTAAGAACCAGCGTACAAAGAGTGTATTCAATAGTTCTAAAGGTAATTTATTTGAGCCATGACTTGTAAAAAAAAAAAAATTAATTTTAATTAAACTATTATTAGATTTTAATAAAACATTTAATATCATGTTGCATGGCAAGGGTAAAAATTGAAAATTTTCATTCCTGGACAAAATATGCGAGCATTTTGTCAAAGAAAATCGCAATATTTTACTAAAATTATTGGTTTATATTTTATTGAAATATAAAACAATATCAAATAGAATAAGATGGTGGGCGTATCTATACATAAACTATTCTAAAAAAATTATTGTAGTATTATAATATGACGTACTGGATGTTTGACACAATGGAGGTCTAGAAAAAAGGTGGCAGACCCCAAACAGTTAGAAATAGGGTGAAGGAGAAAAAAAGAGAAATATTTTTTAAAATGTCACAGTGAGTATAGAAGTTGACGGATTATTTTCTGCGAAAATTTAATATTTTAGCTGTGGAATATAACTAATAAGTATTTTGACGGGAAAAAGCACGTTATAGTTGGACTGAAATACGTCATAAATGTGTCGTTTCACTTAGAATCTTCATAAGAGCGGGTTAAAAGTCAAAACACAAAAATTGGTAGTGGTGAGCAACTACATATTTAAATAAAATGTTTTTAGGTAGGTAATTTTATGTTTTTATTAAAAGTATAATCATAATAATTTAGTTTGGGCCAATATTATAACCATAAAGACAATTGTATATATATATTTTTTTAATTTTAAGAAGTTGTTAAGACGTAGAATGTTTTTATTACGTTGTTACGTACACAAGAAGAGACAACTAAATTTTTGTAGCATTGTTCGCCGTCAGATACCGATGCTTCAACGTTCTCTCGGCTTCTGCTCTTTGCAATCTCTCCGATTAGAATCTCACCATCCGATACGGTTTTCTGTAGCGGAATTTTTTTTTTCTTCCGGTACGGAGGATCTTTGGGTTCAAAGTCAATTAATATTTCATTACTGCAATACTCTGTATGCCTAAAAATTATCAAAACAGACGGTTAAGTATTATTATTCGTATACGATACAATATTATCATTATTATTAATTGTAATTAATTTTAGACATGTGTAATGAATGTTGGTACAATGTAATCTTGGACCAGTAAACGGTTATTTTTAACATTAGCTTAACCAATTCTTTTTTTATCAATTTAGTATTATTTTATATCCTTCCAGTTAATGAAGATTTTGAGTAAATTTTTTTGAATAACTTATGTCAAAAGTTAAGTGATTACAAAACTGAAAACTTTAACCTAAGTTTATATTTTTTTTTTACAAAACAACGAAACCAATTATTATTTGATTTAGGTATATGTTTACTTGTCTTAAGTGTTAAATAGATTCGTGTCATTTTCAAAAATCAAAATTGAATCTGGTTAATAAAAATTGAGAATTGAGAATTAAGTGTGATTTGTTTTGGGTGAATAAAAATCCATTGAGTTAAAAAGTTCATATGTGAATTAACTTTTCAACTTGTTATTGTCAATTTGTACATGCAGATTATAAACTGTGTGCATTGTAAAAAAAATCATAACTAATGCTCTGTTGTATTAGAGGAGAAGAGAACAGAAGTGTACTTGTAATTTGTAAATGATATAAAATGTTCTAAAGAAAATTGTATCGGATAAAAATAAATATAAGACATAATAATATTAATATAAATACTTAATTATTTAGTTCAAACGACATTTACAAATTCTAAAAAACTATTTTATATCTATTTAATTTCATAAAACTTAGATTAAATTGAACTAAAAACACATGTTTATTAAAGTGAATAAAAAATGTAGTTTAATCAAAAAGGGTAAAAACAAAATCACAATGCGATATTTACCCAAAAACTGATATTGGTGACACGTGTGACTCTGAGATTTTTTTCGTTAAATTCTTCTGAGTAACGGATTTGCTTTTATGCGGCGTTGCCGGACTTAAGTCTCTCGCTCTATCCGTTTGTGTGGCTTGCACTTTCTGAGCTCGCTGAATTTTTTCTGTTGAAAAAAAAATATTTATCGGTGATTGTCGTTAATATCAATTGTTTATATCTTTAAAGTTTATAGGGATTACGCTTTGGAGTAGGTTATAGTTTTGTGTGGGTAACTAGTTTGGAAGTTTTATTATAAATTGTACTGTATAATATCTGAAAGCAATGATAATATTTTAAAATTTTAACACTATGTAAGAATTTATAATGTTCGTAAGTGTTAACATTTATAACTATTTTTATTGACTAATAATATAATTTTCTAATTCATTTCATAATACGTCTGAATTTCATACTTAAGACTTGAATCCAAAACAAGTCCTATATAGCTAGTATAGGTAATAAAAGTATAGGTTAATAGAATAAAATTTTTTTTGTAAATTTGATTTTTTTATCTTGTAGGTATTAAATTACTAATAGAGCGCTCAGAATCGTTTTTCGAACGCAATGATTCAACATTTTGAAAAAAGTTTATAAAAAACAAAAAATTATTTGTAAAACTGCTACATTCTTCAATACGCTTTGTTTCTAAAAACATTTAAAATAAACTATACGTAGACAAGTGTCGATATTAAAGTAACATAATCTATTTGCATAGTTTAAAATGAAGCTAAATTTTAATTTTGATTTGTATCCAACAAGTCATCACAGAAACTGTTCTGATGCAGTGTATTTATTGAAAAAACTTAGTATTGTACAACGTATCTACGTTTGAATGGTTTTATTTTTTTTAATAAACAATTTAAGCACTAAAGTTTAGCGCCTAACTTAATGCCGTTAAGGTACGCCTTTAAATCCCATGAACCATGGTGTTTTTGACTCTATTGGAATACATAAGAAGTTTTTGTACAAACTGCAATCAGGAAAAAAAAGTAATAAAAAAATATTTATTTGACGTCTCATGGGAACATATACAGGACGAATAGTTTTTTTTTTAACCGGATAGCAAACAACGTTTGCTTCTCGTCGGTAAAAATCGTATTGGTGTGTAAATCACCTAGCACAATAATTTTCGGAGACTCGACTGAGTTGCCAACGGGATCTGGCGTTTTTCTACCGTCGATTAATCTTTCTAACGATTTGCTGCTGTTGGCCGATTTCAAAGAAACGTTGTCGAACGAGGTCACCGTGTGTGACCTGGCGAAACTGACGTGTCTCATTCTGAAAGCACAAAGAAAAAGGATGATTTATGAGCCCGAGCCTTACATACATAATATATTATTATAAATATTACAAAACTATAAACATATTAATTTTGTTTATTCGAGTTTGATTTTTCCTCGGATAATTATCGTATTTTTCGTCCATTTCGAATAACGTAATCGGCCGAAAAACCCACTACGTTTATTTTAACGTCAGTTCAACTCAAATTAGTTAAAGTTCAAGTAACAAGAGAAAATTTTACTGACAAAAATCATTAAAAACAATTACCGTTTCATATTTCAGTATAATAATGTTATGTTATGGTGAAACTTTCATCATAACCATTATCATGATTATGATGTATTATATTTCATGTATATTATTTCGTCTCTTATTGATAATAAATTATGCATATTGCGTATAGGATCATTTTGAAACGATACATCTGGACTAGACGCATGTTTTAAAAATATGAGTTTGGCCGCACAACGATTATATTAATAAAAATAAAAATAAATTTAAACTCACAGGATGATATCACAGTTTTGACTATATTCTATATATTTTGAATAATATTTAATACGATTTTGTAACCGTCACTGATTTATTTTTATAACTAAAAAATACGTACTTAACTAAAATTATTGTATCTGTTGAACGGTGAATGATATTATTTACTACGAATTTTAACATTTATTTTTATGTGCACCTATTATGTCCGTAAGTATTACAATAGATACATAACAAAGAACACAGATTACAGACAGTGTTTTGTCTATTCAATTAAAAAAAATCCAGCGACAATTTTTTTAATGTAATAGATAAATTAATGTTTGGTCAACATGTACAGTTATTATACTGTACGGGTTCTTTTATAGTTTGTGGCTGTATCGTTTTAAAATTTGGAAAAAAATGAAAATTCTAAAACAAACATAATATGAGGTGTACAATATGTAATTTGCCCTCTTAATTTAATTTGTAATTAAACGATGAATAGTATATTCTAATATTTTGAATAAAAACAATCAAGTTAATCTTAAAAAAAACAATAATTAATACACTAATGACACTATTTAATGAAAGTTAATATTTGTAACCAATAAGCCGTTACAAGCATTTTTGGTTGGATTATTTTAATGTTGCTATATGGATTCGATAATATATATTATGACCTAAAAAAATCAACAAAATAATGGGTTTAAAATGATAACGTATTCGTTCAAAATACAAGTTATTTCAGTGTATAAGAAGTATATATTATTTCGTAAACATATTTTCACTGTTTCCGTTCATCTTTTATCTAACCTTAGTTATTAAAATCATATTAGATTACTAGAATACTTACTAAAGTATGTGAAATGAAATATTTTTATAATTTATTCTAGAAACTTATTTGTTATTACATTATATTAGATTTTCTGAATTAAAAGATTTTCATTGTATACACAGAGCATGCGAAATAAGGTAATAAGGTAACAATAATCTAGGAAAATAAAAAAAAAATTTCAAATTCATATTTTTGCAATGATCTTGAAAAATATTAAAAGGATTTTTCATTAGGCACAAAATATGTGGTTTTGTTATTATTTATATTAAGACGAGTATTTTGAAGGCTTTTTCCGATATTTAAGTTTACTCGACTTGTCAGTTTTTTTTTTTCGCTAGTAAATTTTTAAAAAAATACCTATTTAACTTATTCCATTCCTTTGTTTTTGCACTAGATCTGATAACTTTTGTTTTAAGCTGTTCAATATTGTTACGGCAAATGGTTTTTAAATGATACAATTTAATGATTTTTTTTACTGTAAAATATAAAATAACGCCGTGTGTTTAATGTTTATACTTACCTAGACGTCGATTGTGGCGGTGGAGGGGGTGGAGGTAAATAGTGAGACGTGCAATGATGGAATTCAGGACAATCGTACCCGGGAGCTCTTCCGTGGCATGCAGAATGGCACGTTCTGTGTGGACATTCCTATATGGGGGGAAAAAAACGTAGCAATTTTATATTATAGCAGAGTATGTTTAAAAACCCAGGCGTTTCGAAAATTTGAAATCGTTTAAAACATAAAAACCCGGGTTAATCATAATTTTAATCTCCGTCACACAAAAATTTTAAAAAGTAACTGACATAATTATTTTTAATGTTAAAACAGAATAATGAAATGCATACAGATATTCTGTACACCCACTATCCTACAGATCGTTTAACATTTAGACCCAATGACGACTTATGGCCACCATCCCTCTCACATTGTTGTTGGTAAATTCAAAAATTTTTATTTGATTTTATCCGAGGAAAAGATTTAAGTCGAATTTATGAAAACATTTTTTAATGTTCCACATTATTCGAGTATGAGGTACTCTTAAAAAGATGCAAGCCTAACCTATTAACATTCGAGCCGTTGAATTTTCTGAGAACTTATAAATTTTTACTCGTGTCTTCTGATTCTCAACGGATAACGATTCGAAGGTTATTGGGTCGCGTTCGATGTTAATGGAATTCATAGATTTCGGCGCATAAGTATTTTTCATAGAAAAATTAACAGTCTTAAGCATTCAGTTTTCCCCGTTTTTTTTCGTACACTGTTATGTTATACAGTCGCTTTTACATAAACCGAGAAATCGAAACAACATAGTTTTTATATCGACACGGTCTCGTCGAGAAGCAACAAAGTGTTGCCGCAGAAATGGAGGCGGGAAGAAGAAGAAGAAATGGGAAAACGGCAACACAACATTGAACCAATGTCGACCGTGGAGTTTTTTAGCCCTTCCCGAAAAAAAAACCCGGATACGCCACTGACGCAGGCACATCAAGTACCCACCTCGTCTTCGGGAGGCCAGCACTTGTGACGTCTGGCCGTCGGCGACCGTCGGCACGCGGACGACGGCGACGCGGCCAAGTCCGTCGGCTGCTGCGGGTAACCGTGGCAGTGGTGAGCTGGGAACGCGTCCGCGGCGTGGCAGTGACCGTGGTACCCGGACCACCGCGGGTACGGGGCAAAGTCCGTGGGTGGCAGCCGCTTGTATAGGTCTTGGAGGTTCTCCTCGCTGGGCATGCGGCGCCGCACGCACGCGGACAGCAGGTTCGGCGAACTTCGGGCGCCACACGAAGACGACTCTTCCTGCGGGACACGGAAAAAACCCGAGGGCGAACAAAATGATTGACGAATCCGAACTTTTTCTTTTTCGCGGAAGAACAACAAATCGTCGACACGTGTTTGGTTTTCGCCAGAAGCGTACATGGGACGTAATATTATACGGGTCGAGAGCATTTATACGGGCCAAGAGCACGGTCTCAGATGTCGAGGTCGGTTCCCAATTGATTTGGTCAAATGAACGGTCAAACCAACGGTCGTAGACTTGAGCTGTTTAACCGCCGTCGTAATAAAGCGCTAGTGAGCAAATTCTGTTGTGTCAAAACACGGAAACACTAAATTAACATACCTGACTTTAATTACAGAAAGTTTGACTGATCGCAACGTCATCGTTCTGTGTCACGACAACGGGGGAACTACAAAGTCCTTTCCAAGAGGACGCTCAAGTCAGTGTTCCGACCTTGTCTTGTGAGACCGTGGTCACGGGGCAATAAAGATTAATGAACCAACGAGCGTTACTAGTTTTTTGCGTTAGATCCCCAGCCCTAAGACATATCCATGTTAAAATGACGGAAAAGTCTATAGTCGGGTCGGCAGTAGTTTGAGTAATAGTGGCGACCGTTATTTTGCAGTGGGTTCCGGAAGGTTTAGCTGGAAGTTGTGTGTATCAAATTTGCAGTGAGCAGTTAAAATAATAATTATTAGCTGTGGGAAATAGATGGTTCCAGTTGTGGTACTGGTGAGTGGTTTTGGTTGTGGTTTTGATTGTGGTCGTGGCTGCGGAGAGCGGGTGGGTGGATGGACAATGTCCCCTATTTCCTATCGTTTATGAAGAACACGATTCCCAGTGGAGCACGGCTTACTCTAAAAATATTCCGGTAAGTTATACCAATACATAAATTTAATACGGTATTGTTTTTTTTTTAATTATACGCGGAAAAAACGTTTGTAACTTTTTCGCGGACCTGAGAAAAACGTACTTAATTTATTCCGTAATTAGGGATGATTTTTGGCATGCACCTACTAGTTAAAATGTATTGTAAAGGTAGAATTAGTTCTTAAGTTTCTAATGTGTTATTAAACCCGTTTTCAAATAAAAAAAAAAAAAAAAAACATATGAAAAGAATATGTGTCAATGGATGTGAATGTAATGTTTTATTTTTAGAACACGGCTAAAAATTGTCAGAAATATGTTCTGTTCACCTTTAGTTTCACTGTCGGTCAGCACTAAAATGTATAGCCACGATCGAGATCTTTTTTTTTTGAACAACAATTCAACGGGGTTTACAGTGTTAACACAATATTCTCAAAATAATTTTGCACTCGTATTAAAGAAAATAATTATTTCAAAAACTGTTTTGACTTTTGTGCGTATAATATTTGATAAGAGAAAGCCGCTGCTCTCATATTATTAAGGTACATAAGAGAATTTTGTAAAATTGCAGTCCTTTCTAACTAAATTTATTAATCTTGTAAATGTTCGGTTTTAATTTTTCGGAGCGTTGTAAAAGTACTAAAACATATTTAATGATTTTTATAAATTATTCACCAAAAATGGAAAAATATTTTTTTTCGAAATTTCCATAGGTAAAACTAAATAATTTTTTAAATTGTACAAGAATTTTTTTTTATATAAGAGGAAAACAATTTATGTAACATCGTTTTTTTTTTTCAATAAAAACACACTTATAAAATGTGCATTATATAAGTGCATCATTGTTTAATTGTTTGTGTTACAACTTACAACTCACGTGTCACGCAATGATATTTATAAAATTTCTATCGGTTTTTTTAGTGCTTTAAAATGTAATTTCACATACCTGCCCGTTTATTTAAGACAAAGTACAAATAATTTTAATTCACAACCTATACTCGGACGCGAACGAAAGCTTCAGAAAATTTACAATGAAAATCACCAGTTAAACATGTTTTGAAATGCTATATCTACGTAAAATTTGTTAGGTAAAATTTTTTCTATTATTTTGGTTAAATTTATCTATGGAATTTTACCATACGGTAGTAATGTTAGCACACTAGTCTCCAAATGTACACTCGGAAACGGATCTGTTGTGTTTTTCAAAAATTTCTCAGAAAGTAAATCGTTTTGTTCTTTCGCGAAACAAATAAACACGAGATGAACATTTTTTGTCCATTCAAAAAACTGTTTGTGGAACTCTTTAAATAACAGTAGATACGTGCGGAAAAATTATATTAAAATAATGTGTTTTTAATTTAAACGTTTACCCTGCGACTGGATATGCATCCGAACAATGCCGGCGGCTGTCTGACCCTGTTTAGCACTTGCAATTGCTTATCACTCAGACAGTATTGTTCTACGATATCTTGCTTGGAATAAAACTGCTGGCTTCTGGTTTTCATTCCCAGTTTTTTGCTCTCGTCCGACTCCATCGAATCCGTCGAGTTCAAGTTTGCCTAAAACGTATAATAATATCTTAAGCACTTTATAACGGCTATACGACACGTGTTTTGTTGATTAATGAAAAGAGAAAAAATGCATAGTATTTATTTTTCAACCGTTCCACACGGATGTATTATATGAGTGGGAAAAAAATTTAACGTTTGTAATAAAAAAAAAAAAAAAAAATCAAACTCGTTCATGCCGTCATTTCATATAAAAAATACACAAAATAAACGCGTTCAAGCAAAAATTTACTTAAATTTTGTAGTGGGATGTACAGTTATGTGTATTCTATAGTGCAAACATTTATTTCGACGGAAATTCTCGGTATTTCAATTGGTTCGTTATTGCCAGTCGTTGTTACGGCTCATTGGTTGTTTATATGTTTTTTTTTAACAAAAATAACGTGATCGTTTAAATATAATATCAGTTTCGCAAAGAATGTAAATGAAAAAAGTTATTGATACGATTTTTTTGTTTTTAGTTAATTTATCTTGGATGTAGATGAATTATTATTTTAAAATTAAAAATAAGTAAAATTTAATTTAAGTTAATTTAAAACTATTAACAGAATGCTTATGCCTTATATCATTATTTGAGTTCTGAACTAGATAAAAGTGAAGCCATTTAGTATTGGGGTGGAGTTGATCATTTCTGCGATTTTGTAAATGCTTTTTGCTTTGGAACAGTTATACTGTTTCAGTTTGTTCAAAAGTTGTGGCAAAGGAAACGTAAAAACTAAAACGATTAAAATCGTATTTGCCGTAATCTGTATCGCTTTTTTGCTACTCTATTTGTTTGGAGTTTTGTTTTGGTCGTAACTTCAAAACTAAAAGAACTGATATGAAAACAGTTCCATCTGCGTGCAATTTCCTTTATTGGTGGAAAACGCATATAAGCGCGTACTTTAGTGTAATATGAATAATATATATATATAATGTGTACAGCTATTGATTATAGAATAACAAATATCTTTTTAAAATAAACAGCATAAGATCAAGGAATAAAACCAATAGGTACAATATTTACGACGATAATAACAAATTTTGAATGCATGTTCAAAACAGTTATCGACAAACGACCAATAATAATTATTCTATTTGTTGTTGTCTTGGAATATTTGAAATTTGATTTAAGTGATTGATAGTTAAAGATTGATTGATATTAACTCATATACATCAGTGTATAAACTGCTGAGGTTTTCGCTTGTATTGGTTTTTAGCATAAAACTGGAAAACACGCTCAGCTTTAGGATTTGGCATCTATAAAAACTTTTTATGAAATTACTTCAATAAACGATAATCAAAAAAATTGGTTCGTGAAGTTGACGTAATAAAAATCATTTTAAGTGCATTTCTTGGTTCCTAACATAGCATTAGCGAGAAATCCCTTATTTGAAAAATATAAAAAGTTTTGATCGGTATTACGTCAAATTACCACTGCGGCGTGTGTGTTAAATAGGTACCTGCCTACGTAGATATAAACACAACAGAGTTTTATAGGTTTTTTGATATTTTCTGTTAATTATAAGTCGAGAAGAGAGTAAGACTTGGATGTTAGTATCATGTGATTGGTAAGTTTTTTAGATAAAATTATGTTCTGCTATATTTAAAATAAAAGCGATGTTTCCAGATATCTTCAAAAGTCACTAGTTGAAGTGTATAAAAATTAAATTTTTAAGCCAAGAATGTTTTAAATGATGATGATTAAATAAATACGAGTAGTAAAAGGTTGTCAACTTTTAATTATTTTTCGAACAGTTCTTAGTAAGATAATTAATATGAAACGGTACTTTATTTTGTAATAACAAAATTTAAATATTTTCAATATATAAAATTTAAATGTGACATGAAACATTTTACTCAAGCACTCGTGACTATTTATATTAAAAATAAAATACCCAAATCACAAAATAATACACTTTTTAAATTGCGTATATGTATTTCGACAGCCAAGTTGTCATCTTCAGCGCGAATCTACGACTGACCTTTAGGTGCTATGTACACCAGTATTTATACACAGATAATAACCGATAAAGTCACCACAAGCCGGCAGCTGGCCGTGAGTCATTACATTAAATAAATTCTAGTAATGAATTTTGTAGTGGACTTAAGTCCCGGTTAAACGAGTTATTTTTGTTTTTTTGACACATCAATTGATTCTCTTATATTTTTAATTCCCTATAATTATTTAAATTTTTTAAAAGTTTTGCTAATCTAATATTGTGGTAAGTGTTCAATAAATGTTAATATAAGCAACATAAGATTTGTCATCTATTTTTTTTTATTTTTAGTAACATGAAAAATCTGTCGATGATTTATTAGTACTAAAGCAAGTATCGTTATCATGAAATCTAACCTAAAATGGAAGTGGCTAGAGGCAAAATTTCATATAAAAACAGTAAAACGCGGACGTCAAACATACAATGTTGTTATTCGTTAGTGCGTAAACATTTTTCAAAAAAAAATAATTACCTGTGTTGTGGCATGGTTAGTCTTTGCTTTTGTTGTCGTGTTTGTCGTCGTGTTTGCTGTTGTATTTGTAAAGTCAGCTGGTGTGACTGCGGCCGCTGGTGTGATGACTATGCGTTGTGATACGCGGTTGAATTGTCCTAAAACACACAAAACAGTAATACCAAAGTTATGAAATGTTCTTGAATTTTATTTCAAATGTTTTTATGGTACAATGAAATTATAGTTATTAAAATCAGGATAGAGCAATAACATTTGGCCATTTGTTGTTGTGGGGAAAAAAAAACTACCTATAGTAATATTATGTTTTATCGCAAGTATTTATTATCCTGGCTGAGTCGTATCACCAGAGCTGTTTGACTTATTCACAGTTGTATTATTTTATAGACTAATTTTTTGATAACTATTTTTTTTGTTTTAATTATTATTTTTTTAAAGTAAAATTAAACACATATCTTTTATAACATTAATAAGCTACATTATACATTCCCATATGTTAAAGTAAATGTTTGAAAAACTTTAAATTAAAAAAAAAAAATCAATATAGTGTAATAACAATTAAAATTTCGGTATAATTTTTAAATTTTCTTGATGTGTTGCAAAAATTGTTTTGCAAGAGTTTGTTATAAATGACTAGAAAACCTACTTATTCGGATAAAAAATATTTTTTTATTTAACTATGTTTCTTTAATTTTATTTTTTTGTTATACTCAATTTTTAGAGAAAGATTTAAAAATATTTAGTTTGTTGGGCAGCTGCTAGTGGAAATTATAGTTTTATACGTTTGAAGATTAGTTCTGGACAACGCATTGGTAATCAAATTATAACTTAATAATTTAGTGCTCAATTTTGTTTAATTTAGAACAAAAATGTTTGTTAATTTAAGGTTGAATATCAAATTTTTACTATTATAGTGTTGATCACAGTATTTTTCAAATAAAAACAGTAAGTACGTAAATATAATGACAAACGGCTATAAAACTATTTCTATTTGCATCGATTGATGAGAGTTGTATCAATGCTATTAGATGAGGAAATTTTTTTCAAAAAAATATATTACAATGCAATCTAACAGGAATACAGTTAACCGTGCATAAAAATATTTTTTATAGGCACATAATTCGGCGAGTTGTTATAATTTTTGTTACTCGGAGAGCTAAAATTATAACGGCCTCGAGTAAAATAATAATTTAAAATCGACACAGACGTAATCGTAGAGAAAAGATGTAATAACTTTGTCAGTTCTTTATGCATTCAAACGTTGACCGAGACGTTTTGTGTAAAATTAGGCTCTAATAGGTTTTTTTTATTAATTAAAAGTCGCCACTCGGACGGCCTTGCAATAATTGTTACTTTTTTTTTTCGCGTTTTGTCTTATGGATTTTCCGCGGAAATACTTCAGCAGTGACAAAACTTTTATCTCGTTTTTGGGGATCATTCATAACGGAACATTCCATAACGACGGCTTTATTATCGTCCTGCAATCGTTTTTGATCGAAAAACATGTTGATACATGGTACCGATACGCATAATATTGAGCAGAATTATGAGCAAGACACGCTTTTGGATCTAAGTCAGTAGCTTGCAGAGGTTTTTCTTTCGGGAGGGGATGAACTGTACACTGTTTCTCTGTTTTACGGTGGATAACGACACGCATATAAATTATGTACATAAATTAGTATCAACACTATTTTAGGGTTCAGAATCTAAAAATAAATTAGGCGTTTGTGAATTAAAGGCTTTCACTGCTCATGAATTCCGGCAGTCCCGAGTTCGTTTTATTTGAGAAGAAAACAACTTTTACTGCCCAAACTTCTCATAATGGGGTGTTTCAAGAGACTAAAAACAGTGTTTTCATAGCACGACGAGCTTGGAATTCGTGTAATATTTTGAATCAAAAACACACAAAATGAACACGACACGTTTTATAGTCTACCGCCATGTTACAATATAATCGTGGGACGATAGTCAGCGTATTCTTATCGCAGGGTCACCCGTTATTTCGGATTTCAGATATATATATATGTATATTATCGTTTCTATCCTACATCCACAAGCCGGATAATCTCGCCGCGGACCCAATACAGCCGCGTATCGATTTTACGCCAAAACTGGTCACTTTTAACGTGTTCGACGTTCAAGACGGTCTTAATAGTGTTAAAGACGCGAATCAAGATCATGAAACGCAACTATCATTTTCTCACTCGCGTCAACAGACGAACGTATTTGTTATCGTCACGTTTGAAAACGGCGAAAAGATTAATATTTTCCCGTCGTCGGAATAATACCCAGGTGTGTACTAAAAAGTCTCATCGCGAATCCCCGTGATCGAAAAATTCGCTCGAACCGTACCGCGAATTCGGTCCGGGCGGACTAAAAAAAAGTTAAAATCAAAAAAATGCATCTAGTCGGGATTTGTCTCGTTGCCGCCGCAGACGCGGTGGCGGCCGACCGGGTCGCAGCACGCGCGCCGCGGCAAAGGTCCTTCCACGTATCGATCCTATTTTTTTTTTTTTGCTCTCATTTCCATACGGACCCAAATTAACCCGTTGTTTTGCGGCGGATTCCTGCTCCGGCTCCCCCGGTACGTAACGACGTCCACGACCCCTCGGCCCCGTCCGACCCGCGCGGTCACCGCGGATTTCCCGGTCGGCGAAATTGATATCCCGCGAAGCTCGTTTTTCAACTGTCTCCTCCTCGTCCCACCGTCGGCGGGACGCGACGCGCGCCAGAGTTATTAATGAATCCAGCGCCGTCACGGGCCAACGACGTGTATACATATATAAATATATTTACTACAGTCACGAAATCTGCGTGTTATATAGCCGTGGCGACTATATTATTATCGTAACAGAGTATACAGTGTAAGAACCGAGAAACGAAATTCGGCCCTTCGAGTTGTTAAAACGGCCCGTTTCGACACGACCGACCCGAAAATGTGGGCGAGGAGTGTTCAAAATACTCACCGACTACTGAACACTGAAATCACTGGGAATAATAATAGGATGTGACCAGTAACTGCAGTGTTTTCTAATCCGCGTAATTCGGGAAAAGATCACGATACAGGTCGGCCCAAAGATGATCGTCGAGAGCTCTTAGCTTCCACCGTTCGTGTCTGAGTACGGGGACTGTTTTGAGAACGTCGGCGGCTGAAACGTGTAGTACGACGAAACACGTCAGCACTTCTTCTCTGTTCAGAAACATTTTGCAATGAACCACTGCCAGAGACATCGTCGCCAACAAATAGTCCGGGGTTGAATGCTGTTTCGTTTCTTCTCCCTTATAATTACGTTTAAAACGTCCTTGAACCTAACTACTCTAATATGTTGGGCAAATTTTAAGCGATATCATATTTAATTCAATGAGCAGAAATGCAATTTTGTACACGCGCGTGACCCCATTGAACAGTTCGGGTAGGTAACGTTATTCAGAATATTCAGACACGTGGCATCGCGAAAATAAGTAATCGCTATAAAGGTAATTACGATGTACGGAACGCCTACATTTTGAAAGAAAAACGACCGCGGCGTCACGTGACGCGGATCATTTTCTATCTTTCGGGCCGCAGTTGCTAAACGTTTAATCCGGGGTGTATCGGCGATTTCGTTTTTTGATTACATCGTAAAGATCGTCAGGTTCGATTGAAACGAAATACTAGCCTAATACCGTACCCTGTAGACAGTCTATTCTATTTGTAAAAAATGTATAATTGTTTTTGACTTTTGTGCGCGTTTGCGAAACGTTGTTGTGATCGACGACGTTCTTCGGGTAGTAGGCAAAACTCTTTTTACGTGGATTTTACGTTTGTTATTAGAAACTCGCACGTCGAACACGCGCGGGACAGCCAAAATGCAGATTGCAGTTTTGCGCGTGCCGGGGCAAACGAGTCGCGCATGGCCCGAGAGATAATGGATAAAGTGGAGTCACCGTCAAACAACGCTTCAGTGTTTACACGAGAGAATAACTGTGTCTGGTATTAAAATATAATATTTCACGTACATCCATTAGCGTCTGCACTTTTGTTCGAATGGCTGAGTGCCATCGAAAAAGGCGGTCGTGATGCACGTTAATGTAATATATCATGTAAATACACGCGCGGGTCGTTTGATGAATTTTTCCTTAAAGTTCGTAAACATCGTATTTTTTTGTTCGTGTAGTCATAATAACCGTTGTGTTCGCGGGCGAGCATAATACGATACGTTTTGGTGTGTACATTTCGTTGTGCATCTTTACACGAAACGCGAATAATGCAACAAACAAATCCGACGAACATTTGAGACGACATTTTCAATTTATGACAAACATATTATTACATCGTATCTTTCACAGCCGGTTCAAATTATTTTATTTAAAACGGTCCTTTTGACTCCTGATTTTTTTTTTTTTCAAACTCGATTTCATAAATTTTTTCTCGAACGCTGTGTCGTATGCGCGTATAAAATATGTCGTCGGATAAACAAGTAAGGCGCCCATGCAACGGTGTTTGCAATCCGTTTTTGGTTTTTATTAAAATATAACATGTAAAATGTTTTGGTCATTTCTTTGTCATGATAATATATATACACTATTATATTGATTTGTTGGGTATCCTCTGGAAAACTTTTAGATTATATCATTATCTTTCGTCTACATCTACAATATACAGAGTTAAAAATACATTGTGTTCGTTGACTGTTGCAGCAAGCTACCGTAATAAATTTAAATTGTTTAAACTATCGATATCAAAGTAGACATTCATCGTTTAAATCGATTTGTATCGGAATAAACGTGAGTCTAATATAATATTAAACTTAGTTGACTATGTCGTAACTGTACGCATTTTTATCATCACAACGTGGTAACCTTTATGTATGAAAAGGTTTTTAGTTTTTAAAAATTCTGAAAATAATGCGTTGGTTATCGTTTTAAGAATTTGTAATAGTATACAAATAAGTTTTCATGAAACGGAAAATTAGTCAGTTTTTATTGTTTAGGATTGGAAATATTGTAATTATAGTGATACGGTTTAGTTTTTCGAGATCGCCTGGTATAATCATAGTATGTGAATTGATTATTAAATAATTGTTAAATAACGATAAACATGAAAGTTATATATTATTGAATTTTAAACGTATTGAGTGGATGTTTTGTGTTTGTTTTAAATATAATTATTCAAATAAATCGTTCGCCTTGTTTCTAGTTTAAATAGGTACTATTGTTACATCGTACTAAAAAAATTGTTAGTTTCGACTATACTTTCTCCGGTAATGTATAAATTAAAAATAAACAATGGAAAGTATCGCGTTATATGTCTTTATAACTCTCGTTACTCGTGTGTACCGGAAAATATTCAACACAATAATATCAAATGGTTTTATGTTAAGAGCAGAACGAAAATCTTTATGGATAAATTTAAAGAACATGAATTATTTGAGACAGTTTTATGACCTTTTCGCTAGATTAATTTTGGAGTTTTGATTTTCTTTTTAAATATTAATATTCTGATTTGTCGTTCTACTGTTTTATTATATTACTCTTTTTTTTTTTTTCATGACGGTGTGAGCTCGTGTTTGAAATTATTAATTTCTATGATTATTCACGGAAGACTACGATGCCAAACGTGAAATAAAACCAAGAGTTATGGATATTTTCTAAGGTTTGCTGATGCGTCTTGAAATTTAAAATAAAAAATATAACTGTGCAAAGTGGAATGTATATTATATTTTATGAACTACGGCGTATAGGATATGCAAAATTAATACGTACACGTGTAGTAACACAACTAGTGCCTATCATTTACTTAAGCGTTGGTTGCTAAATGACTAACAAATAAAACAATTAAATTTTATTCTTTATTACATAACACCGTAAAAAAAAAAAAAATAAAATGATGAAAATGCGTGTAAATAATTTTAGGAATTTTCAATAAATATGGTATTATGTATAATATCATTTTATCATTGGTTTTATTTGAAACGAATCAAAAAAAAAAATTTTAATTTAAGCAACTGGCACAATTTTCTAATTGTCCGGAAAATTTTTTTGAGGAGTTATTACGATTTCAACCGTAGCGTTAGTTTTGCTGTTGGAACCATTCAGGCTAATTTGTTTCAAAATATTATTTAGTTATAGTTGTAGAAAATATAATTATTAAATCCATACGAATAATTGTGAAATCTGAAGATTGAAAATAATATTTGATATAATTCATCCACAAAAATTTCATAGTTGTATTTATGACTCTTATTTTATAGTTTTTTTTTTCACTTTTTTTGTTACATTTGTGTGGTGGAAACATTATGGGTGTTAAGAAAAAAAAATAAAAATATGTATAAAATGATTTTTCGAGTAGTTGTGTGATATCTTACCGTATAAATAATTGCGACAACTGGGCTTGATGATTTAATGCGATTGAATGAAAATAAAGTTTGTTTTTAAAAATTGTTTTTATCTTACAAAGATATCTCCATCACCTACCAATGAGTTATTTGACGTCGACGCGATGGTGCAGGGTATTTAACAATTTTTACCATTCGATCGTTTGTACGTTAATCGAACGTGTTCTGTATACATCGACTATTGCGAAATTAAATGTGTTAATTTCCTGTTTGCTATACTTTTTTCTATTAAAACTTTCAATTTGGTTTTGTGTCATTTCAGATTTGAGAGATATCGATATCATGATCAGTAAACGACTGAAATCAGAAATGCTAACGGTCCGTCGGAAGAAACGTAAAATGTTCCATATTGATAAGTTGAAAAAGAAAATTATACATACCACACGCTCACACAGTTATGTACAATTTATTTACGTATTTATATATTGTTTACTAGGTTTTTACTTATAGTAAAAATATAAGTGTACTGTGTGATTTTTTTTCGTATACAATTTTTTTTCAAATTTAATTAATTAATTTTTTTTTTTAAATTTATTATGATCGTAATACTGAGTTTTGAATTTTTAATTCAAACCACCTATTCATGGTTATCTAAAAACGATGATTTTACGTCTAACAACGTAACGAACTAATTCTTCACTTAATTGATTCAAAAATTTCTGTATTGGCCGTAGAAAAAAAATCACGGTTCTAGACATAAACAAATTCATATCAATAATAATATAGTTCATAAGTTGCATAATTTTTGAAACAACAAAAATCGTTCTCTAGCTAAGTGGATGATATTGAACAAAAACAGCCCGTGTGTTTCCGGGTCGAGTAGGTCGGCCGGAAATGACGATTGGGTATATTATACATCCCCAAAAATATTAATTATTAATTTTAATTTTGGATCAAATGCAAATTGCTTTTGGGGTAATATAGCTACTGAACCCACGGTACAACGATTCGACACTCTGCATCCGCTATTTTTCTTTGAGCGTAAAATCTATTTTTGATGTTCAACTATTAATTAAACATGCAACGGTGAGCTTTCCTAACTCATT
The DNA here is from genome assembly GCA_017140985.1 of Hormaphis cornu. Taxonomy (NCBI): domain Eukaryota; kingdom Metazoa; phylum Arthropoda; class Insecta; order Hemiptera; family Hormaphididae; genus Hormaphis; species Hormaphis cornu. The sequence goes on from CM029358.1 coordinate 24,918,374, forward strand.
CATTTTATGTAGATTTAGATATTTATTTTGCAGTTTATCTTCCGGATTCGAGAATGTTTTTTTTTTTTTTTTTGTTATAAAACATACTGAAAACATTTTTGCATATCCAAACACGTAGAAAATAATAATCTACTTTGATTTTTTTTCGTCCGTCGCCTGGTTATGCAATTGTATATGGCTATACTCACCTGCACGTGACGTTCAAAAGAGAAAACAGTGTTATCGTATAAAAAAGATTTTTTTTTTTCTCGGACAATCCTCTGACGGGCATTGGAATTTTCGTCTCTAGACAAGGAAGAAGAAGAAAAAAACAACTAGCTAATTACTATCAACAATACAGTCGTATCCCAGTAATACCCTCGTCCCGAGACGGTAGTCTTAAAATGAGAGCAATTTGGCTCGAACACACAATAGTTTCGATAAACATTTCGCTCACGTAATTTGTTTCGAGAATACGCCGGAGGTGAGCGCGGGCGTGCTGCTCGTCTCCGGATTTATCTCGACGAGGTTTATAGAGATAGTCGCACGTCGGATCGGGCTCGGTCGTATCGGCTGAAAGGTACAAACGATAGCGTTTTGGAGGATAAAATAATGATGAAAACGGTATCCGAGAGTGTCCCGTGGGAGCGAAGAAGCTTCCTCTATTGAAATTAGTCAAGAACTCCGAAAGTTTCACGACCGTCGGCTGTCTCGTGCGTACCGGGATGAATTGCAGGTCTCGCAGCAATAAATATGACGACTCAATCGTTTTGAGTGCTGCAGTATATAGGAAATTTATAAGGCACACGTATGAGTGAATTTGTTCGTCACGGATGCCAAAATATTAGATATCTCATCGCAATACTCAGTCAAATCCTGGTTTGGTCGTAAAAAAAAAAAAAAAAAAAAAGATAAAAAAGAAAGGAAGGAAGGAGAGAAAGAGAGTAAATTTGAAGTCGGGTGAGAAGTTTTTTTGCGTGGCAATTACGCTTTGGAGTGGGTCACTTCTTTGGGCAGGGCAATGTTTTGAAATTTGTGACACAAACTTACTTTCTGAAAACAATTATAAAATAATTGACAAAACGATTCTGAGGAAGCTCAGTTATCTAGTATCAACGTTCCGTGTAAAAATTCAAATACCTATAATAAAAAATATCAGCTGTATTAAACTACTTACTTATATTATGTGAAATACGGCTTTTTTTTATAGGTAATCGCTACCCCAAACAACTTCTCACCCGACTTAAAATTTTAAGTGGAATCGTTGAATAATAAAAGTTTTATCGATAATATTTTAGCTTATAAAAGCTTAAACAATCTGTTCTCGGTCAATTGAAAAATTCATTACATTAAGATTGTTACCGAGCAGATGATAAAAAGTTTATGGAAAAATATAGCCCCAGAAGGATTTGTTGGCAAATCTTATACGAGGCGTTGTGCTAGAGTTATGTGAAAATGTAAAGTACCTACAAGACAGGGATATCATTTTCATAAATGATTTTAAGTATAATTTATGGAAATGCACATTCCAAACATGCGTGCGTATTGCGAGTTGTGACACATAATTATTTATTTAGATACTGTGTGTACGAAGTGGTAAGTTTAATAATTATAACATCTACAGAATCTAAATATAGTTATTTTATACGTATTTTGGGCTGTGTTGCTAAATTATGGGTCAACAAGCAGACAGCTTGTAGTCGACTAAAACACAAACGAATCATCGCATAAAAGTAAAATAGTAATTGCACAACAAACAGTTTACATCGAAACAATAATACATTTTTATCGGAATTTTTTTAACATCAAAATTGATCATTACAAAATAAATAAATTCTAAAATTCTATTTTTTTTGGGATTTTTATAAGAGGGCTTTGAATCGAATGAAAATTGTTCACCTTAAGCTCATAGTCTATAGGTATTACCGTTTGAATGTCAAAAAAACTAATAAAAACAATTTTTGATTTGTTCAGAAATTTGATTTGTATATTAGTTTTACCCATAACCACGACTTGTAAAAATTTCACGTTATCTGAGGATTAAAAACAAGCTTTGGGTAAAAAGCACTATCTCGGACCAATTACCTAACTAGAGGTAACTCTACTGTAACATAAATACTTTCTCCACTACTTTCAGAATCTAAAATAATTCAAAAACAAGTGTTTAATACTTGTTAAATTAATTCTTAAACCAAGCTTTTGTTTTTGTACTTATCAATATATATATATTCTTTATCACTTTATAATTACTAACAGTAATATATATTTTATATTACGTATTATGCAAATTTTCATGACATTTTCACACATTTATTTGAATTAATATTTCACATATTGTGCTTTGACTGATAATTTACGCCTAAGTGAAATTATTGCGTAGAAATAGCCATGAATTAAATTTTGTTTTTGTGGTATTTCAAGTATTAATGAAAAACCACTGGGTTTTATTTTTATTGATATTATCATTATTATTTCCATAAAGAAATTAATATAAATGGTATTCAGGATATGAGAATTTATGAAATTATGCCTAGTGTTTATTGAAAATTCTCAAAATAGTCTATATTTTTATCGATTTTGTCGTAAAATGATATTAAAATATACGTATATTTTAATAATACGTCTTTAATGAATATTGCCATATAATGCCATATTCGTTTTATTTATACTAATTTTAGATTAATAAATAATAGATCTTATGTACTAAAATTGATTCATAAACTCAAACATTATTTATTATTTTTTCATATTACTATACAAATTTATGCTAAATAAATCTCGAATCGTTTAAATTTTAATGTTGTTTAAAGATAATATTATTCTTTGAAACTGTTATGATGATATTATGTTCATGTTGTTTGTGTAAGAGTTTTTTTTATTTTCTCTAAAAAAATATGGTTTGATCTTATTGTTTGCCAAATATTTCTTGATATAGCTTATGGTTTTGTCATAAAAACATATTTTATTTTCATCTCGTTGTCAAGTTGCTGTAATATTAGTAAAATTAGGTTAACAATTCGATCGTTAAACTATAAATTTTTGTTTGACGTCAGAGTGTAATTTTGTCTAACACTGCAGATTGAATCACCTGTACGTATTTTGTACTTTATTATTAGTTCTAATATAATCTTAAAAAGAATAAAAAAAAAAAAAACAGTTATAACCAAATAATATTATTAATATATATTAATAAATAAATAATAAATTGTTAAGAGATTTTTATAACCAAAATGTTAGTGAATTTTTTTTTAAATATACAAAAATGATATTTATATATTCAGAATACGTTATATGGAAACATAATTTACATATTTTATCAATTGTTTCTTATTAGGTATTTTACATACTTTTTTTTTAACTGGTACAATTCAATTTTATAAAGGCACTATTATATTATACTGAACCATGAAAAAAGTATTACATTATGCAATTTAACATTTAGTCAATTGTTTTAAAAACACCAAAATGCACACCCATTTTTTTTTTTAGAAATGATGTTAACATTAACAAAATATTATTTAAAAATAGTCACTCGGATATTAAATTTGTAAATTATTAAAAAGAGCTTATGAAAATAACGATTCTGCATGGAGCTAGGTTTAAACTTTAATACATTTTGGTCATTACGATATCAAAAGTATCTACTTAATAATATACAAGTACGATGTGATAAATTATAGAGCGTCAGAAACATTTTGTTAATAGGTTTAAAATTATATTCTCGTGGTGTTATATTTAAAATTTCTGATTAATTACTACTATTTCTATTAATCGTCATATTTTACGTTCAAAAAATTAAATTTCTTTGAAATTTACCTATAAAGTTAATAAGTTAATTTTTTTTTTGAAGTTTCACGATTTCGATAAATTGAAATTTACTATACCGTATTTGTATAATTTGTGAACGACCAAAACGTAAACTGAGCACCGCTAAGAATAGTTATTTTCGTAAGCTATTTTTAATAGTTTACAAATTTAATATCCGAGTGACTATTTTTCGGCGTCAAGCTGTACACGAGTGATATAGAAATGTCTGGCTTTTATAATATTTACTTCCTGTTTTTCTTCAAACAGGGATTTAAAAAAAACACATCCTATTCATATTATTGATTCCTACACTATTTTCTGATTTAGAGGCGTCAGTGTGGTAACAATTTGCATTTTTGTGTTCCTGGAGTATTTCGTTTAAGCGATTCTTGTAAATCGTTGGGGGATTTCTCGCCACACAACACGAACACGAACTGACTTAATTATTTCAAAAAAAACTCTGTTTGAAAGCAAGTGAACATTGCACATTTTTATAAATATGTAGTTTTTTTTTTTTTGAAAACCGGAATGAAATTTGCTCTACCAGCTAAAATTACATACCTACCATCGTCACACAGTGATTTTCTCAAAAACTGCTTGACCGATTTTGATAAAAATTATACGACGCACAACTTAAAACACGCAACTTTATTTCGCTGAAAGTAAAAGTCGAATCGGTTCAACTGTTTTTGAGAAATCAGTGTCATGAAAAATGTTCAAAAATATTTACATACACACATATCGGTATATACATTTTTAAACGGGGATATAGAAAGCTACTTAAGACTTATTATATATATTGATAGTTGGATAATTTTCTCGATATATGCAGATTGATCAATGAAATTATTCCGTCAGGTTAATAGATTCACGGCGTTTCGTTCGTATGATGTCTTCGTCAACGCAAAACCGTATCAAATACTTTTGGAGAAACCTTCCGTAAGTGTGTGTTTTGCTCGTGAATAAATATACGGCGTTTACTGGATAGGGGATTCGTGCATCGCCGGGATGTTCCTGTAGGAACGCGAGTAAAATTCGAACGGCTTCGAGGACGGTCTGACCAGAAGAGGTCCCCGGGGTCGGCCGTTTGACCCTTTTTCTTTCTGTTTTTTTTTTGGCGATCCGGTGAAAACGAAGCCGCAAACATTCCCCTGAGACTCCGAAACGTTGCGATACAAAATCGATAAAAGAGTGTCGTGTAGGCCTAATATAGATGCGGATGTCGTTCCGCGGTTTCGCAAACTTTTCAAGCCCTTAGGCCGATACCCAATTTCGGCGTTTTAAATTCTAAGCGGAGCGAGAAAATCGAATCGGTTTTACGAAGACGTGTGTGTGTGTTTTATTTTTTTATTTTTGTGTCCGTGTCACGCATATGTGGCTCTTAAAGAATAGCTCCGATCCTAACGGTTGAAACATTACCCGATAGGCCAATTATTTACATCATTGGTGTGAATTGTAGCGCCTGTTTATTGATAATCATCAGTTCCAAAAGCATATAAATAAAAAAAAAATAATCATAAAAAATTAGGGCAAACTTCAGTTATTCGGCTGTTTTATTTTTGAAATAACGGTTGAAAATACCTGAAATTTTGACAAAATGTTTATCTAAAAATGATACAGATTTAGTGTACTAATTTTAATTACTTTTGAGCTAAACTTTAAAATTTTCGTAGATTCCTATTTTTTTTTCGTGGTTTTTGTTCAATAAAACTTTAATTTTCGAGGAAAAGTTTTGAAATAATTAGAGACGTATAGTTTTCTTGAGTGATCAAAAAGTTTTAAAATAACATGTTTGAATATTAATTTTCTTTTGGAAAATTAGAAAATCGCATAAATTGGTCATATGTTTGTGATTTACTTTTAAAAAAAAATTCGTAACCAACACAATTTTTATCTAAAAATTTCAGATTTTGTACAAAAACAAAATTTCCTATACTTGTATTTATACATTTTAATAAAATCCATTTTGTAGTTTCCGAAATCGTATAAAAAAGTGTTGATAAAACGTTGTTAGTACAGTGAAAAAATGCATTATTATGTAGTCGACACTTAAATCGTAATAAATCCTAAAATAATTGTCCGATTGAAATAAACTTTTTACCAAGATGTCTAAATAGATTTTTTATTGACGTGTAACCAAATTTTGCAATTTTCTGTCAATTATAGCCAGGTTCTAAATAAAAGAACATTCGATTTTCCATCAGATTTTGATGTATATATTTTTGGTTTTTTTTTTAGATTCGTAGCGGTACTTTTGTAGCATTCCGAATAATGTATACTCATTTCAGAATTGTCATTTTAAAGCATACGAATACTTATTTGGAACGCTATTTTTAGTAGTCATTACTAGCAAATTCGTATTTCAAATGGGCACTTTTATAAATCAGCTCATATACAGCAAATAAATAAATAAATAAAATAATTTTAAGCTCATAAAATTAGGGTAAATTCATTGGGTACCACCACACGGTAAGTCGTGAAGCAATGGCCTCATAAAATGTTCAATCGTATATTGCCATGGCTGTTGTACACCGTATACGAACCACACATCGTAAACTTGTCCATTTTTTAATTTAATTTTTGTCGATATAGCCGTAATCTAGACATAACGTGTTTACGAATATTGTTGGATTTTAATCGGAACATCATCAAGCTCATCCGCAGTACCGTTCAAAATACAATACATACAATTTCGTTTCGTCTAAAACAATTTGTAGATTAAAACAAAATCGGGAATGTTATTTTTTCGATTTATCGTAAGTCTAAAAATCCGTTTGAAATGCGTTTTGATCATATACACTGTTCATTTATTTCAAATAGTTATGTCATTATAAAACGTTGAATTTTTGGTTTTTTTTTGTATCCATTAACTTATCATTACGCAGACAACGCACGTAATTTTATACTCGTGGAACAATTTGCATTTGGTTTGACACGTTTATTGAGATTAATAAAAAAAAACGGGTTTTGCTCGGAAAACGCGCGTAAACACACATTGGATTATTATCATCATTGTTTTTCCGAGAAACGGGATCGTTTCAACTCGAGAATATTCCGAGAGGAATGTCTTAATAGCTTTGAATTCCCGCTAAACGTCAGGGCTCGCTAATATTTTAATAATGGACTATTATACGGGGGGATAAACTTCTTCCGGCGGTCGGCGACGAAACATCGTTATTACAGTGCATTGTGCGTTTGGCGACAAAAAGTTTCTGGACAATTAGCTCTGTTCTGCGGCGAGTCTCGCCCCAAAGATGATTCGGGCAATCGCTCGTGTGACCACAAAACCGAAAATCGTTAATCATATTATTAGGTACCCACTACCGCCACCTGCAAACGACGGCCGAGTAAACAGTGGTTGGATAAAAACACAACGATATAAACACACGAATTTTGCTCGTCTCGTCCCGTGACGTGATGATGACAGTGCGCGCAAGATATTGTAACACGAGAGGTTTCGGAAGAAAAAATAATTTTGTTTTTATTGTCCGAGACAAAAAATGCACCATAAACGTACCTACAATAGGAAAAAAACTCCGAATCCACCTTAGTCTGGCGAAAGTCATCGGATAATGAAAAACGAAATTTCCTGACGGACATTTAAAGTAGAAGTTTTGCTTTCGCACAACACAGAAATTTCGTTTAGAATTTAAAATTGTTTTGGTTCATAAAATTAACTAAAAACGGAAACAACGATTTAGGCAAATTTTCATTTGTTCTTATAGTACCTATACTAAGTATGACAAGCGTAAATTGTAACGGTATGATTTAGTAACAGTAAGCTACTTTTCATTTAAACGGACGTGACGAGTTTTATTGAAAGTGTTACCGACAAGGGACTTATTTGCATTTTACTTTTGTACAAAGATTATAGAGACAAAAGAAAAATCAAAGATATCGGGTATATTAATGTATACATTATACAATGGAATGTTTCCTATTGAAGGTGGTATAATATATGTCCAGTGATTTCGGATTGAAATGTGTGTATTGTGGGATAGAGAAGGAATACACGTTATTTGATCATTTTCAAATTGTTTAGCCTTTTTATTGTGTGCGTGCGCATTACAATTTGCATTTTTTCGAACGGCAAAATGTGTTTGTAACACCAGATTCGGATAGATCGAACGTCTTTTTAACCTTTTAACAGTGGTTCTAAAACTAAAGTTCTTTGAATGACAACGTGCTAAACATTCAATATCAATGACAACTTCTTACTTTACGTATTTTTGTTTCATACATAGGTCTGTGTAGACTATTATTTTGATAATTTATTGTTATTTCATTCGATATATTGCGTTGGCATTTATGTACACGTATATATATATATCTATATAAATATGTGTAGAAGTTTTACGCATACGGTGAAATCAAGTTCAATAATATTACCAACACTTTAAAAAAGAAAAAACTTTTCGTAAACGTGGTAACTGTTTGGCCTGTTTTGCCACAGATAAGACGCCCCAGCGGAGACCGTACGACGTTACCTATTCGTTATTTGCGATCAAATCATTTGATCACCAAGCGACCGGATGAAGTTAAATTTTGCGGTCCAACGAGTGTTACTGAAA
>CM029358.1:24927130-24963048 GCA_017140985.1 Hormaphis cornu
CTATTAATCTGATTTTTCAATACAATTTATTTACAAAACATGATAAGATTTTTCCTAAACTGTGCTCCATGACACTTTGGAATGAATCCGTATGGCTGTAAAATATAAGAATTGTAAAAAGTTGTCGATTCTATAAAACTTGTATAAAAGTCCCGAGAAACCGTTAATATAATTTTAAGGTAAAACACTAAAAACCTATTGACAGAAAGCTTTGAGAAGCATTACGATAATTTGTTTTTAGTTCTCAGTAGAGGCCCATTATAACTGTACCTACTGTTCTATAAACATACTACAGCTAATATGGTTCCAAATCTAAATAAGTTAAAATATAATGATAAAATTTATTTTTATTTGCAAACTATTGTGGCAATTTTGTATACGAATTTAAAAATGTGAACAAATTGTAAAAAAAAAAAAAACGAATTTTATCGAGCAATACCAAATGACACGTATCAATATAATACAAAGTGTGTAACGCTACTATATTTATATCTAAATGGGGATTTAATTGGATGTTAAAGATACGTCAATTCGCAATCGTATGATTAAATAATTAGTCGAACATGTAAATTCATTTTAATTTTCAATTCAACTTAAATCGAGTTAAAATTTTACTTCACAGTAGGAGCTGTCTGACATTCATCCGAAATTGAATCGAATTTAGACGGAACGGCTCGTGAAACATTGATAATTAATAATAATATTATCAACTGTACTGAATATGAGTAAACGTATAAAATACCGTTTTTGTGTTAGTCTAAAAATTTTCATCGAATCGTTTGCAACCAACTCACGCTCGTATCACAGATTAGATAAAGCTAATTTTTATCTAATCTGTGCTCGTACGTTTGGTGTCTCAAGTAAATAATTTGTTTAGGATATTTTCTTAAACATGTTGTGTGCCAAGTAAATACGCTTTATAACACAAAATCTTGTTGACGGGTATGTAACTTTTATTGTTTGGCGTTGGACCCATTACAGCGTAGGTATATCAAATGTAGCGTAAATATATTTTATAAAACATTGTTTACGATTTTCCGTCGTATAAAAATCATATTTACTTCTCGATGGGGATGAAAAAATGAATGGAATCTTAAATCATAACATCGAGCCCCTAAAATAACGTTATTTTCGATTAATCCCGCACGAATGGTCTATTTTTTTTATATATATAAAAAAAAAAAATATACATTTAATTAAATATTTAATAATTTGTTTTAGCGACAATATTAAATGGAGAATGTACTGATTCGTTGTAGGACAAAGCTGTAAAAGCTAAAATGATTTTAAAATATTTTATGAGTGGTATATGTAATCGATTTTTATCATTCCCATAATTTTATTAACAATTTAAATAACTTGAACATCAATATATATTTTTATTATTTCGGTACGAAAAAAAAAATATTGATCGAATTAAAAATTACTATTGTTGGAAAATTAATTATTGAAATTTGTTCATTTTTAAAATCATCTTGCGGGGGAGTTTAGCCCTGTAAACCCTGCTTGGGTATTATTGGTGTAGCATACACTTGAAATTGAATACTATTAAATGTTTAAAGGTGACGGGACGTTTTTAATTTATGTTCATAGTTAAATTTTAATGTTAAATACCTAGTATGTCTACACTCGGAAACTATTTTTAAACTTTTCTCAAACTAATAAAATATAATTGAAAAACAAATTCAATTATAATCGAGTTGTGGGAACGTAATTTCGATAAAACTACGAAATTATAAATGTATTTTTGTTTTAAGCTGACAAATATACATGATGATTGGATTCAAAAAATATAATCAAATTTGCAGCCAGGCGATGAATACAATCGAGTATTGATTAACGTAATCCTCTTTTGGCGTCGTTTTGCGGCGTACAGCGATGGCGGATCGAATTGAAAACGAACCGGAGAAGTTCTTACGTGACGAGTTGATAAACTTAATCGAACCATTAACGGTTTGGACACGAATCAAAGTTGCGCTTGTTGTATTCAAGGACAACTTAACTTGTCGGCTTTGCGAATGTACTGCATCAGTTTTATTACACTCAATGCTACAGCTATATAGAATACCAAATGCGTATCTGAAGTTATTTCGGTTATTGCACGGATGAAAATTTAACAGAATTATACATTTAAAGTAATTATAAAATAAGAATAAAATAAAAGCTTATTCGACGAGTTTCACAGCTAAGTGTTACCTAAGTGTAACTCTTTGAACGTGGAGTTTTATGTTTTTTGTTCAATTAAACGTTAGTTGGCTTGTGAATCAAGTATACACGAGTTTGTTCCACGATGAGCGTTAATTTATATTTTGTAATAAATAATAATATTATGATAGTAGTTCATAAATACATTTAACAGATAATATAGTGTATTATATAAATGTGTGTGTGTGTGTAATTTTCAAAAGTTTTGTTGTGTGATTTCTATGTTAAAACTTAAACCTAAAAATATTTTAGTGACATCGCTTTGGGTGAATAACTGGTTATGAAAGAGTAGTTTGACGTTTATATTACATTTGTAAGCATAGTGAACTACTTACTAAAGTTCTAAGCAGTCGCATAACTGAGTAAGAAACTTAAGGGGGGGGGGGTGAAAAAGTTAGTACAACCAAGGAAACCAAGCTCTGTGAATTGTTCTAAAATTGTCAAAATTTGCTTCGATATCATAAAAATACGTTTAATTCTCTGAATGATGTGCAAAAGTTTCAAATTCACCTATTTTGAGGTCTATTCAATTTGAAGCGATTCTACCACCCAAAAAGTTGTTTCCACTACGTTCTCCGCTCGAAATCTTGTGTACACTGAAGAAACCAGAAACTAAAGTACCGGGTAAGTTATTTGATTTCATTTAAGGCATATTATTTCAAAATTTGATACCTAATAAAATAAATAAAAAATAAAATAAAATAATCACTTCATGAAAAGTGCATGATAGAAGAACCTTGAGTCTACAACTTTTAAGTTTGCTCTTATCGATTTCCGTTAAGAAATATATGTAAATTATAGTCATTCCTAGTTATTATTTTTATAAAGTATTAAAATAGCATTTTTATAATTAATGTACCAATATTATAATATAATGTAATAATGTATACTAGTGGAATTCATTTTAAAATACTAAATCATGTAGTTGGAATAATTTTTTTAAGAGTAGGTAATTCGCGATTTCACTCACCGTTATTGTTTGACGCGTTTTCTTTTACCTGTAAAACACAAAACAATAATTAACATCACCGTTATTCAAGTGGGTTATTTGATAATTTAATCATATTATACGCATACACTATAATTTAAAACCCTTTACCTGTAAATCATTAGATATACGCTCAAAATACGTGTTAAATTTTCATAAATCAGACATGGTTAAACACCTTTTATTTTTCATCCAACAGGCTAAACTTACTTTGATTTTCGTCGGTCACAACTTATTTTTTTACGTCGGTTGGTGTACTTTTATCATTGTCATCGCATAGTTTAGGTTGAATTGTGTTATATTTTGTGACCTTATTTATAAGATATACCTTATATACTATACGTTTGTGTTTGTGGAGAAACTTTGGGATAAATAATAAGTTATAAGTATTATCAGTGGTGGTTTTGGGATTTATTGGAAATAGCGCCAGAAGCGATTAAACAGAGATCTCATTGTTGAACAAGTAACAATTATTATTATTGTTTTGCTAAAGAGTAAATTTAACATATTATTTTAATCTGAACAATACAACGATGGATAGGTAATCAAAATAGGCCTTGTGAATATTAATGAAGTTAATGTACTTGATGGCCATGCCACTCTTAATTTTGTAAGCACAATAGACTATTAATTCATTTGAAATTGAAATTTTACCTACTATGTCATTAATTGAAAATTAATTGAAACCCGAGTTTGTGAAAAAACGTTCAAGACATATTTTGTACATTGCTATTAATATTTTAACATGTGATTTATGTTTTATAGGATCTAATTCACTTTTTAATCTCTTGTGTAGGTACCTATAGTTTACATAGGTTAAAAATAATTTTTTAATTAAAAAAAAGCCATGCTGGAATTTACAGGCTCCGTTTATATTGAACAGCGGATTGAAGAAAACTATTTTTCAGTTTAGAATAGAATCTGTTATATTTGACATTTGTAGTATAAATGTATATTTTAAAAGGAAAAGAGTATAGAAATTATGTAGAATTTTTTTATAATAAGCCAACTGTAAAAAAGTTACAGGAAATTTAACTTTTTGACATTTCATAAATAATATTGTGTACTTTGGTTGAGAAATATTTTAGATAACATTATTGAATATTCTAAATACGATTAAATTCTGATTTAAATACTAACGCTATAGTTTAATTTTTGAAACAATAATAAATTGGAATCCCAATATGATCGAGGTTAAATTATAAAATTACAGCTTGAGTGTACTCGGAACATTAGGTATAGCACGAACAAAATTATTTTGCTTTTTATTTTTATAATCTATAGAAATTAAATTATATGATATAGTGTTATTTGTAAGAATACCTACATACAAGTACCTAACTAAAAAATCATACAAGTATATTATAAATAGTTCGGATTCAAAAAAAAAAAATGTTTTTTTCCCAAAATTGTTGTTCAAACATACAAACTATAATAATATTTATATATTAATAATATTATACTATAATAATATTATAACTATAATAATATTTATATTTATATAATTATGTACTTATAAACGTGGTAATAGTTGTTAAGGCAAAATTGATAAACTTAGGAACACTCAAAGTTCTTATAATTTGTAATTTTGGTTTCGGTTCAATAATGTGACGTGGATAAGGTTATAATATAGCAATATTTTTGATATTTGTGTTTAAGTATACTGTAGTGTGGAGCTATTTCAATAGGTTATGTACGTTTTTGATTTTTTTTTAAAAGGGGCTTATTTTAATTATTAGTTTAATGTTTAAAAATGATAAGAAGCGTTTGTAAATAAACTCAGTTAACTAAAATGCACCTACCAAAAAGTAAACAGTTTTTTCTACATAAAACAATATTTAAATCAATCATGGTGATGGAAACGGGATTAAAACTTAACAGTGTTTGCAACACAGTATCAGCTCTAGAATTAAATTAAATTTCGGGTAGTGCCATAACCAGAAAACTTTGTATTGATTTTTCAAAGGGTTTTAGTCGGATAAAATAATGATGAAAAATCGTATTTTTTCGTTGGGGTTTGAAGAAACTATAGCCCCCTGGCTTTAACCTTTAAAGCCGCTACTAATATAAGAGTTCAAAATAATATTGTGTTCTTTTAAATTTAATTTAAAAATTAAATCCAAATGCCTCAGCATTGGGAATTTTCCGTGTCAATAAAATTCGACTACACAGGAGTAATGTTTGATTTGATTTCAATATTTATCAGTAAAATAGGTTAATTGGATTTTGAGATGCATACATTTATACTAGATAAGAGTTAATTATTTTATATCACTCGGGATATTTTTCCAATCAACGCGAATATAGTACAGTATCATCTATTGTCAAATTTAAACACAATTTTAGAAAGAACGAATTGGACGTTTTACTTGATTGAGTTCACAAAAATATTAAAAATATTTATTTAACAATTGTACTTTATCGAATTTAAAAAAGTTAAATTAGTTTTAATTTTAATCTAAGATTAATTACGATTAATTTTAATTTAAATCTAATGTGGCCTGTATTATATGTACCTGTTTAATTATTTAAAAGTTTAACATTTTACGTAGTTATAAAGGCTTTAGTGACTGGTATTTTTTTTACGTGTAATTGGAGTTTTAGATGAGTTTTTGGTTAAGAAAATTTATGTATGTAGATGTTTTGACATTTGATTTTCTTAAAATGTATAAAAAATATATTAAAATAATATGTTTAAAAAGTAAACAAAATTTAAAGTAATTTTCATACTAACATCTTCATCGAAAAATAAGTTATACTAGACCATCTACTATATTTTAGTTTTATACAAATATTTTTGAAAATGTAAAAATAAAATGTTGAAGTGTCGTTATAAGCTATAGAATATAGATTAAAAAAAAATCATTGAAATAATATATTCTTTAAGTGTACTTGTAAATATTTTTCTCGACCAGTTCGACGTAGATTTATTTTATTTAGATATTGTATAGGTGCATTTTGATGTATAGAAAAATCAAAGAAAATGCAATCAGATACGCTTGCTATATATATTTATATTTTTATAAATTAAAGTAAAAAACACAGTTTCATCATCATTGGTTAGTATTAAGTATTCAAGAATTTATTTTTAATTCACCATCGAAAAAAAACCTTAACTAATCCTCATTCCGCCTCGATATTTTTTAAGAAAACTGCAAATCCCGTGTCACATTCTCACTGTTTATTTTTTTAAGGAAAAAAATACATTGAAAACGCGATTTAAATTGTAATCTGGCCAGATAACTTAAAAGTAATAAATTATAACACTTCAATAATGCATTAGTTAGTTCTTACATATATTTATTCGATTACTGTAATTCATTTAAGTTCGAGTTCCTTTATTTGTTGACCTACATATTTTGCCTCAATAAAATTCTCGTTTTCAATACAAATAGTAGGTTATTACTCAAACGAAAATGTATTTATTTATATTTATGTATGAATATATAATAGATGGTGTTGTTGTTGCTTTAAAATTATTTCAATTATTCCACATTATCGTTAGTGCAGTCTTATTATTTAAATGTCTAAACGATTTATTCAACATTAAAGTTTAAATGCAATTCATGTACAAAAAATAAAATTAGTTTTTGAAAACGAAATATATTAATTATTTAAATTAGTTTTGAAAATATTATACTTATTTGTTATATATTATAATGTTAAAATATTATATCAAGAATATATAATGTGTTATTATTTTTTTTTTTAGGTAGATTTCTAAATGAAATACATTGCATCATTGCATCATTGCATCTACCCATTGCATTTGATTCAATGTCGGGACTTCTTGAAAATAATTTAGTTTTTCATCGACCCATTGAAAAGTTTATATGTTGAAAGGTTTATGAAATTAAATTCTTAGGCGTCAATATCAATTGCAAAAATTAAATGCTAGTAAGCTGAAGATCGTGGAAGTTAACTAAGTTGTAAAAATATAACGGAAAAGTTAAGAATGCGCTGAAATGTTTTGTTTTTTTTTTTTGTCAAACAATTGTTTAACTGATTGAGTAAAAAGTCATCGTTATTTTATCATGTTTGACTTATTCGTTTATCTCGTACTTAAAAAAAAATATCCTTAGGGTGAACACACTTCTCGGTAATGACATTGGTTTCTTTGTAAATAGATCATATAACGATTGAATGTAGATTGTACCGGATTATTGTTATCTCTACACTTTGAAGACTATTTCTTAAAAAATAAACCCCGAGAGAAATCTGATGCGGAGACGTATTTTTTCTTCACAATTATTATCATTATTTTGTCTGAACAACAATTTATTGTATTGAGAAGAAATAAACTGTTTAAACTCTTGAGTATAGTATGTATTCAATTATCAATATACTTAATTAGATAGAACGACATATTTTTACCGTTCACTGCTATAAAACAGATTAAAAATAAATAAATAAATACTTTAATCTTCACTTATAATAAAACTATTTTTGTCTTGTGTTTTAAGAAATTTGATGTACAAAATAGATATAGTGTTACAAAAATTTTAATTTAACGTAAAGTATATTTTTCTATAAATTATACCGTACTACGACAAACCGTCTAGTCGAAAGGTATTTGTAATGAGGTTGACTAAAATTTCTGGAAAAGATATTGCGGTCTTGAATTTATACTCCAGTATCTGACGCACAAATCAATAGTGATGCGTAAGAAATACATTGCACTTATTATCTGCTACCGAATTTAAAAATACGAATTTCTTTATAAAATACAGTAAATTTTATTTGTTCATACTTCTTAGTAAGGAGATTGGTGTTCTGTACACTTTTATTTCACATATTCTTTTTTATCAACTTACCGGTCCATTAAGGACCATTGCTGCCTTCAAAAGGTCTCGCCATCTATCTCTGTTGTACGTCAGCTCAAAGGTTACATTTTGGCCTATCTCTCTCAAGTCTCTGCTTATCACATCTATCCACCGGGTTCTTGGTCTTCCCAAGTGCCTTGTTTTGTTAATTTTTTCAACAAGTACTTTTTTTATTAGTAGTCCATCTGCTCTTCAAGTGTGACCAAACCACTCTAGTCGTTTGTTTGTAATAAACGCTAGGATATTTGGTCTATTGTACAATTTCTGTAATTCAACGTTTTTTCATCTTTCGTAGGTATTGGCTTCTTGGTTGAAATGTGGTCCATAGATGTTCCGGAGAACTTTCCTCTCAAATATTAATAATCTCTTTTCATCGCCTTTTGTTAAGGACCATGTCTCGCAAGCATATGTTACAATTGGGCGCAGGTAGCTATGATAGAGAAGAATTTTTGATGACCTTGAAAGTAATTTTGATTTTAGTATTTTGACTATACTATAATAACACCTGTTCCCACACAAAATTCTTTCATTCACTTCCTGATGCATGTTATTCTTATTATTGACATTTACTTCAAGGTACTTAAAATTATCCACTGTTTTGAATTTCATGTTACTAATTAAGAGATCGTTTTTATTCTGATTATTTCTTGACATAAACTTAGTTTTATTTTCGTTTATACATAGGCCGATTGACTTACTTGCCTTAATCAGTTTCTCGGTTGTTTGACAATTTCTTCTTTCGTCTTCCCTAATAATACGATATCATCAACATTTTTATTTCACATAGTAAACTAACTGTAAAAACGGCCAGCGACGAATGCATATATAATATATATATATATTATAATGAAATGGTTATAACTTAATTATTTTTACAGTTGTCGATTCGAATATATATATTTTACTTCTCTGACTGTAGACACATTTCTACTGTTATAAATAGTTATAATCATATTAGTATTGCATCTTACTTGAAAATTCATGAATGCAAGCCAAATGAGCCGGTGATAGTTTTGTTAGTTTAACAAACTGTTGGTTTTATTCTTGTTCATTTTCCTTTTTAGCATAAAGCTACATGTTAAAAAAATAGAAATACGTGATGTGCTAATAATGTTGAAGTAATTACATCAACGTAGACTATTGGTTTTAACTAAAATACCAACTCTATCTATAACGAATTGTAATTACAATATTTTCTTAATAATTGTAAAATGATAATATTTTAAAACCAGTGGGACATAATCTATGTTTTTAAGTGTTTATAAATATTGATACACAGTACGTGAAAAATATAGTTCAGTATAAATTGAATTGTTCAAATGTAAAACAAACGGGTTTGCAGTTAAATTATTGAAATTTTTCAATACTTTGAAGTTTGTATTATTATCCTTAAATATTATGACTTAAATTAATCGAATATTGATGGATACATAAGAACACAGCATAAAAATTTATAACGTAGTAGTTTGGTCATCTGATTAGCGATTTTAACGTATAGTAGTTATACTGGTGGTGATGGGTCGTCACAGTCGTGACAAATGTGCGCATATTCTACGTTTATATCTTTTAGGTTTCCAAGGTAAAACTTTTTTTTAACAAAAAAAAAAAAATACACAAAAATGTATCTATACGCTGCGTGAACTAAACACGTACATCAAAGGATGATTTTACTTGATCTGGATTGTATCATACAATTAAATTACAATTTTTTTTTTTAAATTTAATATAATGCTGAAGGTACATTTTAGGGTTATGATTTCATTTGACAGTGACAGTCAGTTTTAAGCATTGTCGAAAGAGAATAAAAACTGTGGTCGGGCGTGATTTAATCACTTTTTTACATATTAACAAAAAAAAAAAAATACTACTTTACTTTTACATTATTTAAATAGCAGTATTTTTTTTATCAAAAGATAAAAACTGATGGTGTTGAACTTAAATAGTATTGCTTTACGTACGGTTTTTGTGTACACAATGAATTATTATGTTCGATAAGTCATGCAGTAAAAGACATGATATTGCAGATAAGTTACTTTTAAATAATAACGAAAGAAATAAAATCTAATACATATGATACATCTAATTATTTGCGTGTTGGTTAGAAATCTGCAGACAATTTTTTTTCACAAGTAGAAAGAACTACAAAAATTAAAAAAAATTTTGGTAAACTAGACAAACAAAATATGTTGGCGCGAGATTGTCCACAGAGAAACGGTAAATTGTTGTTTATCAAATCAAGTCATGTTATGCGTTGTAAAGTCGTCGCATTGTCGTTGTGTGCTGCATTAGCTCGATGATTAAAGCGTGTGTTACTATGGCGTTTTGACTCCAGCAACTCGTGCATTAACGCGATTATTGTTCCCCTACGTCCCTTTCGCGTTCCGTTAAACGTCAACCAGAATGAGTTCCACACGAACCATCGATTGCGGCAATAATTAGGTAGGTACCTATTTAGTCGACGCAAGAGTGAATCGAGAGGGAACTTGGATAACTTGGACCCGTCCGTGCGCTGATCGGAATGGTACTTTATAAAGATTTTGACTACATAAGTATCAGAATATTATACAGTTTTAGTAATTACTACCCGTTCCCGTATGATTATAAACAATTAACTGTATGCTATTAGTTTAGAATATAAGATGTATTTAAAAAATAAATGATTATCGCGTTTGAATCTAATTAGATATATTGACAGCTCGAAACCGTGGAACCGAAATAATAATGACACTGGATACCGATATAATCAATACCTATGTATTTCGTTTTTTTGTTGGTTTTTTTGTACGCTATGTTTCTCACCGTGTTAGGTTAGCCGTTAAAGATTACAGAGAATGTTGTGCGATAGGGCTGTTTGACAGGTTAAAATAGAAAGTTACACGATAAATTATAAAAATCGAACGGGTTCTATCGATAGACGGGTTTTCAAGACAATTTTTAATGTTCTATAATGCAAAACAAAACTGAAAAAGCACCATTTGATATGTATATATTATGTATCTAACACATAAAAGCTCTAAGTAGAAAATTTTTATTATCACTAAGTACTATTATAACTAAATAGTTAGAGTTTTCATCATTATTAGTACCTATTGTATTTTGTACGGTACGGGGAAAATATTTGTTCTAAGAAGGCGCATTTTTTTTTTTTCCTATCAACTATTTGATGTAAATATTATTGACAGTTGTGGACAAAGGTGATAATTTGGGAGTCGGATCCCTCCCCGAAAAACATTTGTTTGTGCTATATCATTGTATAACGATCAACAAAAAATCAATGTTAATGTTTATTTTTTTAAATGTTCCTCTCTCGAATTTTTTTCCATGTTAGCTTCTGTAGATAAATGAAAAAAAAAAAAAAAAATCGTAGTCAAAAAGTAGCGGGAAACTCCGTGAAATTTCAAGAAAATTCTAAAACTTTAATATATTTTGTGAAATCAACAAACGGAAAAACTGAGTTGGTCCTAACTTCTCTATCTGCGTGTTTCATTTTTAAAAAGAAAAAATAAATTCCACCAGCATTCATTGCACTAGAACCTATTATCACGTACAGTTGAAATATATTGCGAATGAAAAAGTCCCAAAAGTCTGTTTTTGTCGTGAAAAATGATTTGGTCACGAAGCGTTTATTTTTTTTTTTTCTTAGTTCTAAATCAAAACTTTTTTCATTGAAATATTCGACGTTGTAGAACCTATAATACATCTAAAGTTAACGCTATTTTACATCGGTGGGGGGGAGAGGGTTATATATCGATAATTATAATTATTTGAAATATCTGTATGACAAAATTGCTGGAAACTCAAAGTTTTCAAAGTTTACATTGGTAAATACTTTAAAAATAATGTTTACAAAGTTAAAAAATGTATACCCAGATGAAATACATATTTTTTGGAATAATCAATCTAAAACGCTCGTTTCCCGAACGCTTTCATTATCCACGCATCATAGAACCTTTTCACTCTCGGACGACGCGCCATCGAGTTCGAGCCGCAAACTAAACAGTTCGACGTTGCGGGTCATCTATTTCTCCGATATAATCTTGAATTATTAACACCGTCACTTCTCGTTCATTTCCCGCGGATTAAAATGGCGACGGTAATGTCAACGCCGTTTGTAGGATCAATTCCGAATCATTGAAACGAAACTCGGTATACACATATATATTACCATACAATACCAAAGGCTTTCGACATTAGTTTGTAATCAGCATTTTGTTATTTAGTATACAAAAAATTCGCCACGATGGAAAAAAAAACAACTTTTTCGATGTCAATCAGTTCGCGATTGACGCAAATGGAAATAACCGCAATAATCCGGTAGTTTTTTTTAACGGAATTTATGACTAAAAAACGAACGTTTCCCTAAGCGAATTTTTAGAACGATTTTCGGGAGGTGTTGAAATCCGTTTCGAGTCCGATGCGCTTTGCGATTACAGTAGGTATCGTGCACAAAAAAAAAAAAAAGTATGAACACACGTCATGATGAAAATTCATAAATTTTTGTCAAATATATAATAAAACTAAATGGAATATTTCAATACGCAGTCGAAAATATAGAGGCTGGGGAACTAAATTTTTATACCTGAAAAAAAAAAAAACAAAAAACAAGAGTTACTTAACCCCTTAACGTACGTGAATATTTCACGATCAGGGCGGAAAAATATCACAAAATAGGTATATACTATTTTTTTGGCATCCAAAATTCTATTATTTAGTCGCGTGAACCCTTGTATATTATTATAAAATTATCTTTTTTCAAATTACTTTTCTTTTTAGGCGTAGTCATGTTTGTTATTTTTATCGGAGATTTTATTGAATCTTTTAAATTTTCGCCAAACTTATCACAAGCGTCGCCTCATAAATCTCGTCGTTTTTTTTCAACTCTTTTTGTACAAACAAAAGTCACGTCGAAACGTGCACCCTATTATATTTTCATCTAGTACGGACGTGCTATGAAAGTATAAAAATTGAAGCAAACCCTTCGACCGTCCTAACTATGTTGGTTTCTACATAATATATGTATACGTACGAACATATTAAAAAGCATTGCAACGTTAACATACACGTGAACCGAGTGCATCAAATAAAAATATGACGTAAAAACAAAAGTAATACAATTGAATATAGTTATATGCAACGGATTACCTGATCACTCGAACAAACGTATAACACTTGCGGATTTGTCTGTATAGTATGAAAACATTATAAGCGTAATGATAAAATAATATTTTAATAGGTTAATGTCGTAACATAATTAGAATTTTAACTATAGACGACAAATCCAACAACAAAAAAATTTTAATTACAATGCATAGTAAAATAATAACAATACAAAGTATAACTTAAAAACTAAAATATAGTATAGATTTAAGAAAAGTGGAATTATAAAAACGAAATGTCGATATAGCATAATATTATACTTATTTTTACTTTATTCTCAGGCAAGCCCTCTTAAGAAATGTGTACGGATTTTTAAATTTAATTTAGAATGAACGTGGTTATTAATACGAAATTGGGACGCGTCAGTATTGGCAAGATTCTTCTGATCGGCTCATTCTCTAAGTTGTTGGAGTTGCATGAAAGTACCTACGTGAAATGGAACAATAGATCTAGTATATCGTCGAGAGACCCTGAAGATAATTTAATTTACGATTTAAGAGGTGTAGAGAGTACCTATCAACTTTTCCCGACATTTCATCATTCACGAATTTATTTTGCTTCACCGGAGGGCAGAGTAACTTCGTCTGGCCAGAGTTTTCATCCACGTCGGAGATGACGTGGTAGATGTGGTATAAAACCGGCAAAATTCGAAAATTTTTCTTTGAACTGTTTCTATTCGACGAAAGCAGTTGGACGTTTGTAAATTGTAGATTCCAAATGACAGAACCATATTCTAAAGTCTGACGGATAAGAGTGAAAAACAATTATTTTAAATATGAGCCACGTTCGAAGTCATAAGAAAAATATGTTTTTATAAACCCAGGCGTCTTTAAAGCTTTGCGGCGTATCATATTTACACGGAGTTCAGGATCTAAAGTAAATTTAAAACCTTATTCAAACTATTTCATCGACACGAAGAATGTCCGAGTGAGATAGTGCACATAGGACCACGTATACAATTGGGGTGTTTTTTTTTGGCGAACGAGAATAACACGGCGTTTCTCAAAATATTATATAAAATATATTAAAAACAATAAAACCATTATTAAAAACACCATTAGCCAGTACGTTTTTAGTGTGGTCCCATTTAAATACGTTCGTAAAAAGAAGAAGAAAAATACGATTTAGAACGTTTGACACAAGGCCAACGGAGGCGTCGAATCCCCGGCGGCGATACGGCGTTGGCACCGCAGGTACCAGCTATCGCGTTGAATTAATACAATTTGTTCGCTCGGAAAACGACTCTAATGAGAAGCGTTGCACGGAAAGTTTCTATAAGTGATTCCGGGGATAAATGGACGAGGTCGAGTTCCCGGCCGGATAAGCGTTCGTTTTTAAAATCGATGATCCGTTCGTCGGAAAACTTTTGGACCGCGATAAATTACGCGTTTATAATATTATGATCGCGAAAACGGTGTAAAATTACTGTCGAAAGTGTTTTTAATCGAATCATAATAATAATAATAATAATAATACGCGTAAACGAGATGAGATTAATGATTTTATTCCGATATTTTACCGATTTTGCGGGAATTCGCGATACGGTGACGACGAGCTCGTCATTACTATTAGCGTTATATAAATGCGGTTCGATAAGACGTCTTTTGACGTCAAACTGTTTCAAACTAATCGAGTTTCGCCGAATAATACGTTTTAAATTAAACGAAATAATGTCATAATATTATTATTTATTTGCACATACATACATACGTACAATTCGTACACGCGTATAGTAATGAAAACGTGTAGTTATTAATTTGTTTGTGTGTAATTCGCGTATAAATTGTATAATATACTCAGAATGATTGTAAATCTAATTCACTAGAATAATATTCGAAATTAATAGGAATGCTGTTTGTAGTGGTCCTTCGCTGTTTTTTTCACATACAATTCATTTACGTGGAACTTTATTTGAAAAGAAATATTAGTTAAATTCTGTTTTTGTATTATTCTATATATATTTTGTTTTGTTTTTTATTATTCTGTATCTTATACTACTGCCTGCAATTTAAAAAATATTCGAAACTTAACTAGATGCATATTTTTTTTCAGTTTATTAGGTTAATATTAATTCCAAGCAAATTATTTCAAATGCTGTGTTTAAAGTTGTGGTCAATTTAAATAGTACAATTATTTTTTTTTCATTTATTTTAAGTTCCACGCTCTAAACAGTAATACAGGTTCGAAAAATTGACGTTATTTTACTCTCTAAAAATGTATTCATAAAATTAATACGGTTTAAGTATTATCAATGCGCATATTGAGAACGCCCAGTGAAAAATTTATGAAAAATATTTTCATACTACCCGGGTTTGAATGCAAAATTAGTTTTATCAAAATCAATGATTTCTTTTTTTAATTTGAACGTAAGTTTTCGTTGGTGTATAGGTGTTTAGTATTTTATTTGTCTGAAAACTTGTGGTTGAGGAAAATTTTAATAGCATACCTTCGATGAGAGAAAAAAATTATAATAAAAAACTCAATGGCTTCGTTCCACCTAGGCTGAACCATGTTTGAATTTGTTGAACTCGTTAAATCATTTATGATTCAATATGCCTCGTTTGTTTTTACATTACGAGAGTTTTAAACTTTAAAAAGTATTTACGTGTAAAATAAAACCAATTAAATGTCGACTGGAAAAACAAAGCTCAATAAATATATTATAATATTCAAACAGGTTTTGATTATACATTATACTCGATGACTATTAAACCTCAATATTAGATCAAAAGCCTTATTTCATAACGGGCGATATAATTTAGTATACAAACATTGTTTACCGCTATTAAATTATTATACAACTGTTTCCTTAGATCAACCGATGAATCCCTTTACTAACAAATAACCGATAACTTTAATTAAATTAAATGTCAAACAAAATATTGTATACCTACTCTGTAAACGCTATAAAGTATTCCAAAAACAGTGAAACGAGTTCATAAGCTCATGCATCCATTTGCGATCCACTTCAAAGGTTTTGAAATATCATTGTTATAACTATAATATCATTACTACTAAATTATTCATGTTAATTGATTTTGTACGTACAAAATTCTCAATGATATTCTCGAGATTCTCGTATCATCGGTAATTTGAATAAAAACAGGTGGTTATCTACCAACTACGAATTTTCAAAATAAAATAGAAATGATCACGTAAAAAACATTTAAACATTTTTCGAATGCCAGTAAAGTATTCAATTTTTTTTTTCTGGACAAATTAATTTGGAATTTTAAAAATTTTAATGGACAAAGTTACATATAACAAGGGCATTAGTTAGAAATAATTTGAAAATTGTATTTACAGTAAACATTTTATACATTACAAAATGGAGAAAACTCTTATTATTGCTATGAACTGATCTACCGGGATGTCGGGAAATTTTCCGGCGGGTCAGTGACCAATATGGTCACGTAGCCAGTGATCATTGTTTACAAAATTAAACAAAAAAAATAAAAACCGGATCATCGAAATGCAAGCTTATGCTTCATTTCTTTTCCCAACCGCAAAATCGGATTAAAATGTTAAAAATGGTGACTTTATTATACCTCTGGTGGTATTTGTGAAAACTTTATTAAATCCATTTCACGCTTATATCGTGAGCAAAATATGTACTAGCTGAACTTAACCAACAAAAAATCTTAAGATATGTCTCTAAAATTTAAATAATATATTTAAAATATCGAGTTGAATGTTTTTTGACACAATATACCCACAACACTTAATGTTTAAGAATGTTGGTTTTTTTATAAAAACGATTCAGCTAGTGCGTTCTTAATTCCAAGTGTTTTACTTTTGATTGTTAACAAAAATTGAAACCGTACACAATATTTTATCCAAAATCATTCTGTCTACATATTGTAGCTTTTGTTAAAATGAATTATTATAGCAGCTGTTAAATATCGCGTGATTTCTAACAAAAAATTTCTTTCACAGAGGAATGTATGATATAACAAACTTACCAACATTATTAATAATTGGATTCTAAAATCGAAGAATATATGTTTAGAGCTTAAACGAATTTTGTCGAAATGTGTGTTGTATATTAAATAATTATAATTTAATTTAAAATATATAAATAATTCATTTTTTTAAATAAAGTTATAAAACTATCAAGTTGTTGTAATAGTTTTGTTTTTTTCCTGGGACTTCTTCAACAAGCGACATCCTCAGTTTGAAAAGGTTAAATTTAATATCAAGAAAAATTAAATTTCATCAATATTCATTGAAAAAGAATCTTGTCAAAGTAAAACTATTTTGAAAATAAAATATTTCTAAGAAAAACTATCCCGCGTGCTTTAAAAAATAGTATAGTTGGTAGATTTTTAATTGCCATAAAACACAAGGTTTAAAACAAAATGTTGACTTTCAAAAAGGTCCTAAAAAAGAATATTTAAAAATTATATTTCATTCTCACAACCTTAATCGTGACCAACGCGGAATGGTGTAATAGCCAAGTGTTTGAAACAGAATAATTTTCCCACAAAAAGAATAATTCTTACTTTTGTTACGTACTAATCACTAAAAATAAATAAAAAATACAAGAAAAAATTATCGTTTTATTATAAAAATTAATATTTCCATTAATTTCTTTTCTAATATTCAAACGTTTTTCGTGAACGAGTTTGTCTTTGTTATTACGGTTTTGAACGACTATAAAATGTTGTGGTGTTTAAGTATACTTAAAAGAAACGAGCTTAAATGTAAAAAAGGAAAAAACACCCAATTTAAACGCCGAGGCAATCGACATGTGTAATTATTTACTCATTTCTTTTATTATCTTTGGAAAAAAATAACATCAAACGTAGATATTTGGTAACATAAGCGATTACAACATTCGGGTGTTTTTTTTTTTGCAGCAAAAAATGTTTGATTATCAATAGAAACACTTGCTCAGGGTCTTTCGTGTTATTTGAGATTAATTTTAATCGACCACCTGCGACGAGCTGTTATTCAAAGAATTTTTGTTCGGTAATCATAATTATTATGTTTTATTCGTCTGGAAAATAATACCCTCGGCTTCTTTTTTGTTCTTTATAATTACAATAAAACAAATAGGGTCCCTACTGATTACCTCGTTCTGGAAAATGACGCAGTTTTTTCAACAAAAGTTTTGGACCTAATTAAATCTCATAAAACAGATTTTTGTAATTAAAAAAAAAATAAAATTATAAATATGCATAATAGATTCATCTGTAAAATTATCACGATTTCTTCGGTACAATATTATAACGTATGCACTTTTTTGGGTTTATATAATTTTTGAAAATAATGAAGTATTAAATAAAATAATACGAGTATTAACAAGTGGTACTTTTGTTAATTTTAAAGTATCGAGTTTTAAAATTGATATTGAATTTAGCTTAATTTATATTTTACATTTATAAGTGCATCAGACTTCAATTAATATAGGTATACCTACTTAAAATTAACGTGTATTCTTAAATTCACAATATTTGTTTTGTATTTTTTGTACATTAGAACCACTATAAAACATAACGAAATTGGTAAAACCGTTCACGTTTTTCTCTTTGCGAATAAAAATATTTGAATATTTTTTTTTTTATTGAATTCTTTCTATTAAATTTTTTACATGTGAATTATTCGAGTGCATAGTATTATTCTGAATTTTTTATATCTTTATTTATTTGTCTTGGATAATTTAATAATATTTATTATTATATTACGAGCGTATACAATTTTTTTTACTTGTTTATTGATTATGTTAAGAATTTTTTTTCAGAAACGTATTTTTTTTTTTTTTTTTTTGGTCAAAGAGTCCTTTAAAATTGACTTATGTATGTATTACTATTTATGTTAAATACAACTGAACATACCTGATACTTATAAAACTATTCGAATATTGTGAATGTAAATATATTTCTTAATTATTCGAAAATGACATAATATTGAAAAATTTATCCCTATTCAATTGAATAATAAATACAATATGATGAATATTATAGAATTTAGTAAGCCTACAGAACTAGGTTTCGTCTTCAAATTTCGTATTAAATTTTCTTACTAGTTTGCGTTAGTTGAAAACTTGAAACATAATTTCGCGACGTATAACTTTTGATCTAAACCCAATATTATGTTTGTACGGTTTTGCGGACGGTAATGGGGCATTAAACTTTAATCTAGCACTCTGTTAAGATGGATATTAATAAATTAAATGAATTGAATAAATTAAAACCAAACTCAGAAGCCTACGTGCACTATGCTAAACAACCATGAAACTTATCCTTAACCTCCTTTCCTTACGCTTTCTTTCGTGATATATTATGCAGTCGATATTAATATTTTCTCTGATGGTCTGTAATTTATCTTGTCTTAGAACACAATGGGGTTTCATCGGATCAAAGGATCATCTAAAACTAATCGGTTTTAAAACAAGAATATTGCGTTCAATTTTTCTTTGTTATCTTAAGATTTATCTCTGTTAACATAGTTTAAATTTGAATTGTCATACGTAGAATAATACTGGTATAATTTGTAATTCTTTTTGATTTTTTATGTTTTATTCTCAAAGATAAAATACAAATAAATATTCGGCCTTCCTAAATCATAATGTAAAACGATCAACACTGGTGAATGGCTGACTTTTCCGTGATTAAAGAACTCAATGTTTTCATTTTGTTTACACCGATAAGCGTTGATCATTATACAAAAATATTCGAAGTAAATGCTTATAAATTTGTTTTGTGATATGACATGCGATAGGGACGTAGAAATATCACAAATATCTATATCACCAATGTATATTTTTATTGGTGTTTTACACGTGTTTTTTATTATAAGTAATTTTAAATTTTTTGTCGTAGATGAAACAATTTTGTACTTTTAATTTCGGTGTAAAGTGTGTAATCAGAAACTAACTAGATGTTTTGGAAATTTAATGTAACTTTAATATTTAATTAACTTTAAATTTAAAATTCACAATGTTCTGTATTCTATTATTTCGCGCTGAATCTGTAATACTTTAAATACAAATAATGATGTATTAAGTTTTATTTTAATTAAGAAGAGTATACTTGATGATTCATCATAAACTTGCTAACTTTTAAGTGAAATGTTACAAAGATTTTTTGAAAACTTTGATTTTAGCATAATTATCTTTGTACTCGTAATATATAACAATAAATTAATGAATGGATAAAGCCGTACGTTTTTGTTGTTTGTAAGTTTCTGTTTTACTTTTTTCACATCTTTTTATAATAATTGCTTTTCACAAATGGATTACTTTATTAAATAGCTTGATTAAAGCAATAACTTGAATTTGATGAATTTGATTTTAAACAAATTTCAATAATTTTGTTTTTGAAGAAATGATCCAGGTGTGTTTTGAAAAAGTAGAAATCGATCTTATAAAATTCATCTATCATTATAGCATCAGTTTTTAATATCATAGAGTTTTTTGTTCTTAATAAATAATTCATATAACTTGAAAATAAAAGGAGCTTAGTTTACTGAGATGTACTTGTACGCACCATCCATCTAAACTCACATTTGACCGTTGATAACATATTTACTTTCGATACAGACATTTAATGCACGCAAAATAAATGTGCAACACATAACGAATTACCAATTCATTGTATATACATCATTTCTATTAAATATTGTTTAAGAACATTTCGATGTAAAAATAATTCAACCGGCTAGGAGGGTTTCCACTATACATAGATATATACTAAATAGAAGGAAAATAATAAATATTTAACAACAAAAACCTTCGTCGTTAATACATAAAGGGTTTTCACTCTTCTTCGTTCAAACATTTTGGGTTTACGTACTTTTCTTGGAATACAAATGTCCAAAGCTATATTAACTTTAATGAACAATTGTACCAGTAAAAGATAAAAACTTAAAATAAGCCGATCACAATATTATTGTAATTCTTAAAACATATTACATTTTCTTCTTACATTTTTTAAAGATACTTTAAACACTGTAAGGGAAGGCCAATAGTAATAGTTTTGAAAACGTTTTTGAATAATTATCAGACGTTATCTATAACATTTTACCCCTTCTTTATAGATTGCAAACATACTTGGCCACGTGCCAAAGTATAATGGTCTAGGTTTCAAACATATTTAACACCCTGTATAGTAGTTATACTCGAGTATGAGATGAATTAATTTGATGTCTGGAGGAGCATTATATTTGTAGGAAAATTTTGATTCTTTTATGGTATATTATTATGGTGTGCGTTGAAATATTTGTAATATACGCTATATGCATAGTAATAATTCTTCTAATGGATTTTGTCCAATCTCTAGAAAGAAAATAACTATCATGAATACAGCGTTTTTAAACTTAAAATGTTGCTCACTAACTGTTTGGAAACAAAATTGAATATTTTATTTGCAGAAATTAAAAAAAAAAAAAACAAAATTTTTAGTTCAAGTATTGCATTTTTAAAACGTAATTTAAAAATATTTTTCGATACTACATATAATCGTTGAATATTTTTGATATATTAATTTTATTAGGTGTAAAATATGGAATTTTCTAGAAAAATATCATAACCACTTTGGCTGTTGTACTTATAATATTAATCAGGACAATGGAACGTACGCAAAAAAAAAAAAAAAAAAATATAAACCATATATTCCATAGAAGTTATGTGTTTTTTATACGATATTTGCCATAAAAAAAAACCACATAGCAATGATGAACACAAAAATTATAATTTGTGTGGGTTATGGTGTAGAAAAAAACATATTCCAGAATTTTAAAATTCTGAATGTTCTTTTTAAAAATATATTTAGGTTTAATATATATTGTTGTATTTTGTTTTCAACAAAACCATGATTTAATGGGCTTATTTTATGGAGCATGCAACATTAAATATTAGTAGAGAATTTTATCATATCATTTTATAACACTTTTCACGTTCAGATGTTTCCGGTTGAGCGAGCAGTTGTTTAGAATAGGATGGTTTTTTGAAGTAGCTGATGTTTTTGAATTATTAAGTAGGTATTGAAACTATGAAACTGAAATATGTAAACCGTTTATTTTTTTCGCTCTACTTTTGTTTTTAACTATATTTTTTTTCGTTACGGAAAACTTGTCCAAATTTTGGCAAAACTAAAATAAAGTCAAAGTCGTAAAGTTTATTTTAAATTCTAAATACTTTTTAAGTATCTACTCGTTACGTTTTAACCCTTCGTGTGCACACATCGATAAGCGTTGGTACTTAGTTTATTTAAGTTATCGGGGAGAAAATGAGCGTGTGACTTGATAAACGAGTACAGTGTTGATCCTCAAGTAGTTGTGGTTTTAATCGATTAAAAATTATCAAAAATGATTTTTTAATTTCTTTTGTCGAGCCGATTTCGTTCGGTGGTCGATTGGCTGAGTAATTTTTTTTTCACCGATGTATTATACTATGTTTTAAAACAGAATTGATACCGTTCAACGTATTTGTTAATGTTTTTTTGCCGATAAAATGTGACGAGACCTTACTTGTAATACAGTTTCATAGCGCCATCAATGATTTTTTATTCTGTTCCTACTAGTATAATTATTTTGCTCGCAAAAATGAGAGATTAATAATGTGTATAATAATCAATAACTAAACAAAAGCTCTTTATTAATAGCACACCCGGATAGATTGATGACTGCCTTAACAAATACAAATATGCCTTAATTTTTTCACTGCTTAAATTGATCAAAAATATTATTAATGTATACATGTATTATATAATTGAATTAAAAACTGATGGTGGTATGCTAATTGTGTTATCAATATTTATAATAATCAAGCTTTGTTGGAAAACAAAAACAGTTAAAATATTTATAAATTTTTTTTTTTTTTTGTCCGATCTATTTTTTTTTATCTAACATCAGATCCAGATTTCATGCTAAACGTCATGACAAGAACGATTTTGATTGGTGTACAGCGTTTACAGATTTCATAATTTTTTTTCTAAAAACCGTAGGATGTAATCGAATCTCTTTAAAATGTAAACAATTCAAACGTGTTTTAAACATTTCAAATGTAATGAATCTTGTTCAGAAGTTCTAGTATATAATAAATTCTGTTCTAATATATAACAGAATTTCGTTCACGTGATTTGTTTTGAAAATATTTAATTTTAATGTCTTATTATAAAAAAGAAAACATCATCTCATGCCCATAGTGTCTATCCATCCGCGGTTTTTTCTCATAATTATTTTTTTGAAAAACTGCTCAAACATTGACCTACATTTCTAAAAATAATTTCCCTAGATACATAAAAAAACTAAATGAATAATTTCAAGCACGTTCAACATGGTCAGGTCGAAAATGGATGACATGCGAATGATGGATTGGATTTAAACCGTATAATTCAAAAGTCCCAAGTTGCCACATACGTTTTCTTGTGGGAAATTTCGTTCAAAACCTGAACTAAACGTATCGTGATCTTTATAGTTAAAATATATCATACTGGTCGGTGTCAAGAAAAAATCTAAATGGCACATCAATAACATCTCACAAAATTTCTTTAAGTTTGTCAAATTAATCAAAACGATAAATTTTACCTTTTGATTTCATTATTGCTCTGAAATTCATTTTGTAATTTACTTGTCAACGTTTAAATTTAGTTTTGATCGGAAGATGGTTGAAAATTCAAACAAAACCAAAGTAAAGTGATCTTGCTGGGAAAAGTATGAATAACATTGTTTGATTTGTTGGACACTGGTTCACAAGTTGTGGTTTAACATAAAATTTGCGAAGAAAGGATAACTCGTTTCCAAATATTAGAATCCTGAG
This sequence comes from Hormaphis cornu, assembly GCA_017140985.1. Lineage (NCBI taxonomy): Eukaryota > Metazoa > Arthropoda > Insecta > Hemiptera > Hormaphididae > Hormaphis > Hormaphis cornu. Next base: position 24,951,066 of record CM029358.1, read on the forward strand.
GGAGTTCCGTTATCAAATACTCGACAAATTGTAGATATAAAAGTCTTATACTTTAATATTCAGCTCGAAAATTATCACAATTGTTTGATATTTTTACGAGTTTTTAATTTCATCTATTTCAATTATGTTTGAAATTATTAACACGTATAGCAAAATAAGGTGTTTAAATTTTATTCAAGTTTCACGTCACTTAACGAAAATATTTTGGTAAAGAACACAAAACGACGTGCAAAAATGCATTATTATTTTAATAATTGCAGAGTCCTTTAAATTGCTAAGAATTTCTCGAATTCAGGTTTGTGTTCATTTTATCTAGGTACCTAACTTTATGAGGTAAGGAAACTTTATGTGTTTTTGAATCAATTTTGGAAATTTTGACTCTTAAAAAGTTTATGGTGTCTCTGCCACTGCTCTCCATTCTTCTCCATAACGCACATTATCTTGCCAATTTAACAATCCAAACTTTTTCCGGTCCAACGTTCCTGCATCAGTTATAAATTTGTAAAATCGTCCTCACGGTCTTCAGTTCTCCTTCTTCTCAGGTCTCTTTTTGTTTACATTTTTAAGGTCCACTTACTAATGTACTAATAATGTGTCAGAACCGTTGGTTTCCATGTGCTTTCACAAAATTATTTACTTTCATTATTTCCGTCATCTTTCGGATCTCATTGGTTTTTCTTCTACGCCAGTAACCGTGCTAATTATTATATACTGAGCCACCAGTGGTTCTCAGTAATTTGGTCTTGAACGATATCAGGTTTTGCTCCATTCGGCTTGTGTAAGTCCACATACTTCGCATAATCGTGATCAGCAAAAAGTGAGCCACAACTCCTGGGGCTGAATGGCCGTTTTTTTGTTTTTAAATTAATAATATTATCAATGATCATCTCAATAATAATTCACTATATTGCTGCGCCTATCGACCTCTTGAAACCCTACAATAATATTAATGACAGACGCCGCTCACTTTTTGTTGGCCGTACTCTACATGGTTGATGTAGTTGATTGATGTCGTGCAGAGGTCCAGAAGTGTTCAGCTAAAGCTGAATACGATGGCTTTTGTGACTCAAAGACGTGGGGTTAGTTTACTCGATGTGATTACTATATTTTAATATGTTCGGTATAAAAAAAAATTTAATAATATGTCGGTTGATCGCACTCCAATTACGTTGGATGAACAAACAAAGCAAAACACCCCTGTTGTATACGTAATTAGTAGTTAGTTTGCTATTATTACCAGTTATTGTGTGACGGTTACGTGAACGCTCGTCTACCAATTACATTTTGTTTACCATCGAATCCCCGAAAATAATTACATCGTTCAGAGGTGTCTACGACTGTTCACGACGTGTTGTCATAGTATTCGCAAGGCTGGGCATTACTCGTTAAAACGTAAAATCAAGTTAAAAAGTTTAGTTAATTGTATAACTAAGTTAATTAACTCAGCTAACTTAATTTTTTGTTTGTTAACTTTCAACTTAATAAGTTAATTATTTTTTAATTCAACCATTGTTAGCTTTAAGTCAATCGGTATTAATTTTTTTAAAAAAATTTTTTTATAAAAAAATAGTATCAGAAGACAAAAAAATGTAAAAATTCAAAACGTTTTTTAAAACTGAGGACATGTCATACTGGGTACAAGAACCGCGTGAATTAAATATACGAAAAAACATTTTTATTTTACGTTAGTTAACTTTTAATTTGATACATTTGGAAAACTAAACAAAATAGCATTCAACTTCATTTTTCTATTTTTTATCTAACATAACTCAACGAGTTTAAAATAAGTTGTCAACTTGCCCAGTTCTGAGTATTTGTACCGTCATTTAAAGTGTAGCAGTTTTTCCAAAAAGTATACCAACGCGTTTATCCTCCTCTGTCCGCGACCCGACGAATCGATTAACTGGGTGAAAATGTCGACGATATGGGAAAAATGAAACGTTTTTTTCACCGTCTAGTGATTCTGACAGACTCGAGTGTACCGTGACGGCGTAACGAATGGTCGGTCGGTCGTCTTATCGAGTTTTCCGTTCGAGGGTGTGTTTGAAACGCGATTCGTTTTTGATACGTACGATCTCTTTAAAATCTCACGCGTAACGTCGTCGATGGGTGTCACAAGTTCTGTTGGTTTTTGTACGTCGGTAAGCTAGTAAAATGCTGTAGGTAATGATTTATGTTCTCCAGACATTGCGAAAAGCAAAAATTGAGTAGTCAAAAAGGTACCCAGCATGTTTCATTATCACGTGGTAGTAGACTATTGCGTCTACGGAACGGTGTAAACGTTCTTGACGTTTTTCCGCGGTAAAATACACTACTGTGCTCGTCCATTGAAACCCGTCGGTCAACAACTTGGAAAAACCACCCCGAATCGACGGATAATGTTCGGTATCTCGAACGGTATCGCTTCGAGTCGATACGCACTTAACTGGACGCGGTTTTAAAGACTTTTTCCGCAATGAGGGGTTTTTGGAATACAATTGAAATAAATCCAATCGCGCGAGTCCCGTCGTACCCACTGTATTGACATTTGACATTTAACGACGGGGTTCAGAATGCTTGGGTTCGGAGCCGGCGCGAATTTTAAATCGACAAATAGGGGTTTGTTTTTTTTTTAACAAGGCAACGAACCCGAGAGTTTTTCTACAGTAATGCCAAAACATAGACGGTGATATCGCGCGTTTCGTTTGATTTCTGCTCGGCATTCACACGGACGAAACGGTTTTATTTTTTTAGACTTCTATTGAATTCGATTGTCCGCATTATAATACTGTTTTGTGTGTATGTCCGTCTGTTAGTAACGGTGGAAAAGTTTTCAATGTAGGTACGGCAAACGCTGACAGTTGGAAAACCACCCGGTGAACACGTGAACGTAACGGCCACGTCACCATCGTTTGCGGCGGACAAGTGATCCAGTCAGTGTGATGCGCGTACTCGAGAATAAACGTACAACACACGAATAGACGGTAAACGAAAATTGTAAAATTAATATCAATTAATATCCGAAAGACACGCAATAGTTTATACAATATAATTTCTAGGTTCGGTCATATACGTATAAATTATATTAATTGTTTTACGTGATTTTATGTTCCACGTCCACATTGAAATTTGAAATCGAATTAAACAAAAATCCATTCCTAACTTAACTATTAATAACTTTTTTCCTCAGAAGACTTCGGGGTTAAAAAAATCTTTAAAGCACGTCGTGCGTTTATCTTTCCAGATAAAAATAACAAAATACTATTGATTTGACACGTTTTCGAACGTTTTAAGATTAGGATTTTCAATACGTTGTAGGTACACGCTCAATGCTGCGATAAGTGGAGTGGTTGAAAAATTGATGTTATATCTTATGTTATTTGAACGTTGCTTAAAAAAATATGTTATACAATTTTTTAATTATCTAATCTATAGAAAGGACGTTGCTTTAGAACACTTTACTTTGTTAATAGAATATGGGTTTTACTAGACAGTATATTTGTAATACGTCTGTTTTTCAAAAATTATTTATAAGTACGTCAAGTTTACTGGAAACCGTTTCTGTAATCATACTGTAATTCAAATTATGAACGCGATTCGTGTTTCATTTCATTTTGTTTGTATATTACCATAAAAGTACCTAGTCATTCAAAAGGTGTAAATAAACGTTAGTGAAAAATTATATAATTATATAATTGTACAAAACTATGATCAAATATAATTATAATATTTAACATATTTTTAAAAGTGTGAAGTACTCGAAAGTTATGGTGAATGCTTGAGAGGATAGAATTTTTATTTTCAGTATGTAAACGATACATATTTAGTAATGTTGTTTTGAATGCTTTTGATTTACAGTCTACATGGAATAATATAGTTTTTTTATATTACTGAATGTCGAAACGATCTTGGTTCACATAACTCATATAACATATAGTACGCATACATAGCGATTTGGCCGTTTGAACGATGACGGACATTGATATGTATATTTTTGTTTATTCAAGTAAGAAATGGGATGATTTGTCGAGAAATAAGTAGAGCGTCCGGGATAATGGATAGGTCGTTATGGGAAAAGTTTCTTTGGTTTCGAAAAGGCGGTAGTAAAAGAAAGGTACGGAAAAACGAAATATGATTTACATATAGATACGGTTATAAACTTCCGATAAGATCGATATTAACTTTGAATATAAAATAAATTCGAAACGTACAGTTAGGGAGTACCAAATAAACAATGTGTCAATACGTAACATCAGAACTTTAATATTTTATTATTGTTTTTTTGTATTATCTAGGGGACGTGGGTACATATAGTATGCTACACGAATATGAATTTCGATTTCTATAGTTCTTAAATAGGTCATCGTGGTTATTATGACAAATTGTATAAGTCTGTTCGTTAAAAAAAAAAAAAAAAATTAGTTTCAGTAAATATTTTCAAATTATCAGTGGCGTTTCTGTTTTCGAAAAAACTTTACTTATTCACATATTCAAAATCGAATAAAATTATACCGTTCGTACATTTATTTGTTATGCAGATATTATTATTATCATTTCTTTCTTCCGCGACATTTATATCGCTGTATAATAAAAATGTTTGTAGTTTCCGAGTTTTCGTGATTAAAACTTATTTTTGGAAACCAGTGAGTTATTTTGCCATTTACATATTATCATATTTTGGTTAAATTTCAACGACTTTTTTCGAATAAAAGTTTTTTCGAAAACTGGGTCAATTGTGTTCCATAAAAGTTTTTGTACGTTTTGTAGAAAACATTATTGAAAAACTCGCATAAACGAAATACGGACTAATAGTGGTTACTTAAAAAATTGGACGTCTGATAACAGCTAATAGTTTTGAAGTTACCGCGTGTCAAGTGAATTTACAAAGCGAATCCTAACCATTACTGAAACATGTATTTTAAAGCAATACGACACTCTGAGGCATTTATTAAAATATTAAAGCACATTTTTTTTTATTTTTCATAAAAAAAATAAACAAAACATTTTATGCCAAGAATATAAAAATATAACAAAAACAAGACGGATTATACAAATCGCGGTTGAATTTCTCAAGATGTAATTATATGATACAAAATTCAATAAACTTATGTTGTATTATCGAAAATAATCTTTTTTTCCTCGAAATAAGTAGTATTCTCCGAATTGGCGGAGCAAACCTAATTGAAAATATTTGAACTTTTATAAGAGTTTCACGTCAATATACAATTATGAGTAGAACGATTTTATCAGAATTGTGTAGGTACTTATAAAAACAGATTAATATATTGGTAAAAAGAATTTTTTTTTTTTAAAATCATATAATATTATTCAGTTAACATTATTCTGAGTAGTTCACTCAAACATTTTTTTACGAGCTATAAATTTTTTTTTTTTATAAGTTTAAAATTTTTTTTATTTATTATATTAAGAGATTTGAGACGCTACTATTATTGTGAGTTATGTAACTAGTTACAGTTTTAACAAAATATTTGAGTTTATTAACTTCAAAAAATACCATTATAAAACAAAACATCTTATGAGTTGTATGATGTATTGGACATTAAAAATAAACTCACCCCCCAAATTATCATAACATTAAAGGGTAAAATCATTCCTTTCAATTTTTGAGAACCTAACCATGCAATTTCTCTAGTTTACATAAACGATAGTTGTATACTAATTTTAATAAGCTAAAATTAAAAAATTATCGTTTCCATTCATTTTTTGAAATTTTTGTTTTTATATATGTACCGTTATATTGCGTTATTTTACCTACTTATTTTCCGACCGTTTACAATCGGAAAACATAATACGATCGGTAATCGAGTATGTTTTTGTTAGCATTTTGTTTTCAGGGATGACAAGGAGAAATAACGGAGGACATGGGTACGTTACATGACAGTCGATGTAGGTACGTTAAGGTAAAAATATTCAAGTAGCTTTGTTATCGGTAAAGAAAACAATTAAATCAATCGACGTGTAAGTCAAAAAAGTGGCTGCTCTAGAAAGAGCGAATTCGTTGGGTATTTACATTTATTTGAAGATATTTTTCGATAATCATCATACAAATGTTACTACGTTATATTATTGTTGTCGTTTTATAAACTTATTACAAAGTTAAAAAAAATCGCGTAACACAGTGTTAAAAGACATATTATATTAGCCTTTTACACATGAAACCGTGAGTTTTTAGACCACTTCTAAGGAAGAAATTTTGAATTATTCGCAGCTCGTTTGTATTGGTTCAAAAGGAAAAAAATTCAAAAAGCCAAAAAAATAGATAGTTGATCGCGTATGAAAGTTTCGAGTATGTAGAATGAAAAATACAAACAATACTAAGAACTGATACTAATATCTGTTTTCTATATTATTGTTAAGAACTCATTTTCAACAATCTGTGAATACATCAAGTCATTCAGAGTACTTTTGGATATTGTGTCATTTTGGTTTGTTGATTGTTATAATAAATAGGTGTACAAAATTTCAAAAAGATATTTGACAAAGTTAATATTTTAGGCATACCTTTTGTTTTTAGTGGTACCTGATGTCAGAATTGCACTATTCATGTTATACTAAAGTGGTTTGACGAGAAACAAGACCAATAAATTTACAATAAATGTAAATTAAATTTAATTCGTTTCTCGTTGCGTTCAGAAACCGAAATTAATGAAATGAAATTTAAATACTATATACAAAAAGAATTTATTCACCAGTTACTTTACACACTGATGATTAGATTTTCTCATTATGCAAGGCATTCTTGATGAATTTCATACATACGAGTTCTTATAGAACATGGGTGCATTGTACAGGCGGAAAATAAACGAGTTTCAAAGTTTTAGTTAGGGATATTTTTCACACCTCAAACTTAATTACTTTTTCTTGTATAACAAATTAACAAAACGAAGGAGGTTTCTTGTTTACAGTGCGTATTTCGTTATATACCTACGTGTATACGATAAATAAAATGGTAACATTTTCAACACAGAAAAGTTATTATTAATTATTAAAGTTATTAATATTATAGTTTCACAAAAAATAATTTGATTGTATACAAATTTTGGGTGGATTTCACAATGAGAACGCACCTATACGAATGTATTGGAAAACATTGAAGTAAATAAATTATCATACTTTGGGTGGAAACGTAGGATGGTTGTTAAATTACTGAAGTTTTGTTTTTTTTGTTCAAACGTATAGGCTTATAATGTTGCTATTGATTGAATTTGACAAATAAAAATAAAAATAAAGTTATGAAAATTTTATTTTTATATTAGTTTTCTGGAACTTTTAAAAATATAAAGGAAAAAAAATACAATAGATTACGTAATCGTCAATTACACTACGTTTCATTGAGGTACGTTTTATATTCAAATTTATTTTAAAATAAGTATTTGTTTTTGTTAATATAAGTAATTTTTAATCGTTTGATAGTATAAATATCCACACAAATATATATCAGTTATAATACTAAAACATTTGAAATGTGTTTTGGTTGTTTTGTGTTCCAGGCGTTCACCCTGACATCCCTTTCACGGCGTTCGGTATATTTATGGAATTTACGGTAAAAACTAAAAGGAAACTTGGAAAAGTTCCACGAAAAGTCAACGGTGTTTGATTTGTGCTCGGGCAACGAACGGGGACCCCACCACCCGCTAAAATGCGCCCTAACCTTAAAAGACTTTTATTCAAAACCAGTTATTAGCATTTTGCAACTATTTTTTAAAGTCACGGCTCATAGATTTAGCTCAAAATTTAAATATTTTAATATTTTTTTTTGCTTACAATTAATAAATAACGGTTAATGTTATTGAACACATTATTATTATATCTAATCATAATATATTAGCCGATATTTTGACCTAGTTATACTAACCTGCCTATAATATAGATAGGTAGTTGTGAAATTTTTGTGTTGCGGATATTCGCATAAAACTAGCGTATGGCATCAATCAAGTGGTTTATAAATCCAAAAACAGTAAAACTTTAATTAAGTTATTTAAGTTATCGAAATATATATTTTGATGCTTAAGTTTATTACGCGTGCACGATGAACTTATGACGTTGAAGTTCTGGGTTTTCACGTAATTGTTTACGTCGATAACGAACGTCAATGACCTGCAACTTCTGAAACTAGAATTTTTGGAAAAAAAAAAAAAAAAATACAAACATAATTGCTAACCAAAATTACGTGTCTCCAACTTAAACGGAAAACCATATATTGTTATTCATCAGTCTATGTTGTGGCTGCGATTATTGTTTATCTGGTTAGAAAACTATTCCGGTGAATAGAATCAATTAAATTTCAACACAACGCAAAATATCACGACACATTTTTAAAGGTATTGCAAAAGTTACTGCCTTAAAAGAATGTTTCTTTTATTTTTAGATTCTGAGCGACGAGCGAATTGATTGTTTTTACAATGATTTTTTTTTCGTCAACAACTTTGTAGAAGGAATGCTCCAATTATAAAAGTCAGTAGTTTTTCTTAAAGGTTTATGGACTCCAGTGGTACTTTGTTTGAGGTTTTTTTGCAATTTTGTTTATTTTTGAGTTTTACTTCTAAAACCAAAAAAAAAAATTTTAATGCAAAAAATTTCAAATTTTCAGGTTTTCAATGACGTTTTTGGGTAGAAGTAGTGCTCCAATCGTTACGTTAAATACTTCATAAAAGTTGAGACTTTGGCCTTAAATTTTATCTTCTTTTGAGAATTTTATGATATTTTGATTATTTTCTGAGTGTTGTGCCGAAAACGACAAAAATGGCGAAACCGTCAAATCCGGCGTTAGAAGAGCTATACTTTATTAAACTAACGATATAATAAATTATTTCTTGATGTTTTCAAGCTTTTATATACGAAATTAATTAAATACGTTAAAAAAAATTGAAAAAAGATTTTGCCAGGTATATTACACTATTTTTTTTTTTTTTTTTTATGTATGTATAATATGAGTAATTTGCGATATTTTTTATTTTCACCCAGAATTATAAGATTAGATAGCTCACACTAAATCGTTTTTTTCGAAATCAATAATTTATCGTTGCTTTTAGATATTAAATAATACGGATAAACCGCGACTTTGAAACCAATGACCCACCCAAAGCGAAGTCACTACTGCATCTTTACCGTTAATATTCTTTTTTTCCTTTCATTTTATATTTTTTTGTAAGTTCTACAAATTAGTTGAATAATTGTTTGTACATTTTACCGTACCTCAGAAGATCGAAGAAGGGTGAGGAGTTGGAAAACAAATTAAAATAATCAGCTAAAAAAGAATTGTTGATTAATTCTTTCAGAAGACTTTGTTTGTATACTTGAATAATAATTTTATAGTGTCTTTATAATTTATTACTAATTAATTGAATTAAAATTTGTTATTTCAAAGAATAGGTTCAAAAGAGAATAATATAGTTCATATTGAACTTATTACATTTAGTATTTAAAACGATATCTTATTTATAAAGTTTTTGTACGCACAATATTTTATTAGTGAAATCGATTTTTAAATTTTTTAAAAGGGCTGTGCAGTGTTTGTATTTCATTTAAATCCATTATTCATTATTTGTTTATCTATTACCAGTAAATAATTGTTGGTGCTTTTTTTAATTTGGATTCACATTACATCGTTCTGAACAAACAAACAGTATCAGGTACAATAAACTACAAATTAACTACGGTCGGTTTACAGACATCTGAAAAGTATTTTGATTATGCGCTGAACACTACATTTTACGAGAACAAATGTCATAAGGGACACTTAATGTTTAACGGGCAGACGAACCACTACAATATGAACCAGAAGAGTATAGTTGCGCATAAGAAAAAGTAGCGAAAATATAAATAAACACTATTCACAGACGGTCGACTGTCGGATTGAGACAACTGGATACCAAAAGCAAAAAACAATCAAAACTTTGAAATCATAAACTTCATAAAGGTGTGAGATATCATTATCATGAGATAACATAGCTTTATGTGGAAATAAATGTATTTAAATACCTTTTCTTGTTATTTGTGCGTTGTATATACATTTTTGTTTTATTTCAGAACTTGAAATTGTTTTTTTATCTTCTTCGGTGATTCAATTATTCCGAGGAGGATATTTGTTGTCAAAATTAGAAAGCTATTGACGAGCTGGATTCGCCACGATTCGATTTAATGCGGTTTAATTGTTTTTGGGTTTTCGATTCGTTAAAACCGTTTCCAATTGTTATTTTTTTGAGTATTCAATGTCGTTACAATGTTTTGCTTTTAGCGGCGTAAGTAGGACGCGTTAAGAATGGACAGTATTTTTCTTTGTTATTCTAGTTAAAATAGTTAGCTGAGTGAAACGCATTATATTCGTCAAATTGAAATTTATTTTCTTAAAAGTTATAGTATCCACATTATTTACACAAGCCATCAACGATATTATAATATGTTTACAGTTACATTTTTTAAAATTGTATCAATACTTTTGCGGGCAGAAACAAAATCGATAAAACCGATACATCAAACTTTGAGTGCTGCTAAAAACGAGTCGAATTCGACTAATATGTTACACATCTGTGTTACATAACATATCACGCAAAAAACATTTATCATGTCATAGTGTCACGCTTTGTACTATACTACACACAAATTACACGTAAAATAATGGTAGTTTATAATAAATAGCGAAATTGTATTGTTATTTCTATTTTTCAAAGTTTATTTCACCTTGTAAAATATCGTACCTCTAATAAAACTAATTGTAACAAATGATTTGGTTTTAGATACAAAATGTTATGGAAGTATAAAAAAAACTCACATAATCGACCTCCATTCAAACTAATTAGTTAGCTTTTTTTTTAAAAATATCTGATATTAATCATAAATTTTTTTTACAACACTTTAAAGTAAAATTATTAACTTTTGCAGAAAACGATTTGTCTACACAATTGTTTGTTTTTTCTTTTTGTGCAAAAATTATAACATAAAGATTGACAAAAATTAACAGAACTCAATTGTTGAAAATACGTTGGTACTATTGAAATTAAAAACAAAATTTAAATACAAGAAGAACAGTATGCAGTTTAGAATATATATAACATTTTATGAAATTGATTTTTACAGGATAATGATTATAGAAGTACAATTTGCTAAGATGAACGATAAATATCAGTTCATAGACTGTTGAAGTATATCTAAAACTGTAAAAAATTTCTTTAGAGATTTGGATTTTTAATTTTTGGAAGATAACTCTACCAAATTGAACAATAATGAGGTTTAACCAGCATCATCATATAAATTTTATAGATATTATATTGTATAAGAGTATACTATTACGTATTACAAAAATAGCTAAAAGACTATGGAAATTGTGGAGTTTTATTTTTTGACTAGAAGAATATAATATATTAAAATAATGGATTGATTTTTTGGGTGCGTTTAAAAAAAAAAAAATGGGTTTTAATATTTTTTTTTTTTACGGAAAGTTTGCACTTTCGTACTGCGCTGTGGTCTGATTGATTATTTAAATACTTCTCGAAATCTGTCACCAATCACCATATATACGTACCTACTATATAAAAGGGAAAATTATTTTCAAACATCTCTTTCTCTATATTTTAAATTAATGTATTCAATTCATTATTACACGCGAATCGATCCGGAAACCATTGGACTGGCAACTCTGTCATTGCTATTGAAATAATTATTGTAGTGCCTGTGCAAGAACGTTTAGTTTTAGCACGCGATTTGGGTTTTACGTAAACACAAATTATATTGGACAGTTATTAGTTATTTTGTAATAATTTTGTGAATACAGTGGTTACTAGTACAATGGCTGTTCCCATCGAAAATAGTTTTGCATATATTGGTCTTTAGAAAAGTAATAAAAAACTTTTTTTTTAAACGTTTTAGGTTCACGCATTTAAAAAATATTTTAGCATTCCAGTCGATCAATGTGAACGTCACTTACATTGGAGAAATTTTGTTTGAACGAATCACAGTTTTAAATGAGGCAGTGTTAGAGTAAATA
>CM029358.1:24963058-25050926 GCA_017140985.1 Hormaphis cornu
TTTTGCTAACTAGCAATAAATAATGGCGTGTAATATTAATTATTTTTTAAAAAAAATTGATTTACGGCTTACGAAATTTACCTTAAAATCAAACAGCGTAGTTGATTCATTTAACATCAAATCTTTTAGTCACCAAAATGAACGTGGTTGAGTGGTTCTTAAACACAACCACAAAAAAATGAATTATTTAAATTGTCCACGTTAAATTTTAAATTATATTCTAAACATAAGTATGTATGGTTTTAACAAGAACTAAACGAATTTTTAATAATTTTTTATTTAGGGTGCGTGCTATAAAATGAAGTAATAACATTAAATTCGTAAAAATCTGGTCCATCTGATTTGAACTTTATATTTTTTAAATTTTTTAGCGTTTTTCTTTTACTTTAACTTTTAAAAATACAAAGATGGCATACAAAAATTCGTCCAATCAAGTACCACAGGAATTATGTATTAATTTCTCTAAAAGATTTATAAACGTTGGGTTACATTTTTTACATTATTAAAAAGATAGCAAAAAATACTCACAAGGAAAAATCCATCACCGTTACAAAAGTAGTAAAAACCTAATTGAAAATATTCTGAAATACAAAAACTTTCAAATTGTGTTCATATAACAATATACCTAATGTTTTATATTTCATAATGATAGCTGTACAAACAATATAACGATGATATAATATGATATGTACATTATGAAAATTTAAAATATGCAATTTAAAATAGAATAATAATATGCTGAGGAACAAACATTTATTTTTGTACATTTTCATTGAGTATAAGACTCCAGATTTTTTGCATTCGTAACGACAACTGATTTCGAACGGATTTTCTCATACGTATCAGCCTCAAGTTTAAAAATATTTTGATTTCTAAAGACTGACGTTTTGAGAGCCGTTTTGCATACCTTGTTATTATTATTATTTTCCGTATTCGGATCCGGCGAATTCGTTCTCTGGACAGTTTGTGGGTGTGAAAGACCGTGAAAGTTTAACTGTTTAACCCTCTAAATCCGCGTTCCCCAGCCACCGATATGACGACCGCATTCAGATCTTTATTCCAAGAACCGTTTTAATCGGTTCGGATTTAGTAAGTTTCTCGTGCGCGCAAAACGGAGTTGACGGGTTGTTATCGATCCGACGACATACGTCCTACGCTATTCGTACGTTTCTAGAGTTTACGATTTAAATTTTTGGCGTACCTACAAAGTATATAGGCACTTTTGTCAGCGCAGTTTCTCACTTTTGTCAAAACGAGTATTATATTTTCATTCGGTGACGTAACCAGGATTTATTTCTGTAACAAAGAAGTTTGTGTGAAGAGGAAAGGACGATTTCGGGAACAACAACGCATAATACGGATAAGTTTAAGTTGAGCGCTTTGCGCGTTTCGGAGGAGAGAAAATTTTCGAGTCGAGAATATACAAATAGATATTATTTTTAAACACTTTGAAATGCCGTTTTCTTTTTGACGATTTTCCTCATTTTATTAGGTATTTTTTTTTCGGGTTTTTTTATGATCTTTTTGTCTTTTTTGGACATTTTTCTTACTTGACAGTCTCTAACCGATATGTTTTTTTACTATATTACGTTTTGGCGGCAATGATTTGACAATGTTTACTGTTGAAGAGTTTTTAACTATATTTCTTTAGTTGTCCGTTCGGGAATGGTCAGGATCTATCTCTTTTTAGACTTTTAGATTTCAGTTATTGCACACCTTCTCTCACACCTCAGCTATCTTTTGTACTCTAAATATACTTTTAATTACTGACTTATTTTACTTTTTTTTTTTACTCAAGAAAAAGTTCGTTTGCATATTGTGATTTAGGCACCACATTACGATTTAAAAAAACTACTTCAAGTAAATATAATTTATGATTTCTCATAAATAATAATAATTATTGTATTAGGACGTGTATCAATAGAAAATTTGATTTTTCATCGAATTCAGCATGTTTGGACTTAACCGTGTTTGTCGTTCAAACTGCAGGTGTGTTTTTCAGTCAAATGGCGATCGTCGTACTGCTGAATATTTCTGTTAAAACACGCACAGCTCCTCGTTAATCTTCCATGGTTTAATATATCATCGTTTGTCGATACTATCAGTAATCAATTTAGTAGTTTGGTTTCATCACGCATGCAGTGTACACAACATGATTATCGTTCACATAAGGGGCTTAAAATACGCAGAATATAATATAACGTAACATATTATAACGTTCTTGTCACGGATTCGTGAAATACGAGATAAATGCTTGTTAATCTGTTAAACTTTCATTTTCATTCGCCAATCGATAAACCAAAATGGCACTCATTATTATTTTTTTTTTTTATTTGATCGTTTAGCAAAATTTTGATGTATTTATACTGTCCAAAATTCTAAAAAACATTTTTTTAAGCTGTACATCTTACACAGCCTATGTTTTCAAATGTTTTACGTAGTTCCTCTTTTGATAGGTTGTTAGGCGCAAATATAGACTTTATTTTTTGAGATATGTGCTGAAGGGAATTTCAAAATCTACTCGAATGACTTGAAATGTTCAAACGTGTCTTGAGGGTTGGTAAAATGAACAAACGATAACGTTATTGGAATACATTTTTAGGCGTTTTCAATTGTTTTTGGAATGGAACAATTTAAAAGTTCATAATAGTTTTGGAAAATAAAAAAATTCGAAAATTAGTAATACTTTAATACTTATAGAACTTGTTGAGTACTTAACTCACTAAGCACGCTCAGAATCCTAATTTTCCCAAGAAATTACATTGCTTACAGATTGAATATTAACGTCAAACTTTTAAGCCATTGAAATCCGAAACCCAAAGTTAATTCGCAATACTAATGAAGTTTTCCACCCGATTTAAAATTTATTTCCTTTACCCTCCGGTAGTTACCGGACCTACGTTTTCTGAGAATAACAATTGCACGCAGGTCGTGACCGAAATTGTATTCAATAGTTTTATTTATATAAACGTAATATCATTAAAATTTATTAATCCTTAAGTATACGTACATAATTATTCCAATGCTGCTAAAATCATACCTAATAATGTAATTTCGTATATTAAAATAATGACTCGTTTGGTCGTAAATAACCGTCAATACTACGATTTGACAATTTATGTTTTTGGCGTTCGGACCATGTGCGTAAAATGAACATATAAGTTTAAACTTAATTTATTTCGATTGATTGTCACACCACAAAAACAAAAGAAAAAGAAGAAAAATAGATGAAATATTTTTCTCTAGTGTCACACGATATTGGTTTACCCGGCGTAAACGTTATAGAAGTTTTCGGTTGTTTCTAGTGGAGAGAGAAAGAAGCTGAAACGGATCAAATTGATGATTCAATATGTTATACTTCTCTTTCGGTAACACAGAGATATAGTATAAAACATAAACCAATAATTTCATTAAATTTTATTAATAAATGATTGAATAAAAAAACAATTCGATTTAAATCAATTTAATTTCTACGATATACTGGCATAATAGTTTTGTATCTGAGTATTTTATCTCTAAAATTAAGCTATTACCAAATACGACACGTTGGATATCGATTGAAAAAATTTTAATTTAATATAAAATTTAACCGGGTTACAATTTTTCAATATAACGCCTAGCTTCATTAATCTTCGTATTTAAAATCACATCACTGTGTTTCGAATTTTTTGTATTATTATTTTTATTTTAAATCATCAACAATTAAAATTCACTAATCCCCTAATTTCGAATACATATAACACTATTTTGTTAAACAATAAACGTAAATAAACTTTAAACGCACTAAATCAAAATAATATTCGAAAAGCATTATTTACGTCATTTTGGTTACGGTATAAATTAAATAAATTAAACGAATCGAAACCGTCACATCGATTCGGACAATGTTTTAAAACGAGGCATAAGAAAATAATCGTTTTGAAAAATCGGACCCTAAATAATTTTTTTGTGTATCATCTTGTAGATACAAATTCTTCTGTTCCGCTTTATTTTCGGTTACCTACTATGTTGTTAGATTTTTTATATTTTTTTACACGTTTTCTGTGTATTTGAAATGAAAACTACTCATCAATTATATTTTTTGCTCTGAATAATGGTTAGTCGAGTTGTAAAATGGGCTTGTGGTTGGCTCTATACAATGTGTTTTCCCAAAGGCTCGCCAAACCGCACGACCTTTCAGACCGTATCGATCTTTTATTTGTTCAAAACCATACAAAAATATACCAACGATAAGTGGTCCAAAAACGAGTTTAGATTTTACAGACCAAAAGTCTGCAAACAATTATTATGTTTTTTTTACAATTATTTTCAAGACATGAATTATTATTGTGAGCCATTTGTTTAATTCGTCATTTTATGCTGCATCTTTTGATAAATAATTGTTGTTTTTAATTAAAATAGGTAATTACTTGTAATTTCACATCTTTCACGTTGAACTATGACGTTTTTTTTTTACGGTTCAATTCGACAATGCTAAAACATTACAATTTTAAGTAGCTATATACATAAAACTTGTTTTTTTGTTTGAATTGATACAGGAGATGATGAAAATTTCACATGAAAGAAAAGAAAAACAATCATTTGTGTTTCCGTTAATAGATTAAAATATAAACAGATTTAAACTATGTCCCGAGTAACTAGAGTATATACGTAAATACGTTGTGTTGAATTCGTCTCGTAAATAATGTAACTTAAATTCCCTTGAGGTTGTTGTAACACAACGTAATTGTCTTGGATGTCTTGTGAAAATGAATTTATTAATAAAAATGTGTATCTAAATTTTTATAATTAGCAAGCAACTTAATAATAAAATTTCAATATCTAATAAAGGTTTTTATTTAATTTATATAAGTAATTTAAAAAGTAGAAAATAAATTATTTTGTTCTGTTACCTCTGGTATAGTGAGTATGATGATATTTTTACTGTTAAAGTGTGCTCAGATAAAAACATGTGATGCTTTACTTGCTTAATAATTTTAGACATTTTAATAGTATTTTAATTAGTAATTAATTCATAGTTGCCCATTAATTTTTTAATTTTATATTTATGATGGCACTTGTTATATGCACTAGTATTCTTGATTTTAGTTTTGATTTATTACCATTGTTGGTACTGATATAGATAGTACAGGTAGACTAGTATAAATTATAATACTAATTGATAATATCGTTTTTCGAGAAATCGTGGCAACAAACAGACAAGATTTGAAGTTAAATAAAAACCTAATAATTATTAAAAACCATCAAAACGTCCACAATATAAAGTATGTTCTAATTGAAAAAGAAAGAATACATATTGATTTTACTATATTGGTTTACTTTATTGGCATTCTATGATTAAAAGTTATGATTCAAATAGAATTGAAGTGTATTGTATTTTTTTTAACAAATTCATTCCTTATTGTAATGAGTAAGTGTTTATGAAAATTTCAATTTACGAATTTCTAAAAAACACTATGTGGTTAAAACTCGAATGTTCACAAATATTTTAGTTGCAGAAAATGTGAAAAATCGTGTCGTTTACAAAATGGCGCCTCACCAAATCGGTCTCTCATATTTTCTAAAAAAGATGTCCGCGTGGTATCATGCACAAAAATACTATTAAACTGATGTTAAAAAAAATGGTTATACTATATCTATTGTTTTTATTAAAGTTAAATTAAAATAACTATGTGTTTATTGTATGTTAATAACTGTTTAAATTGACGTATGAAAATAATTTTTTTATTTTTCTAAGAACGTTTTATCGTTTTCATGTGTACGGTAAGTATTAATCTTTTACAAAGCTACTGATACTCAATTCGTGTTTGGATCGAATTATTTAAAAGACTGATGATTTTATTGGTTCACATACAAATCAGCTCGCCAGAGACGTAAACAGAAATATATTTTGAGAGGTATTTTCAAAAATACGGTAAAATATTATTTATTGTTAGGGCTGGGGTGTTTTGATGAAAAACTCTATTACGCGTTTCAGTTTCAAACAAATAATATTAAAATACATACATTTTCAAACCAAAACAATTCGTTTTTTTTTAATCGACTGATTAGGTATTTTTTACATTATCACTATAATAACACAAATCTAAATCAAACTAGACTTCCTTTTATCGTAATGAAAATAAGCATAAAATAAAGTACCGTTTTGGGCCAATCTCAAATGGCAGTATAATATATTGCTAAAGTTTGGATCAATTCTCTTTTACCCAAAAAAAAAAAAAAAAATATCAATGTTGAATCAGTAATGTCTCCACTTTAAGATCAGAATCTAAAACCCAGCAAAGAAAAAACAACTCTTTGATTGTTTAAAAAATCATTTTCGGACGCTTCGAGGACCGCTTGACACTGTTAAATTGATATACAAACGTCGGAAAACCTTTTAACGGATCTGGTCTTTTTTGGCCGCAAAATCGTCGTGTAAGGTGTGTACTGAGCTGTTTGCAGAAAGCGCGAAATTCGAGTGTTATTATAGTATGTTTTGCGGTCAACAACACTCGAAGTATTGATGAACGTTATCGTTTTTCCGACTCGGAGCGATAATATTGCGAAAGCTTGGTCGCCCATCGTGGTGAAAATTACGACCGTCCACGTAAAATAAATAAACTATGATGAAGGAAAATTTTCGAGAGATCGGGGGGGTCACTATCGTGTTTCAATTGTGATCCCAAAAATACATCCTAAATAGAACAAAGTTTCTAAAAAAACGTTTAAAACAGTTCATCTGTCTAATGTCAGCAAACAAATCGAATGAAATATTTTAGAAGTGTTTGAAATAGAATTTTGTGTTTATTACTTCTTGCGGTGGTATGTCGATAATTGTATTAGGTATGCTGTGATGAGTTCTCGAAGAGAAAACGTCTTATCCTATCTTTAAAACATACCTAAAATGATTTTTGTTGGCGAATGGGGAGAGTCAAAGGCCGGAATAAATCCCAAAAGGTAGGTACACCGCCTTGTCAGCAATAAAACACGACAGACGATCGCGCGTGTTACTCATACGTTAGAACAGTTTTGTTCGAAAACAGGGTGTTTTTTTTATTTACTTACAGTTTATTTTCCCTCAGCTAACCAAATAACTTCCAATTTTTTCTATTTTACAATTTTTGTCAATGTTTATAACATCGCATGTTTTAAATAATTTTAAAATAAGTCACCAATTTTTGTAATTTTTTTTTTATAGAAATTACTTGATAAACATTTTATACGGATATTTTTATTCACAAGTCGTGGAATAAAATTTGGAACTATCTGTGATTTTCATACAAGTCCATTGACTTAAATAATTATTATAATCCATATTAATAGTAAAAAAGATAACAAACAAAATGTAGAATAGGAATTTTGTCAGTGAACCCTTGTCAGCGATAAAAATATTTATTGGCATTTATAGAACAAAAATTGTGTTGCTTTTACAAACACGAATTTTATTTTTCTGCCAACACGTTTTTCCGGTTATGGTGTAACTCTAATTTTCCTATCCAAACAATATAACATATAACGACGTACTTTATACGAAACACTGGTTTTTTTTTTTTTTTAGATAAGACTAAAAATTTATATAACATTTTTAAAAATCTCTCGAATTACCTAGCCACAATGTTCACACTACACCTGCTACACAATTTTGGCAAAATTTCGTTGTTTATTGTTCTTATTTATTTTACAAATTATTTTTCCAGAAATAATTTGAACCAACTGGCGTTTTCGCGTTAAAGTTTCAAAAAACTCGAACCGTCTTTTAGCCAAACGTACATAGACTCTCAGCCGATTTTCGATAACTCTAGTGCCTACGTTTACAATCTTAGTTTTCGTGTTCCTACGCGTAATATAACTATTTTAAAATTGACCTTAACACGTTTGTATTACTGGAGCGTTCAAAACGGCGTCCTACCCAAAACAGTGACCTCACCACCGCTCTTCACCGCCGCTTGATGACACTGTGGCGGTTCAATAAGTGGTTACTGCCATTGGAAAAAGATGTTTGAACTCTACGCGGGCGCAAACGGAGAAAGAAGTTACATGCAATTTAAGTGATATACAACCTACGCCGTATCATCCTGTAGATAAACGCGTGCGGCGCGTCGATTCGATTACTTTTTTTTTTTGTCCCTTTGGAAACGTCACGAACAGCCACCGTCCCTTCGTCGCCCGACCGGGTACTTTAAAGGCGCGCAGGATATCCGTATAATTTATGGTCTATCCTGACACACGACGTACTACGACATCACAGTCGTTGACGGCAGTACTCGATACCGTGCAGCGGTATGTCCCGAAACGCCTGTCGGATCAATTTTTAAAACGTTTCTCGTCAATTTCCGTTATAACATCATTAACGAACGGGACGCGATATCACGTTAAACGAAATCAACAACAAACTATTGTGAAATAATTACAATATGATATTGAATTAGATTTTTTTTCCTCCCCACGATATCGCAAATTTTTCGTATTATGCTCGGTCGTAATATTCGATTTCCGAAGTGGACGGGAACATCAAACGAAAGTTATTGTACGCGACTGCTCTTGTCGTAAACGTTCGCGCGACGTAAAAACTAGAAAATTTTTTTTCAAAATTGTACAAAACTGGTGTACGTGTTTAAAATACATGTGGGTATTACAAAATTTATTTAAATACCATTCAACTGTCTCTACAGTTAACGGAAATCGCAATCATTGTTTTCGATCACTCACCAAACAGTGAAAGATACGCTTTCAAAGAGACAATTTTTGTTGGAAAACTTTTCTTACCTCTTGCTAATCGGAGACTAGTTTCGTCAGAACTCGGGAGAGAACCATATTTACCCTATTTAACGTAGTAGCTCTCAATCTTTTATCATATATTCAAATATATATATATACCATATAATATAGTGCTTTAGATTTGTTTCGTCGTGTACTCCATCATCCCTTCTGTGCTTTAATTCTCCCCTAGTTATTCCAATTTTCCTATTGTGGGATGCTAGGAACACGCTTAACACCCCCACCGAGGAACTTACAATCCCTTATCATGCCATCAGATTGTGCTGATAGGAAGTACAGAGCTCTTATAGGGGCTGTAAAACATCAGAAGTATTTTGGGATACATTTGATCATATCCCGTGGAATGCTCCTCCTCCAAAAAATAATCGGGCATAAGGGAAAGTAACTAGTGTAGAGTATATTAATTATATGCCACAAACACGTCAAACAGTTGTTATGGACTCAGGGATAATACCGTCGTAGTATGTACTTATTTCGTATATCACCTGAAAGGCACAATACAAATTTTATTATAGTATGCTGTATGATAAATTATACATAGAAATTTCTTACAATTTATATAGCTGTTGACTATTATGCGAGGCACTGAACACCCGTCGTAAATCCTATCAAATGTTCATTTAGATGTACGAAGATCAACCAAATGGAGTTATACCTAATGTGTTTCCGCGGAGAACAGTGTTTATTGTGGGCAATATGATGACGATATTTTGGATTTAAACGAATTGTCATAAAACATTATGTATTCAAAATAAAAGAATAGAAAAAACGAATTCATCACAAAAAATATTGAAATCGAGTCGGTTTTTTGTTCTACCTTAAATGTTACAAAAAAAAAAAAAAATAAAAAAAAAATAGTTTAAATAGATGCAACGTTTTTGCTGAATATTCGTAAAAGCACATACTTATGTAGTATGTACTTATTCAAAGGATATCTAAAAAATATCTAAACGTAATAGCTGGATTTTTCTTTACTAAGACAGTTTATTTTCACAGAAAAAATTAGTTTTTTTTTTTTTTGTAATGAAACACTATCTGATATTCTGTTTGCTCGCGATGAACAAAACTTTAAAATCATTAAGTCTTAAAATTCTTACTTGCACCGTATAGGTCTATGTATAATTTTAAATGGTTCACACTTCAATTTTAAAACAGTTTACACAATTGTAGAAAAAACTTGATTTAAATGGCGTGGTGATAAATACTAACTATTCAAGGCTTTTAAATCGGTCTGTACAGTGCAAGTATTATAATTTTGAGGTGCGTATTTTGTGCAACGCTATTTTCTGGTATAGGTCAGAGTATAACGTTGAGGACGCATAAACTTAGAATTGACTTATGTTTGTCGTTCGTTTTGAAAAAAAAATTTTTTGTTTTCAGACGTTCAGGATTCTTAAAGCTGAATATTTTTTAAAATAGTCTAATGAATTATTGAAATTTCAACGATTTATTATCTCGAAAATTTACCATTCGGAGAAGGAAACGATTAAAAAACACTTAATATTTCATTTTCTTCTTCTGTTTTTTATGATTTACTATTTCGTATTTTAAATGTACGTTATTTTTGGATGGCATAATAGCAGAGATAATGAAAATAATTTTATAAAATGACGACATAATAATCATGGCAGCGTTTACTGATTCGTTTGGGAGAACAATGCAAAATGATATTGTTTAGAGGACTTAATGTCATCAAATATCATCTGGTGATCAGTGTGACGTGTTGTCAACCTTCCAACAGTAGGTATTGTCACTACATCAATCATCGAGAAACAAAACCAATGGCGTGACAAGTGAAATATGAGGATGCTTATCACGCGATACCAAAACGAGTTTTAATCTCTCATGTGCACAATTTATTCACGAACAATTTAAATTTTTTTTTTTTTTGACCAACTGTTTTTAATTAACTATTCTGTAACATGAATTTAATATAACATTTTTTCTTTATAACCTGTTTTTTTTTAAGGTATTTTGTTTATTATTACCATTTAATCAGTTATAAAAATATCTCAATATTGAACGTTTTAAAATACGTTTCATAGTTGAACAAAAATAACTATAGTATGTCTAATGTTAATAATTTTAATGTGTTGATTACGTGGTACGATGTATTTTATTGAAAAATAGTCTAAATAATGTTTTTTACGATGATTAATTAAAGGTTTATGTAAAACAAAGTATATTAGAATACATACTTGAAATACTTTTCAATGTCATATTTTAGAGCTTAAGATATTAAAAGGCGTCAATATTTTGTTTGTTTTTATTTAGAATGGGGATTATATAGAACGTGTATTTACCAGTGTCTAAAATTTTAACCTTTAACTAACAAATTTTCAGTCATTTAAGACCGATAAATTAAAGGTTTGAATCAACTGTTATTTAGATATTCATTTAATACATTGTGGTTTACGAGATAAAAATTCCGAAGTATTGTAACAAAATTAAATTAAACGTTTGGAGTACTTTTTCATCATACCGGGTTAATTTGAAGTTAGTTCAAACAAACAATGAATATGTTTAGTGTAAAATCATTTGGAACACCAAAATGCGCCATTATAGTACCAGGTTTATTAATTATCGTAATTTTAGAAATATGTATAAAATAACCAAGAAAGTGGGTGTAAATTATATCTGACAAAACACGCTATTTTTTTTTTTTTAATAATTTTTTAGACTAGATAGAAATACCATTATTCGATTGTACGGAGATTCTGAACGTATCGTGTTAAAAAATAACTCCATGCAAAGTCGGAGCAAAGTGTTGTGATCAAAATTAGATTGGAAAAGATGAATTATAAGTATATAAACGTTTGTGTTATAATATCATACACCTACGTAAAAATAAAATTGGAATTCTTCTCAAGTTGGAGGGACGCACGTGTCACGTTAACAAATACACCGGCACGTTATTATAGGGATTTCAATATCAATTACCCATTTAATCTTCAAATTATAGCCAGATCAGTGTCTAAAACGGGACAAAATTCGACACTTTTATTTTTTCTTGCAAATCGAGTATGTTATTATGCAAGAGACTACGACGAGACTGTCATTTTATCGTCTTATATCCGGCGATATAAGTTGCAAATTAAAAAAAGTCGAGTTTTTAAAATTATTTCAAATCATCATTTTTTCGTTCTCCTGCGTTACTTCGTTTAAAATTATTACGATTTGATTTCTCGAAAAACCAACTGGGTAGGTACCATCAAAATGATAAACAATATTTTTTATACGTTAAGCCAATAGGATAAAATTATGAATACCTTCAGAGTTTTTTTATGATTCCATTGTTTGAACTTGCCAAAACTAGATACACCAACGAAACTAACAAAATGTGTGCACATAAAACGTTGATAATGTAACAATAAAAAAAAAAAAAAACCAACGAGTGAACAAACATCAGTATGTATGTTATATATACATCAATGTTAAATGTTAAAATACAACAATACTTACTTAATCTTTCCATTTATATTTTGAAATTTCTTATCTATAATATTATTGTTCCAACAGGTATTCTAGATTTTTGAGTATAGTTTAATTATAGAATCTAATAATTCAAAACTTTTGATGAATTTCATTCCGAAATTGAGAGATGATCAGTGATAGTTAATTTGTATGGAAATTGAGTTTAGCAAGTTTCAGAGTAATATTTATCAGTACGAGTAGAAGTTTGCAACTGTAACGATAGATTCTCAATTCACCACGTATGCGTAGAATATTACATTTGTCGACTTCAAAGGATAAGAAATCAAACAGCCGCCTTATCTTTCCTCGTTCTACAATTTCCCGTCGAATTAATCATTTTGGAAATTCGAAATCAAGCACAGAATTTGGTCTCTGTTTCCGTCCTTCTATACATTTCCCAATAATACTTTGTCGAGAAATCTAACGAGTTCAGTTCACAGAAACATTTTGTACTGATTATTAATATAGGTATTTTATCTTATGATTAATTGATTGGAAAATGCAAAACGTTTGGTAAAATTATTCTGTACGTAGTCAGGTATCCGACGTAATAAGTCTGGGCATGTTAACAACTTTTTTGAACTCTTAGAGTTAAGTTAAGTTAAAAGTTAATTACTTCAATGTTTTTAATATATTAAATTAAGTATTAACAAAAAATAAAAAATTAACTTAACTTAAATTAAAATAATGTTAATAGTTCATATTTGTAATTTACATGATTTTGTACTTATAGTATGACAGTTCCTCCTTTTCATAAAACTTTTTTCGTGTTTTCTTTTGAATTTTTCTTTTTAACAAATGCCTTTTAGAAGATACTTTTTTAAAGAGTTTTTCAGTTTTTACAGATTAACTTAAAGTTAACAAGTAACATTTAAAAGAATTAACTTTTAAGGTAAAAGTTAACAAAAACAAATGGTTATGAATTAATTAATTTAATTAATATTAATTTTACTTTTAATCTTAATTTTTACTTTTATCGAACTATTAATGCCCAGGCTTTTAGTTTATTTTTACCAAAAGTAAGTATTCAAAAACGTTAAATCGTTATTCTGGATAATTTTACCACAAATGTTTATGAGTACAGTAATTTCATACAAACTTTTTCTGGGATTTTATTTAGTTAATTATTTTAATCTCACTTTGCTGCTCTCGTACAGCTACTATTGTTATAAAATGCTAATTGGAACGAGTGAACCATTATTAAATAGTGTTTTCCTGTTAAAAATATGAGAATATTGTTTTGCTAGGTACGCTTTAACCTATAAATTAATATGACAGAATAAAAAAAAACACCACACACACACACATCCCTAGTACATCAAGCCAAAGCACGAACCGGAAGTAATAAGACCGCGTTTCGTTCATCCGGAACAAAAATTGATGTAGGTACCTAATTAAAAGACTTTTTAGTCAGATTTATTTTATTTTGCACTCGGTAAGTGCCTACAGACAAATAATAAATATTTAATCAGTTGGTGCTTAAAACGTTTTTTTTGTTTTGTTTTATTGACGATATTATTATTTATTTGTTTACGATTACACTTGTAGCGGTCAAAATCGGATTAATTTAAAACAATTTGCTATTGTTTTTGATGTAGGTACTCAGTAGATTGAAAACCAAATCGATTCAACAAGAAGAGTTTTGTACGTTTTTTATTTGGTTGTAAAACATTCGTTTCTGTGTACCTACGTATAATATTCAACATTTCTAGGAAATACTGTGAAATTCCAGTAAATCACTTGCCACAGGAATGATTTTACCGAGAATTCGGTTCAGTTATTCAGTCGCGTAACATACAATTTAAGCTATTGTTTTACAGATATAGCTTTTCATTTCTCTTGACATACTATTATGTCATTTAATAATAATTAAAATAAATTAGTATTACAAAAATAAAATAATAAATTGCTCATTATAAACTAATAATTTTTAGAATTTAAAATATTTTAATTTTCACGGTTTATTTTTATGACTTTCTTTTACACTTTTAATACGGACATATAAAAACTGTCATCATTCATATTTTAAGTAGCATAGGTTGCAGATAAGTTAATTTGATATTCAGATACCATAAGTTTAATATATCTTTGCGAAAACTGTCACAAGTTAGCAAGCGACTTGTTTGTATCAAAATCATTGGTCATTACATACATCCACTCCAGCGTAAACGTAAGGCTAAAAATTATGGTTTTTACGTATTGATGTAAAATTTAAAACTCTACAACTGAATAATAGCATACTTAAAATTATGCAAAATTTTTCATTTTAGTGAAAGTATGGTACTTTTACTTTTGATTACTACCCGATAAAAAAGACTGTGTAAAACCTGCACCATGCGTTCAATTTCAATGATATTGAATTAAATGTGTCAAGAATCAGAACAACTAAAGCGTTCTAGACCGAAAAATACATAACGTTTGGGAGAAAAAGGCTAAAGTAAAGTAAACGCACTCAAACGCAAATCTTTACTTTGAAACAAACCGACGAATTAAATGCTATTCAAGGTGCAGAATAAGCCATCCTTTAGCATAAACTCGAGTACCATTCGCACATCAATACAAGTTTTTTTTTACAACGAGGTTTAAATTTTTTTACTTTGTGCACCATATTAATCAGAACGTATAGAACAAATGAAAAATATTAGATATTCGCCACTTTTCGGAAAATAATATTAAAAATTTAAGTAAAAAAATAGTTTTAATTAATGTACTTGACGAGCATGTTGCTTTTTTTACACAAAGTTAAAGTGTTAAAGGCGCCCACCTTTTCGATCAGAAAGCTTATCAAAGTAGAGACTTCGGAGTAAAAGTCGCTGCTTCGGGTTGGTTTGACATTCGTATGATGCGTTTGTTAGCAATGGATGAACTACGAAAATTACGATTCGGAGCGAGCTCAACGAGTTGAACGGTTTTTTCGTTTTAAATTTTAAATTCATTTTTCCGAATTCGTATGACCGTTTTGATCCGTCCGTTCTTAAAACGCGTGGAAGTATCGAAGGATTGAACCTCATTGCGATTGTGCCATTAGTTTAAACCACGAAAAAAAAAAAAAATTAAAAACCAACATCTCAAAACGTTTTCCCAACTTTTTTCTAATACCACGTGTCCGCGATTATCGGACCACTTCTCCGGCCCGATAAAATCGTCGCGGAGGAAAAACCGTAAACAACAATATATGTTATGACATTTCGTTTGTGATCCACGGTGAAAAGATCGAAACTTTATCTAGAAAACGCGAAATTTTTTTTATCGTTTCAACCGTCGCGAACATCGTCGCGGAAACGTTTTTCCGGGCCTCTCGATACGAGTGCGCCACTCCTCCACCGAAGTACCACTTACAGCCTTTTAATCGTCGATTACCGTTAGCGTTCCTCGTCGTCTCCTACGGAGGAACGCTGCGGAAATTGTAAACGTTCGACCGGAGATCGCGACGACGACGGCGATGTCCGGCGGGAAATTGCCATCTTTCGGTTATGACGCGATTAAAATTTAATATTCATGTTATATTTTATGTGTTTATGCACACTCGGTCTGGTACCGTAGGTAAACACGCAATTATTATTGCGGCGATTTACGTCTGCGAATGACAGAGCGCGGAGTTGTACGTATTTATAATTTAATTACTATTACCCGTTGCGTTTGACGTTGAGAAGTCGCGTCGGTAAAACGTTTTTTTTTTTTGTGCTCAAACGTAAACAAAAACAGTGCTTGAATTAATAATAATAATAATAATAATCAGTTTCGGGGAAGTTAATTTTAAAAAGGGACTTTTTGTGCAGATTCTCGTTCCTTGTGTCGAAAAGGAATCCTTTTCTTGTTTTTTTTTTTTGAAAAATCAGTGATTGCCAATAACAGATAATTACGTATTACACAAAACAGGTAGATAATATTATATTGTTGATAAATCTAATTTTACTGTTTACAACATAATAAACATCGACGACTATCGACAACCGTGCCATCAACATATCGCCAATGATCGTTATCAATATTTATATTCCATAATTTTTTGTAGTTTCGCTAATTATTTGTGTATATTTTGTAAAATGGTTATTTAAAACATTTAAACGAAAAAATGTGGACTTGAACTAATCAGGAAAAGCATAATATTATTGTTAATTTTCATCAAAATATGAAATTCGTTCCCGTTCCTCGTTTTTATTATTATTTTTTGGATAGGTTATTAGATAATGTCAGTATTGGGGAAGTTTTTTTTTTCAAAAGGATCTCTTTCAGTTCCTTGTTCTTTATGAATACCTATTTGGATCTCGTCCTGTCCTCAGTCTTTTATTCCAAAAAGGATCATGTTCCTTTCCTCGATCGTTGAAAACTTGAGACTCGTTCGTTTTTAATTTTTCTGTTCCACCAATTTTACTCATTTTTAAAAATAAATACAATACACGCAACAGCTAACAAAAATGTATAATTTTATCAAACAACACGAACAAATTAAACTCGCAGAAATTAAAACAAATAAATAAAAAGACTATAAACAAGAGCAAATAGGGAATGAGTACTTATTATGCATTTATAGTTGGTAAACATTTGAAATTTAAGGGGGATTTTTTTTTGGGATAGTTATGCATAACTTTAATTTTTTTAAATATGATCTTTGTTATAGTTTTATAATATTTAAATCGTGTCTGCAAATGATGATGTTCCGAAGTCTAAACGCGTTTAATGTTTTTGAAATTTTGTTCAAAATCGAATCGATTGTTTTTAATCGATTCCTAATATTTTTAATAAGTACATTTTAAACAAACTACATTACAGTTGACATTTTTGTGTTACTCGACAACGTAAATTTTACATAAAACGCATCGAGTTGTTACTGTCGAGCATAAGAAAATGGCATTTTTTGCCACGGATATCATGACTACAAATAATTTAACATCAAAGCAAAGTAGGTGGATAACTAACAAAAAACAGTTCTGCTGCATAATCTGCTTTGTATATAATAATAATAAATCGAGTTGATGGGTAACGTTAGATGGCTTTTTATCCGAGTAACTATAACCGAGGCGATTCGCGGTGAAAAGTTAAGGAAATTTAATTGCATTATTCGTGTCGTAATATAATTTCAGATTGAAAAAAATTTAACTTTGAACTCGCATGATTTAAAGTGAATTGATGATTTTGTTTGAAAGTAAATTCTACAAAAAACAAAATACCGGGTGCAAAACCGTCGAGTTTTTGTATTTCAAGGAACATGAATAGTTTTCTAAGTACACTAGGGTACAAAGTGTTGAATGAAGTATTACGACTCTTGTTGCAACCGGTATATTGTGTACAAAATAGATTATTAATCATATACTTCATGATAAACAATGAAGATAGAAATTATTCATGCGATTTGTGTTTAAATTTATCGTCTTTCAAAAGAGCACGCATTGTTTGTGCTTTTATTTGCTCTGGGACTTAATTAATCATATTTTTGTTCTTGGGGCATTATGTTCATGTAATTATTTTACATGACAAAATTTTTAATATTCAAATTATGTGTTTTCCCCGATACAACACATGCATGACCTTTAGGAGTAAAATTTATTCTCACTAATGTTTAATGTTTTTAACTCGGTTTGGTATATTTTCCACAGAATAAAACGCAAAATGTGCATTTGGTTTAATCCTTGCGTTCTTGAAATTTCAATCGAGTTTTAGCATTATTTTATATTCGTCCCATAAAACTTATTTTTATCAATAACTATATTATATTATTTGAGTGTTTGAGTATCCACAAACGCGTGAATCAACGTATTTTCGTACTTTGAAAACGTGTTTCCATAAAAAGTATGTAGAATGTTTGAAACAAAATTATTTAAATGGACGTAAATAACACGAAATTATTCAAACAAAAATTTACAATCCAACTAATCTCATTGAACTACTATGTATGTATGGGAAACAAGCCCGAATAATCGTGTAACTGTCTATTACTCGTAAAAACTAAATTTGATATTTCAAAAAACAATAAGAATTCGACTAGTGTTATTTCCAGAAAAAAAAAAAAAAAAAGATTTTGAATTTTTTTATTAAGATTTTAATGTACAAGTAGAGTCTCATGGCAGCCGATTTTCTAGAGAAAAGATAAAAGACGATAGTGATTTTTATCTAGATATTGCCACTGCATTGTTTACGCGCGGTGGTGTTGCGGAATTTTGACGTCTGCTCTCTTGAGTTGAAATTATTACCTACCCACCGACGTCGCTTCGCCGCCTCCCGACCGGCAGAAATTCTGTGCCATTTCATTTCCGCCAAACCGCCGTTGTTTGTAGTTAGCTAAATTATTTCGCCAAGCAAGTCTTTCTGTTCCATAAATTTCAATCACAATAACGGTAGAATTCAACCGTCCCGAGAGCCGCGCAAACTCGAGCCATACATCAAAACGCGAACAATTTAATAATAATAATAATAATAATAGTTTTATCCATATCGATTTTGTGTGAAAAACGCGGATTAAGTGGAAGGTGTTAAACCGATTTAACCACGTGAGTACCTAAGGTTTTGTGGACAGAAACGTTTGTGAAGAAGTTTAATGAAAGAAAAATGGATTTTAGAAATATAAATAATTATATTAAAACGTAAACTGTATATACA
The DNA here is from genome assembly GCA_017140985.1 of Hormaphis cornu. Classification (NCBI taxonomy): domain Eukaryota; kingdom Metazoa; phylum Arthropoda; class Insecta; order Hemiptera; family Hormaphididae; genus Hormaphis; species Hormaphis cornu. The sequence continues at coordinate 24,981,890 of CM029358.1, forward strand.
ATAATAAAAGATCTCACGCAATAATGACTGAGAAAAGACAAAGATCTGATTGAAAGATATTATTTGAAAACTAAAAGACAGATTCTCAACATTTATAAATCTTGTTGCAAACAAAATGCTAAAATAAGACGAAAAGGAAGACAAGGAATCACACTTATACCATATTTCTTTGATTTTTTCATAAAAGAAACTATAATACATACAAAAATCAATAGTAAAACAATTAACGTCAAGAAATATACTATAACCGTTTAGTGTTGTAATGTGAACTGACCCCGAGTGGTACTGAAATACGAGCTCGACAGGTTTTGTTGAGTATCAACGGCCAAAACGCTAATACAATAATCGTGGAAAAGACCGACACAAAAATAGAGACGAACCTCAAAGGTCAAGTCAATAAAATTTTGCTAATCAGGATAACTAAATTAAAAATGGCAATAAAAGTATTGTAGGTGTAAAGGAAAGAAGAGTAGCACTTGCTAAACTAGCCGTATAGAGGAAACGAAAGCTACTAGTAACTAAAAACCTGCCAATGGTTTTTTTAAAGACATTGTTATGGAGCATTTTGATTTTAGGATACGTATCGTGGAACTTATAAAAACAGGAGTCAAACAGCCTATTCGCCGCAGAAATCTGGTTCTGGAAGAGAAACATGACATCAACAACCTTGATAGAAAGAAAGACAAGTGATCTAAAAGATCTCAAAGTATCACAAGATACTAAATGCAGTGAATTAAAAAAAGAAGATCATACAAATCTGAAACTTAATTTCAGAAGGTTAAGCTTTAGGCAAAAGGGGGAGACCTTGAACTTCTACCCTCAAGAACATTATTGTCATTCACTGGTTATAGAAGTTACAAGACGCTAAAAGAAACTACACAGATCGGTCTTTGGTTTCAACGACAATGACAAAGTCTAGCCATAGAGAAATAGAGAGAACAGAAAAAAAGTAATGACACGTAACATGATTCTGAAGTAAATATAGTAAGTAAAATAGTCGGTTACAATTCCATTGAAAATTGTGTACAACTATTTTATGATCAGTATGTGTTTAGAACTCATGAAAACTCGTAAATTTTTTTAAAAATGAGTTATAATTTTCAGTACTAGAACAACACGCTATTCGTTGTTTGTTTCAAATGGATACGTTTTAGAGACAATATTCAATAAACAAAGTAATCAAATATTATTTTCAACGTATGTTTAGAGTAAATATTTGGTTCACACGCCATTAAATTAATAATGATTTCGGAGAGCAAAATATTATTGAATAAACAATTTGAATTTTGACGCGAATAATAATGGATGACATTTCGCATAGGTAATGCGGGGAAATTTGGTTAACCACGTGTCGCAAAAATAATGTTTGTGAGTAAATACCAAACAGGATTTTGTGGTTTTATTTTTTCTCGCTCGGTAAACAGAGATTATCATATTACCTAGGTACTACTTTTAATGCACTAAAAATTGTACCGAACAAATTAAATTCGATTTTTATTTCATCACCAATGAATGAGTTAGGTATATTATAACAGAATTGCTATAATATTCAAGTTATATCAAGGTACTAAAATATAATCATAAATAATGAGTGATTCTAAAAACGAGAAGAAATTATTTATCAGTTAACAATGAAATCAATGAATTTAGTCCGGTATATGTAGCATTATTACACTGGTTTATCGTGGTCTTCTCATCCGGGTATATTTGTTCATGGAGTCAATAATATTATAACATAGACATTTAACAATAAATAATTCACAAATTTATGATTTTCATTTGAGAAACGAAAAATGATCCTTTATTAAGAACGAGATGAAGGAACGAGGAGATTTTTTCAAGCGCGGATTGAGGTCGAAATCAATTATTTTACACTGAGATGAACGTGAAATTCCCTTTTAAAAAGAATTTTTCAAATCATGGAAAAAAAGCTAAAAGTGCACAACATCGTTCAAATGTTTGCTTATTCTTTCACCCTTATTTGTTTATTCCAACTTCTAGACTATATGCAAACATAGCGTATTAAATAAAATTCACTGACTATAATATATGGTTTATTAAGGAGAAAACGTTTTAAATATACGGCAGTATAATTTGTGTTAGAGATTCACATACATAATATTATATTATACATAAAGATTTTATTGAAGAAAACAAATCTTTCTTAAAAATCATTTAAAAGTATAAATTAAAATATTTCGTTCCCTTAGATGAAAAAAACCAATTAGTTTTCATCATTTAAAAAATAAGTTGCTATAGTTGTTGTTCAACGCTAATGAATCACATTGATAATCATCGTTTACGGGGATAAATACAAAACGTGTTCAATGCTTTCACGAACCCTAGATTCTAATAAATAACGAACAGAAACTTTTTCGATACATTAGCGTTTTTATTTTATTCAAACACTGTTTATAATGATTTGTCGCTGAAATGGAGAAAAAAGTTTGAGCGAAGAAATTATTTACAATTCTATTTCTTTTGCAGTTAAAATTTTAATCATTTGTTCTGCACCGTATTTGTTGTGTTTCATTATTAATATCCACTCATTTGCATTGAACAAAATGTATTGAAGACGCAGAAAAATTATCTTAAACACTGTTTAGTTTACAGTAAATCTCCGAGTTTTTTCAATCGATACTGCTGTGGAAACAATTTTTATCGTTCTACGCACATAATAATACAATTTTTATGAGTCATATTAAATTGAAACCTTCACGTCAAACTTAACTCTCGTGTAAATTACGGCATACATATCATAGTTTGTTTGGATTTCATTCGCAAGGTCAATATTAGCGTGCGAAACGGGATTATTCGTCTACAAACATTTTGTGGTGACACTTTCAATAACGTAAGTCTGCACATTACGTTATGTTTTGCCAGTATCATGGATATTACCCGAAAATAACACTGAGTAAATTCAATCTTCAGTTTGTCCGTAATACAGTCTGATGTTCATTTAATGAATGACATTTTACCGTAATTTCACGTTGGTTTAATCTGTACTTAAAGTTTTGTTTTATCTTTTGTTTTACAACGGTCTGAATATGTTTGTAAACATTTTTTCCTCGTTTTTCGAATTAACTATGGTTATAGTTTACTAATGAGTGTACAACCACAAGACACACATCAAATATGAATTAATTTGAATAATTTGTTTTCGTAAACAAAAAAAAAAAAAAAAAATATCACAGAGGTAGTTATTTAAACCGTAGGTAGGTATGACTACTAAACCAAGTTTTTATTTTACTTTTTGTGAAAATGGTTTGTTTCGTTTCAATATCATTCAAAGTACAAACAAATAAACGGAATTGAGATACTTGGTTGAGTTGGCTTTTTTCTTGCTAATTTTTTTTTTTTTTCTATTGGTAAACACCATTAAAAAACAAGAATGAGACGTAAAAAACCATTTTTTACCGAATCAGTGGGGGAAAAAGAATTGTGGCGCTACCCATTGGTGTATGTCAATAGTTTAACGTCAAATTTGAATAATAATCCTTACACATTAATTCCAACCACACACGGAAAATTCTGTAAATCAAAGGGTGTATTTACATTTGAATTAAAATTTTCGAATAATTTTATTCCTAATATCAAAAATAACCATCCGAAAGGCAATTCATTAATATAATACCATTATTTTATGAATGAGTACATAATTATGTAACTTATACAATTGTACGCTATAGTTTTAAAATACTCAAAAGATCGTTAAAAGAATATCGTATGTGAGATTTTGAAAACTAATATTTCGCTAATTATAAAATTCATATTTTATTTCAACGTGTTTTATGTTAAAGTTTTATTTCAAAAATTGGAAAAACTAAGTGGTGTTGTGGTGTTAAATGTTGTACCAACTAACCATTTAACTGTATTATAATTGTACGTAAAAATATATCTTCTACTTAACTGCTGTAACGTGCTCAAATAATGAAAATAAAATGATTTTTGTAAAAAAAAATAATGTAAACATTTTAAAAACTACAAAAAATGCTAGAAATTTGAATATTTTTCATTTTCCCGTTGTAGTATGAGCAAACATCAATAATTTATAACGGTAAGTACAGGAAAGTGGTAAAAAAAAAAAAATAAATTTCACTGATGAGTCACATTTTACCTGGATTAATTTGATTGAAGTGATATAAAATCTTTTTGTGTTAACTAAATAAGACAAATATTCATTATTTTTTCAAACTGTATACTGTATATTAACTTTTATTATAAATTAATCATTATTTTTGTGTCCATATTTTTAAGTACAAAAAAATATAACTTGTGAAAACTATGATTAGGGCAAGTGCATTTTGTACCCCATTTTATTACATCTTTCATAAGATTTTATGTCATTTATTATTATATACTTCCCGATTGGTTTATTATTCAGACAAAAAAAATGTATAATATAACGAGCATTTATCAAAATGTGATTATTAATATATACAATGATTTTTGTATTTCCTGTATACATAGTAATAAAAATATTTTTGCAAGCAATGGAATTTTAATTACAATTCAAAGCCGTTAGCTGCGGATGTCTTTTTTTTTTTTAGAATCAAATAAAAAATTTAATTGTTCCACGATTTAAACTCGCTGTATTTGTTTACTCTTATTTTGAATAAATAGGTTATGAATTCACGTTCAGACTGAACGATTTTAATTTTACTTTTTCGAATGATTTTAAATAATAAACAAATCAAAACTTAGATTTTTGCGTAAAAATTACTATATTATACAGCCACACAATTTTTTGTTGAATTTTTCAAACTAATTTTTCATATTATATATTTCAAATAATATTATGTTAAATGATCAACGAAAACTTTCTGTAAATGAAGATTAATGTTTGTTACAACAGAACGATGGCCACATTATTAAAGCGCGCGTATCACGTAAGTTTTTCGTAAATCTTTAATTTGATTTGATTTGTTGGTCTTGTTTATAGTTTCGTTGTTTTGTAGTCTATGACGTCAGAAGCATGCAACATCGTTTTATTTGTGTGGAAATGAAATGTGCTTTCGTTATAAACATTTATCGATTTCATGACTTACAACAATGAACATTGGCTAAAATATATTGTATCATATTTGTTTGGCAAAGTACCAATTAGAACATTAGAGTAACAACTTTGCATTATTGCAGAAAACATAACTTTAAAGGAATAGCTGTAGACAACGCTCTTTTTTTCAATTCAATTCGCCTTTCATGTTTCACGTTTGTTTATGTTTTCATTTATTTCTGAAGTATTTCGGTCACACATTGTGATGCCTATTGTTAAAATTATAAACACAATATTCGCTATGGGCGTCAGTACGTGTGTGTTAATATTTTTGAAAAGAACAAAAAATAATAAAAATGATGAAAAGCAAAATAGGTTCCGATTCAGAGGTAAAGTTCCTTTTAATCAAACAATCGAACTCGGCATAGACATAGACGAGACTGATGCGATCTAAACTGTATTTTAAATCTAAAGACATTAACATATTACCGTCGTCTGATTGTAATAATATTATTCGTTCATTATAGTTTATCGAACTTGAGTTGTTTCTATTGAATTATTCATCGGCTCTTTCGCAGTTTAGACTACCAAATGCACGTCAGTTATATAACAGTATGTATAGCTGAAATCACCTACGATATGGTTAATCGTCTAATCAAAATAATCAACTCACCTGAAAGAAAACAAAAAAGAAGAAAAATGTGTGTAAGCGTTCCGTAAAATTCATTTTTGTGGTACTGTTTTTGAACATTGTTAATCCTGTAAAGCTGTTTAAAGTAATTCGAAAATTCGTACTAAATAGCAGCTTAATCTTGCCGTACTTATTTTGATCGTGTTCAATTGTAACCGTTTCCAAGTTCAAAAGTGCTTTAATTGTTACATTTATGGGTTCCTCCGAATCAAATTCGGAATTAGGTTTCACGTATTCCGATTATTTTGAGTAATATGTTGGTAAAAAACGTTATATTTTATTCTGACCAGTTTTAGATACTTAGCGCAGTGAGGAATATTTTGATTTACAATGACGGTTTTTTTAATGCAGTACATTTTTCGAAATATATTATGCCTCAAAAAATTTTAAAATTGAGGTTGATCTAATAATAAATTTTAAAATTGTATATATTTAAATATTTTTCGTGTTATGACGTATACGTAATTTTCATATTAAGACTTGAATTTCATTAATTTTATTCGGACTAGAATACTTAACATAAGCTACACGAGTTACCTCTGCCCACACGCTGTCAATGAATTTCGATGAGAAATCGATTATTTATTTAATAAAATATGTTTTTAGCACTTTTTCACAATATTCTATCTAGTACAGGTATCGTAGTTTTGTTTTTTTATTTTACCAAAGTATCCGATTTAACGATTTAAATTGTTTTTAAATATCAAAATTATTTTTTATGTTTTTCTGAATCCTGTTCAGCGTTTTAATTATAATGTTTTCGTGAAATATTTGATCAATTTTTTCTGGATCACCTACCTATTTTTAACTAATCCCCCGAGCATTAATTATTCCAGATATCAAAAAAAAAAAAAATATTCGAATCGTTTTTGTTGATACACTCGAAGACCGGTATATATTTCCGTTTGTCTCGCGACCGCGTGAAAATCTAATAAATCGTATCGTCAACAGACAAACAGAGGCGACAAAGCTAATTGTGTCACAATGGACGTGTAACCGCGTTCATTAACGTTAATTTAGTGTAGGCGGACGATTTATGCGAAATCAGTTCGTTTTCACTCTTGTAGTTCTCTGCACGCATCAGATGTCGAATACGGTTTGAACGTTTGTTATTGTTGTCAAATTTTGGAATCTCACATATTAAATAGCTATTTTGAAACGATTTCATTCTAGGAAATTTTAATCATGGTCGTAATTTCGAAACACTATACTACAACAATCTTAAAGCTTATGGAAATCAACATAAAAAAAAGTATTAAAATGTTATATTATGTAAAAACAATTGGCTTGTTTATAAGCCATTTTAATGTAAAACTATAAATTTTGACTAAAAGAATTTTTTTTTTTAATTGTTCTACGAAAAGCGACCACGTGAACATTTAAGTAATATATATGGTACACTATTATAGCTAATTGTTTGGTCTTAAATTTGGTTTTTTTTTTTTTTGGTCATGAGATCAGTCGATAACGAGTTTTAAGAAAAATAGTGAAAGGGTAGATTTTATCAAATTTTGGGGGAATGGAGAGCTACGCATAGGGGTAGGCGTCAGGATTTTTAGTAAGTTCATTGGGAAAGTGTATTTTAAAAATGTATATTAAATTAAATATGAATATACATTTATCTATAGTGAAATAACTTATAAATATATGTTTGAACACAATTTTCCAAAGTGATGAAATTCCCAAATTTAAGTTTGGTTTCAATTGCTTATAACATGTATCAAATATTGGTTTCAAGATGGTGAAGTGTGTGTATTTTTTCCATGAAAAACAAAACAAAAAAGTAATAAAATAACAACTACGTGAAACACCGAGTAATAACTAAATGGCTTTATTAACTTTTTCGATACCTGACTGAATAAATAAATCATTCCTAAAGAACAGAACTTTTGTTATTATTCTCTATCGTCCCAAGATAATATGCCATTGAACCTAGAAAGTTGTATTGCATTTATTTTTACTAGTTGCACTTATTGTAAACAAATTTTGGATGAAAATTTGATCATACAGTATTATAAATAATAATTGATGATAATTTTAAGTTAATTATATTATATTGTTAATAACAATATAAGCCAAAGAACAGGACTACAATTGTGTTGAGATAAGTTAATTCGATCTTCTTCTGTTCCAGTCAATGCCGAGTAGAATATTTTTAAGTTTTCATACACATATTTAAACATATTTGTCTTGATTACTAAATTATCAGTAATGGCAGTAATGGTGTTATTTATAGAAAAATATCAATTTGTACCTACATATTTATTCTATATACCTACGTCATTGTAAATTTAAAATGTGTAGCTAATTAGAAAAATTACACAATTAATATATTGTATATTTTTTCCAGTTATCAACTTAAAGTTACCTCTGTACCTATTTATCAATCACTGTTTTTAAGAAAATTTATTTTTTGACTAGAAACGCACTGATTAGCCAGAAACGTTTTTGTTTTACAAATATGTTGTGTTTTTTTCCCAACAAAATTGATCATCACAAACAAAACTGTTTACCAAATAGTAAGTTGATACGGACAAAACGTTATATCTATCATTTTAAATTAATAAAATTTGAAATAACTATTATTTCTGTTATTTACTTTTGATTAGTTTACAATTATTTTTTTAGTGTTAAATTAACTGAACTTGCTCGACATTGATATATGATTTCAATCAATTACGTTTATAAGCTATACTTTTCTTTTTAGTTCATTATTCAAAACTATTTATGTTAGGTGATAATATCTTTACCTACACGGGTAAGGCAAACGTAATGGAAAAGTATTAATTTCACAAAAGTCAGTCTCCTAAAAGTGTGGTAATTTGTTTTCTTCTAAAATATCGTTGGCGGGATTCCCATTGAAAATTCATTCGGATTCACCGTATTCGTCAATGAGGAACGTTTAAAATTATGATTTTTTTTTGGGTTTTTTATTTTTTTACGAAACCTTTGGCAGTTTTTCTTGTCTTTTGAGTACATCAAAGAACACATCAACGGTAGATACAGTTGCAGTTCCATCGTTTTTCAGAAGACGGTCTCCGAGGAATACGTTCGTCAGCACGCCCATTACTCATTCCGGGAAATATGATACAAGAAACGTGCTGCGTTTTCTGCCTAAGTGTACGATATAGGTACGTTTATAGTTGTTTTGGAGCAAACTGCGAATGAAAAAATAATACGAAATTAAATTGTGTTTCGTTTGCTGGGCCGTGAATCGTTGACACTCGGCTTGTTCAGCACGGATGCCATAGGGTTCGTATTAAAATCGAACAGAACTTATAAATATTATTATTTTTCCCGCATCAAAATTACTACTCACTGTTTCTTTTGAATTTGTAATCACTCTTTGTGGTAATGGGTGCTGGACAAATCAAAATGATTTACGCGTATCTAAAATGCAAGGCTGATTTTCGAGAAATTGGTCTTCGAAAAATCACCAAAATTAAAATATTTAAGTAATTTTTTTCACAATTTTGTTGTAGTGGTTAGATATTGATGATCTACGGTTTTTTTTCCATTGTGTTTATTTCCGACATTGACGTTGATCAACGCAAAAATAAAAAAAAGAAGACAAATTTGAAGTCATGAAGGTTTTTATTTTTATTTTATTTCACAATTCGTGTCCCACGTTAGTTGTATTTTTGTTGATACCACCACACTGTCAATAATGGAAAAAAAAAAAAAAAATGTAAGTATGTACGAATAAATAAAATCACCATTCAAGTATGCATTTTGTTAAGTAGATTCCAGTGCTCACTATTATGCTTTTGCTTTAGTTTGTGTGCTTGTCAAGAAAATTGTAATAATTTTGAATGAACAAATGAAGATTTTAGTTGTAGTATTAAAAATTCAATACCTATTTATACATCGTAAGTTTTTTAGTGATTTCATTTCCATTAATCAGATTACCAAAGACGTAACTTAAAATTTTGAATTTCGTTTGAATATCATATTAAATAGAATTTTTTCAAATATTTAAAAAATTGTTTTTGTTACTGTCAATTATTTAGGATAAGACTAAACGAGGATTACTCAAACGTAATTTATAAAATTTCGAAGTTAAATTATTATTTTAATCCATTTTTTAATGCTTTAGACGTTATGGTTGGAATTTTATTTTACAATCAGAAAGTGATCGAAACCACTTTATTGTAACATTATAATCGTAACGCGATACATATAAAAGGTACATAAACATAAAATGACGTCAAATAAGCCTGTCGTCTTTCAGTGACGGAGAGATGCCAAAAAACGTATTTTTATAGGAACTATAAAATATATTTGGAATGTAAACAAAACAAACAATGGTTACCAAAAAAAAAAAAAAGTAATAAAAAAATACCGTTCAAAAAGCAAAATTCAAATAAGAAGTAGGTACACAGATTTTTATATTTAATTACGAGAATGAAGTGTTCTCTGTTTTTTCGGAAATTTTTTTTTGTTTCGAACAAGAAGAAGAAATGGAATCAACCGAAATACAAAGACCAAAAATGTATTTAAAATTGAAAAAAACGCTTGTTGTTTGCCCTTGAGAACAGTTTAAATTATTTAATTGATTTTAAAATATAATTATTTTTGTAACTTTTTATGTATGATTGACATATTATATTAACTGTAAAAGTTTTAAAAATTTAGACGCATTTGTGTTTGAAGCATCAATAAAATGTACATTGTTGAATCTCGTAAAATTTCTTCATGCTTCTTCCCGGTCATCGATTTGTAATTGTTTGAAATATTTTTAATATTTAATATATAAATTACATTAACGACTGATATAAATTTCTAATTTCAATTGTTACCTATCTAAAATAACAAAATAGTTATTCCAGATCTTTGTTAAAAAATAAAATTATAATTTACATGTCAAATAAATTATAAAAGAAAATAAATTAATACAATTTTCACTGCGATTAATATTATGTTTGAGGTTGAAAATATCAAAATCGTAAAATTTCTCTATCGGTCAAGTGAACATTTTGAACATTTTAGTTTTCTTATACAGAAAACAGGTAGGTTGTAATTTAATACTATGTAATACTTATTTTGGAAAGTCAAATGAGCGGATCTAATTTTTTTTAACTCATTGAATTAAACTTGAGCGACTATAATACAATGTTATAGATTTAGATTCACCCATTTTCGTTTTTAATCGAAAATCTCATACTTCCAGGCAATTTTTTTTCTGTTTATTGCCTTTTATTTTATTTTTATTTTCCTGATTTTATAACACAATATTCGATAGGTATATTCGTCGAAGAATACGCGCCACGATTGTATATTATACAAAACCTCCAGGAACAATATATATCATTGTATTTTTCTTGACTGTTAATCGGATTTCGTGTCACGCACTGCACCAGTCGTGCGGAAACAGTGGCTGACATGGTAATTTTGATTTCCATCTTAACAGACACAGTCAGCGAGGTACATTTTGGAATGTTGGAAAGGAAGATTTTGCGTAGCTCTTGAATTTACGACCGGCAAATTTTGTTGCAGTTTGAAACGTTAATCGTTCAAAATAATTAACGAGTCGCCGTGCTACTAGAAATTGAGCGAAAAGTGTAAATTGTCCGATCGGTTAACCAACTGTCGACGTTTTTTATGATTGCAATCGAAATCCGTTTGTCCGACCAACGAGTTGCTCCGCGGAAGCAAAATAATAAATGAGAATCAAACTAAACGTTTATTTCTCAGAAACGTTAGTTTAGACGTTAATTATGAAATTGTTTGAATTTTTCATAAGAAATACTTTAAACTTTGACAATTAAACCAATACCCTTGTGAGATTAGCAGTGGAAAATAATAAGAAAAGTAATTTTTCTTTAAAAATGTCGTATTTTACCGTACGAATTTATTCGTCTTGGAGTATAAATGGTTTAAAACATAAAAAAAGTACAAATTTGCTATAATCATATTTATTGCTTAAAATTTGTATAAATTTTTTTTTTATATCTTTTGGGGGGTTAAAGCATTAACACTCCTCTGTGTTCGTCACTGATTCTGGGCTAAACTTAACAAAGGTTTTGCGACATTTACGCGTGCGTTTCTGTTATTTAAGATTTATAAATAGTAAATACCCTTCTTTATATTTTGGAGGACGCGAGGCAAAATCGACGGAACGTTTACGATTTTTCCGAAATTAAGGAGTAAAAAATACGTATTTTTTTATCTGCTTTTTTTTTTTTTAACATTATCAAAAGCGTAGGCACTCATTATGGGAAGTACGTTCAGAAAACGCACATAGCCCTCGAATAACGGTTTAAAACGACACGCTCGTGCGTAAATCGCTTACCCGCGCTCGTGTTCCCGTCGTTTTCTGGCAAACCGGGATAAGGCACGGACTTTTTTTTTTTTATTGTTCATTTTACCAACAAGATGTTGCGTTAAACGGATTTCGCGTTACAAACGCAAGATTTATCACTGTATATTGTTGTATAGAAACAATACGAATTTTTATTTTTCTGTTGACTCGACGTACTTCTTCTACTCCGGGCGTTATTCCAGAATCCATTTTTAAAGGTATTTTCCTTTTATTTGTCCCCACGGTTTTTCGTCACGTTATACGTTATTTCGAATTCCGTTGCATAACACTAAAGTGGCGGATTTTCCCCGAGCTCGAATACCGCGATAAGGCCGGTCTCGACGTATTAGTTTTAAAAATCAACCGTTCGCGACTGAGACGTCGTTGCACTTTGTAGAGATTTTGTTTTTCTTTGACGTATTACAAAAATAGGAAGAACATAGAGTAAACGATTGAGAACATATTGTTATAACACGTTGTTTGATTATCGAAATACCTAAAACCGTTTACTCGACAAGTGTGCCGAAAACATTAGATGTTTGAAAAATATCTTAATTGAACGTTTCTGTATAACTATCCGACGGAAAATGTTTTTCGATTTTTGTAATAAATTATAATTTCTTCTAACGACATGTATGGCAATAGATTATTTTAAAATTGACACACAATAAAAATCTTAAATCTTTAAACGTTTTTTTATTCTTCACAATAGATTATTGTAAATGTATTTTACCTATTTTCGCGAGTACCTACAATTGTAATTTAAAATACTTTTAGTTTGCTGATCTGTAAGCGATTGCTATTGGAATAATTGTTCGTACCGTTAAAAATTTAGATTTACAATACCTCTAGCTGCTACGTAACCCAAGTGGACTTGAATAAATACGTCAATTAAATTCTACGTAGTTATATAATATTATACTTGCAATCGATAAAGTTGCAATACAGCTTTTCTTTTCTTCGTATAATATATATTCTTTTTTTGTCATTGCTTTGTTATTTTCATTATAATCTCTTTTATTCTAACACCGAGTTTTCAATTTAACTCGTTTTAATTTAGATTTTTAAGTTATTTTTTTCTATTTTTCTTTTCTATTTCTTTTATATTTTATATTGCTTTTATATTTTCTATAAGAATAAAAGCGTTTAGTAATAATAATGATGATAATAATAATAATAAAAGAATATCAACTTAACATTACTCATCCATGCGAAACCTGTAACGAGGCATGTTTTTAAAAACTAAAATTATTATTAAATACATTTTGAAGTACCTTAACATTTAACTTAAGTGATTAAAAAAAAAATCTACGTCTAAATGAACAGTGTGTTAAAAATAATAGATTCACGAAAAACGATACGACCACTTGTTTCAGTTGAAATTGAATTTGTTTTTAAATTATTTAAAGATACACTCGCGTTCACCTCACAAAAAAAAAAAAAATTATAATAATAATCATCACAACGGACTCTTTTGCCATTTTATTATCACAATGTTATTTTTATTTTTAAGCGATGTACAAAATAAGTCACGTATTTTCCTATTGTTCTTTCGTAAACAATTGAATTTCCTTTACAAATTGGAACACCTGCGAACCGTGAACGGCGTTATTCTCGCTCCCGCACTTAAAAAAGTTTTGTTTTCTTACACCCTAATTTAATACTTTCTCGTCCATAATTTTCGTTAGTGTTGATCGATTTTTCAGTCATAGAGGAGCAATTCGATTTTGTGTTGAATAAACTCATAAGCAGTATTAAAATTTTTTTAAAAAATTCGATTGAACAGGGAAACTGTGCCAATTCAATTATATTTCTGCACGTTTCGTGCACCAAATAATATAATGAGAACCGTTAAAGTATTCCGTGCATTAATAAAACTGTTTGAGAAATTCTTAAGTATAATTTTTGTAATACTCTTAAACGAAACAACGTAATTATGTATTTCAATATGAAAACCATAACCTAACGACAAAAAAGTTACGAACTAAACAAGTCATAAAATTTTGACACATTTATTTTTGTCAGTCAAACAGACAAATACTACGGCCAATCAGAAACTTACATAAATTATAAACATACAAAATACTCGTCGATCTGAAGTAAATACAAATTTTTATTTTTCCTAAACTAATATGTTGATAATTTAATACATTTTTTTTAACAGCTTAATAGTTATTGGAAAATAGTAGTTATTGGCCGTTGTTGTAGTAATAACATGTTAAAGTAGTATTAAATCATTTGTTATCATTTTGAAGGTGCTTAAATCGGGTTATGAATAGTTAATTACGTATATTTATGGGTTGGTCGTAACTTCAATAGAATATTCAATTGAATGATATTCAAAAGTCATAATGGTACAAACAATATTAATTAGAACTAGAGAATTCTTTGGAAGCTTTAATAAAAGTTTAAATAAAAACTTTAATAAAAAATTAATATAAACTGTAGATAGAGTTGTGCGTAAGTATAACAAACATGTTTTCAAGGAAACATAAACATATAAATACCGTTGTAAATTAACAAAAATCTTTTGCATATAATAATAAAGAATGATTATTTACATTTTTTTTATAATATTAATGATTTAAACGTCTTCATCTACACATCTAGACAAAGAAACATAAATCGATTAAATGAAAAATATTTCCATCAACTATAATGGAGGCTATATTAATTATTTTGGACAGTTTTCGTTTAATCATTTTATTTGTTAACTACCAAAACTAGTATGGTTATAAATAATTATTCGCATTGGTATATCAAAGTACCTATGTAAGGTTTTTGGTCAGTTTTTTAGATGTTATTTAATCAAAATTTTACATTTCAATTAAAATTTCACGGCGTTATTACACCTGCTCTTTAAAATGATTCAAACGCGTCATTAAATTAAATTTTCAATTTATTTAACAGGTACCAATATTACACGATGTGTTAAAATATTACACGATGATTGCCCTAAAGTTTTAATCTGCCCTACGCTCATTTTACCGAATTTAAAATTATGGCATACCGTGCAGCATTCTCTGAAAATATATCGTATTTTGACTTTAAATTGTACCTTTATTACGTATTGCTATTATATCCTAAAATCGGGAAAACGAGCGTCCTGGAAGAGATTTTACTGTTTCAAATAAAAATAAATTTTTTAAATCTGTCTATTAAATATTTCGAAAAGTTTCGGCGCGTTTCAGGACGTTTTCATACGTGTTTTAGCCGCACCTTAAACTAAATAAAAATGAAAAACAATAAATCATCCAAACGATTCGTCCATTCACAACGCGTTGTTTCGTTACGAGTCCAATTTCGGATGACTTGTCGCAATTCAATTACACGGAGACAAACATAAATCTACGAATATTCATTTAGATAAGGTTTATCCTGATATAAATTTATCCAGATCAGTGAAAAAAAATTTTAGGTGGTGAAAAAATATTATACAAACATTAGCTTATAAACTATTTGGTTAGGTTTTTTGTTTAGAAGTTAAGATTTTAACTTTTGATCTGGAAATGGGTGGATGCAGGGGAGATGAGAAAAATAGGTACCCAAATGCATATTTCAAGTAAAAAATATGGAACGCATTTGAAATGTTTGCTGAAAGATAGATTAAGTATCATATTATTTAAAATACAGAATATTAAATTACATATTAAATGGAAATAATAAGTACAAAATGTTTTAGTCAAATTTTTTGATTTTAAAATATATTTTTATTTTTGATAAAAATGATGAAATTTCAGTAATTTAATTCAACTTTTTATGTTCGGGGATCAAACTTTTGCTAAACATTTTTAATCAAGCAACCATGTTTATCAAAAACCGCACCGTTTTGAATTACAATAAAAAATTCTTCGGTAGAGCGATTGCCCTCAAACGCTGCGTATAAACTATATCTAACAATTTATAAAATTATATAAATTCAATAACTGTAAGCAATCGTAAACGACGTGTAACTGTTGAAAGGGACTCGGGGCCCCGCGGTGTAGCGCGAACGCGGCGGAAATCGATTCGAGCGACTAAAACAACGTGAAAAGTGACACTTTTACACTTGATAACGGCGAAACTTGCGAAACGTTTTGGCTTTGACGAAAAAAAAAATAGCAAAAATATAATAAACGACCGTAAAAATAATTCACACTTTTATAGTGTAACGTCGAGCGTACAAAGAGTACAGGTGCAGAGCGTTAAATAATAATAATCTTTTACTTAACGTTTTTTTTTTCTTTTACTTTTTTGCTTTGTATTATACGTGGTGTTTGTATTATATTTTATAAGTTTTATAAATTTGTATAAGCTACCCGAGTCTGTCAACAGCAGTTTACGATTGTTAAAATAATAACATAATAATATTATATATTATTATAAAGTGTATAAATACGCTTCGGATAGTGAAACTGTTTGTTTTCGGGAAATTGCTGTTTTCAAGAATTTTTATTTTAACGCTTACGGGATATAGATATTACGTGACTTCTTAAGAAACCGTTTTTAACTATGTCGACGGTATAGTAAAATTATTGTAGAATCATTATGATCTACAAGTTTTGCTAAATCAAACTTAGCCTCAATATGTAACAATGCCATAATATAATAAATAATTGTTTTATAAATTTTTATTTTTAAATGTTAACGAAATTCATCCAATTTGACTTTGCTAAAATTCAAGTTTACATTTACCCAAACATCCTGTTAAATTGGTAAAAAAACATAATTAGAAAGACTAGTAAAATTCTTGGCGAATAATGATGAGTGTTTTCTGAAACGGGTTGTAGCTATCTGTTTTTTTTTTTTTGATAAAAAAATATAATAGAATTTATTTATAGTTTTAAGTGTTTTTTAAATTTTTCTTTCAGAAACATCTAAGATGCATAATATTAGAGCATAACTTAATTTGTAAATTATAAAATTGTTTGTTTTTTAACGGTTTATAAAAAAACCTGCTACTTGATTCTAAAACATACAAAAATAGGAAACTAAAAGAATTCTCGGTAGAAATCATTTTAAACATTTATGAATTGTTTACAAACTAGTGATTTAATTAATTTACATTAATTATTGGTTCTAGTGAGCACTTATGGGTTTGTTGAATGGTAAGTTTAATTTTTATTTCAATTTTGCCGTTTAATTAATTTTATAGTTTGATGTATTTTTTGTTGTTTACAGTAGGTGTGTTAGATATAATATTTCAGCTTATTACTACATGTGATGTTAAATTAAACATGATTAAACATTGTAATAGAGGCATTACAAAAATGGCTTCCAGTGGTAGTAAAACAAACTAACAACACGTGTGAAATTTGTAAACTTAACTTTACTAATTAGGGTCGTGTTTTTTTCAATAAAATATAACAAAAAATTTGTTCGAAAAATGCATGATTAAACTTTAAGCAAATAATTATTCAAAAATCGAATCCCACTCAAAAACATACACAACAACGCCAGAATTGAAAATAGCGTAATGTTAATAAAAGGAAGGAAGGAAAAAAATTGAGCGAATTCTAAGAATGGAAAGGAAGAAAGGGTTGAAATTCTATTTCGGTGAATTGTTGTATGGCGTCGCGACTACGCTTTTGATTAAGTGACTTCTTTGGGTAAGTCAATGATTCATAACTTGTGTTTCAAACTTATTACTATAAGTATCTAAAAGTAATGTAAAATCATTGGTATCAAAAAAAGGATTCCAAACATCTTCGGTTATCTAACGTGTCCTGAAAAAATAACAAATTTAAAAAAAAAAAAAATCAGAAATATTAAGGTACTTTTATACTATCTAAATTAGTAATTTTATAAATTAAAATTTATAAAATTGAAACGACATATTGTATTTATTGAACGAAACACGCAAAAACTTTCAATTGTTAGATACTTCATTACTTTCATACATAAATTATGAGTTATTAATTTGTGTTGAAATTTAAATTAATGACAAAGGAGCAATTATTTATAAGTAATAAGTTTTTACTTATTCATTCAGGGCCGTATTTAGAGGGAACACGATGGGCAATAGCCCAGATGATATTGTGATCATATGGGGGGGGGAGGGGGGTTTGAGTTATTGAGATATTAAAAAAAAGTATTGGAAAATAATGGAAACACAACATTTAGATATTTTTTTTAGTGCCGAAGCCGGTAAATTTCTAAACTCATCACATTAAAAATTATATCAATATAGTGATGCTACTACAATGTGATAATCTGTGGGTTGTCAGACTGAATTGAATCATAAGTATAGAACGGACAAAATTCAAAAGTTTATTGTGTTTGCCAAAAATTGCCAGTACTATATATCGTTGAAACGAGATCACATAAATTTTAATTTTGGACCATTAAAGTGTCGAAATAGTTAGTAACGAAACGCGTGGACTTTAATTTATTGTTAAATTACGCAGTTATTCTAGCTATATTGCCATTATTATTTCTTCCAAAAACGAAAAGTCACATTTTAAGTGCACTGTCCGTAACAGTAAATTAACAAACGTTTTTCGATTTTGAAGAAGCAAACTTCTGCGTATAATTTTATTAAATTGGTTTATTGGTTTTTCGGTACTAATTGTGTTTCACGGGTAATGGCAAAACCGTATTAATTTATAGCAGAAACAAAATCCCGAAAAAATTTAATTAGTTCGGAAAAGAAGAATCGGGGAGAGATTTAGTAATTGAATGTCTGCGATCAACAATTTCACGACCAAACAGTTTGTAAGTAAAATATTAAACACAATGGGTACCAACGTTTGAACCATTTTTTTTTTTTTTTGGAAATTTTCTGACAATTAAATATTCTTCTCAGAATTAAAAAAAAAAAAAATGAATCACAATATATTACCTACGTAATTGTAGAAAATTTGTGAAGATTTTACATACAAAAAAAAAAGCTCAAATCAAATAAAAAATAAACAACTATCATAGCAAATCTTTATAAAAATACAATTTTAACAAAACCGTGTAAAATATTGATCTTAAAAGTTGTTTTATTACATATTTAAGTACTTGAAAAAGAATAAAAATGAATTTATATTTTACGTAAATAAACATATAACAACTTAAGTTTACTTATCATATGGGTGAACAAAATTATATAATTAATGAATCAACTGCTTGTCGAGTAACAATCTTTTGTCAACTTACGGTACTTTGTTAATACTTTTGAAATTGTACGGGAATGTTTTCTATTTTTACGATGTCAGCTTTATGCATTACACTTTTCAGTCTTTTATGTTTATACATTTACCCTCATAATAGTGACATGACGTTTCCGAGACAACAAAAAAACCCTAAAACGGACCTTGTGTAAATTTTGTTTTTATATGTATTTTAATTTTAAAATAAAATCATACACTTTTTTAAAAAAAAGTGAACATGTTGTAACTTGTAATAATTCTGATCTATTAAAAATTTTTAACTCATTTTAATTTCATAAATTCAATTAATCGGATAGTAATAATAAAATTAAAAACATGATTGTCAAACCTATCTACAAACCAAAATTATGAAATTTGTCTTGTTAAAATTTAAGCTAGTTAAGTGTAAAATGTCCAAAAACATCTTATAAAGACTTTTTTTATTTGTGTTCTACAATTTCTTTGCGGATTATAACGAGCCATTCATCTTTCAAGTACCAACTTTAATGTATCAAAATAATTTTAATATCTGTAGAATAACATTTTTTTCTTCAAAATCATGATTGTTCACGTTTTACGTAACCTTGAGGTAGATATAGTAAATAATAAACAAGTTTAAGCTTAATGTGTGTAATTATTTTTCTTTTGAAATCGTTTCCATGAATAAAGAGTATTTGAAGTGTTTTGCTACGTTCAAAATATAAGTTTACGTATTTAACGATAAAATTATTAAAAGTTTGAAACAAAATTTTGTCTGATCGTCCATATTTGACATATTCTACCCTATTTGAAACGTCTAAGTGCGTACGGAGTAGAACTTGATTTATGGTGTTTGGTAAAATATCAAATACTTTAATTAAAACTAATAATTTATTCATTTTATTAATTAAATAAAATTAATTTAAAATTTTAGTAACAAGAACTTCTGATATTGTGGCCTTCAAAATGTTTTTACATAATACTTTCATACGAAAAATATGATCAAATTGAAATAGCCAAAGCAGGAACGTCAATATTTCAGAAACATTAGTGTTTTTCTGTTTGTGATATTATTCATATAATATCAAACGTTTGTACAACTTCGTGTGAGCACTGCAAATTTTTAAATGTATGGTATTTTTTTACGTTATATCTGTGAACAATATATACTTCAACATTGTGAACATTAATTTTTATGATGTATTTTTTATTATTATTATTATATCAAAAGTAATGTAAACGTACATGAAAAACCATAATAATATCGGTTAAAAAAACTTACTTCTTGCTTCGATATTATATTTTTAATGTACTGAAATAATTTCTCATCTTTTTTACTGTTCTCAAATCATTGTTTTAGTTTTGACACAAGTTTGTAAAAATAAGATAGTTATACTGTCAAATATATTTTTTAAAGCAAAAAAGAATACCTCTTACTATACGTTTTATAATGCCCTCGCGTACGCAAAACTAAGGCAATTGTCATTTTTAAAATAGTTTGCATTTTTTTTTTCAACGAATCACTTTTTTAGAAAAAGAAGTTAAGTATTGAAATGTTACATGAATGTAACATTACAATATAGCATACGCCAACTTTTAAGTTATATGAATTAACTGTAATTTCGGATATAACAATAAGGTGATAATCAAGACAGGTTATACTGAAATTAAGTTTTTTTTTTTTAGGAAAGTAATAATTAGATGTATATCATGCATGAGTGCCTGCATAAAACCATAAATAAGTAATTTATTTTACTAAACCAATTTTTGACATTCCCAAAACGTTTAAAAAACTAACAAAATCATAGGGAAAACTAGTAAGTTGAAACAAACACAATACAAAATTTAAATATTTGATATTGTAATTAGCTTACTAAGTTATCTACAAAAACAAGCCCACTATATTTTAAGATGGACGCGAAGATTTATTATGGATATTAAAAGCGTTAATTCTGACTTTATGTTTATCATTTAATCAATTTTATAAAATTGATATAATTTTATTAATTCAAAGAAACATCAAATCAAACGTTTAAATCGTGAGGTTTTTTCATTTTAATTTTACCTAGTGCAAGGGAATTATTGTGATTTTAAATTGTTTAACTTGAGTTATTAAAAATATTTTTTAAATTGTTTTTCAAAACATAATAAAAATTAATGTTTAAATAAATAATTAATAAACAACAATAATGTAAAACAAAAGTAAAAAATGTGTGTGAAAATGAATGCAAAAGTAATTAAAAAACATTTACTACCCCAGTAACTAATTGATTGATTAAATTGAATTTTAATTAAATTTACGGTATAATCATAATAACGCCTTACAAATGTTCGTATATTAATTAACTCTAACAAGTTTTAGACGAAAACATTAAATTCTAAGAATTATTTTTTACTTATAATTTGTTTGAACTCAGATTTTATTCGTTGAAATTATAATAAACTTCTATTTTCTTCATAATAATTGTAGTTAGATACTTATCTGTAACTAAATAAATGTCTATTTAAAAGCAACTTTTTGCTAATAACCAAACCAGTATCTACGACATGAATGTAGTAAAATTGCATAACATAACGCCGTTCTTATTTAATTTTTGATTTTTTAAAACAATATTATTATTTAATACTTATAATAATGTCACAGCGCTTATAACATTCAATGTAAATTATCTCGTTATTGAAAACAAATATAATGTATTTGCAGGGGCTGCTTAAGTGAGCAAAGTAGATTTCAAAAGAAGAAACCACAGATCATATAGATAGGTGTACAACATTTTTTTAATCATGAAAATTTAAAGAAAAGAAAATTTCACCAAAATGAACATTGTCCATACACCTGCAGAGTTGGGCAAGTTATAAAAGATTAAAATATGTTGACTGTGCAACGGCACAATAAAGGCAGCTTAAATGAAAATATTATTTTAAGGAACTAATATTTAAATTCACAACAAAACAACCAGAAATTTTGTGTATTAAAAAAAAAAACTAGGAGAAATGGCTAGTATCCAAAAGTCGACATCCTTAACAAATTATTATTTATAAGTGGTTTCAACCAAACCAACTGACGCTGGACTTTCCTGTTACGATACGGAAAAGTTAAGTAGGTGTGTTTGGCTCTAAAAATATTGAACGATAAAAAACAAATTGTTGACTGAATTCATTCAGATAAGACACAATACTCTGTTGACACACATGGCACTCGCGTCGTCCCGGTTTGATTGACTTTTTACTTCCCATTCGGTTCCACACGTTTTTATTTCAATCGAGCTTAACGTGCATCACCAAAAAAGAAAAAAGAACTCTCTCACTTTCGTTAAACGGTCTGATTTCAACAATTTTTTAAACTTTTTTTCTGTAAAGATGAAGAAAACGTCTTACGGTTGGGCCGCATTGGACAAAATATTAGACCCCATAACGATACAGTTTGAAAAAGGCCCATCACGGGCCCTAATTTAAAGGGTATTTTTGACTAATTTTTTCGGTGTGTTTTTAGCAATTAAGTTTAAAATCAAAGACGAATGCAAACTGTGAGGAGATTACTTCTTTTCATTAAAACGTTATTCAATTATAATTTACGTTGATCTTACGAGACGGGAGAATTTTTTCCGCAAATTAAGTGTTGTCCATAATTTGAACGCACTGAAACAAGGTGGAAGTCGCTTACGTTTCACCCCTTAAAAAATAGACACCCGCAGCAGCTTTTAATCGCCACCCGATCGAACGAGGTGGTGCGAAACGAGCGAGCGAAGCGACTCGAAACGGTGTCGATAAACTCGGGCGTGCCGAAGAAACAAACTTCTCCGAACTGATAATAATAATTATCGTTATGCCCGTAAGTACACGGTGGTCGTTAAACTTGTAATTTATTTTGTTTTGATCGCGATACCGTGGTTAGACGTTGGTAGGTATTATTATGGTCACGGATCGAAAATAATAATTGTTATTCGTAATTATCATATACATTTTCGAACAATTGAAATCGCGTTCGAATAGAATAATAAAATATCCATTACCGCGCTCTCGTGAATCTGTACTACTGAGAAATATTCGTGTACACATTTTTAACAGACTTCAAAAAGCAGGAGGTTCGACTGTTGGTATTGTTTTTACAATAATGTTTTTTTTTTTTTTTTTTTCTGTGAACACTTAATTTCGGGTAGAACGAGTGCTCCGATTTTTGTGAAAGGTATTTATGGATTCCGGTGATATTTTAACCCCATTTTTTTATTTAAATTTTGCTTGATTTTTGAGTTATACCCTCTAAAGACTAATAAAAAAAATTTAGAATTTTACGGCGAGTATAGTTTGAAGTTTTCATGTTTGTGTTGACGTTTCCGTGTAAAAGGAGTGTGTTCGATGTTTACGTTGAATACCAAAAAAAAAAAAAAGTTGAGATTTTGACATTAAATTATATTTAGTTTGAAACTTTTTTTTTTCTGTGTACACTCTAAATGCCATAGGGCGTGCGTCCGGCAATTGAAAAATTAATGTCACAGCGCAAAAAATTGGAAAGTATACGCAGTGTTGCATAAAAATAGGAAAGGAAGGAAGGCAAAAAAAGGAGTTAATTTGAGGTCGACGAGAAGTTGTTTGGCGTAACGTTTATCTAAAAAAGGCAAATTTCAGATTGTATTGGAAATTTCATAAAACTGATACTTTTTTGTTAAATTTAACTTTTTCCAGGACGCATACTAGAAAACTGAACTTAATGAGAATAGTTTTTTCAAAGGCAGTGATTTAAAATTGTTTTAATTATAAAATTTAACGTTTGAATTGATTACTCCGCTAATTTTGATGATTTTTTTTTTTGTTTAAAAGATCATACTTAAGAGATGGTCCCATATAAATTTTATCGAAATTGTTTCAGCGTTATTTGTAAAATTTAACAAAAACCAAAAAAATTATACAGAACGATTTTGGTAACGTCGTTTTTACCCGTTATGACATACAGCATACTGCTGTTACGGTAACAAACAACTATGAATTTTTGTATTCTGGGTTTTTCAAATGGTGGTTAGTTTTCACATAAATCACGTTGATTTTACCAGTGGGTTACACCTTATCACGGTTACGGTAATAAACAAATATTTACAGTAGTATATGAACCTAAGTATACCTAAGAATTACGTAAACACAAGAAGTAATCAAATTTCAATAAAAATTATTATAAAATAAAAAAAAAATAATTAACAAGCAAATAATACCCGCTTCAAAAAACAAAAAAAATTGCACTAAAAAGTATACAATAATTTTTAAAAAAAATGTCATCACTTTAATGAGTTGGTGTCGTCTAACATACAGAAATTTGCTAAATAACAATACTAAAAATAAAAATGAATGATTTTTAATTAAATATCAAGTTGGTTTTATTTTTTGGTTTATTCATTTTTTTTTTTTTTTTTTTATCAAAATCTTGTAACAATTTAAATGCAAAAAAAAACAAAACACGTTGATTTTCAAACGATCCTTACCTATAATACTTTTTGGTTAACCATCATTTTTATAATTATTAGTAAAAATGCTCAAAATGGTTTAGAAAAATAAAAGAAAAAAAAATGTATAATGGTTCAAAATATATTACTTTTACCTTATTATATGTATCGTGATTTTAAGTGATATCTAGTTAAATAGAAACACTGATTTTGATATTGAAAATGGTTGAATGACGTACAATTTTGCGGCGTAAAAGTTATGCTTGATTTATGTTGTATATTGATTTGTACCAAAAAGTATAAAGCAATATAATTTTAATTTTATTGAATTATCATGAAAACATAAATATAAATATTAGAAAAAGAATTTTATTTTTGTTGGAATAAAACATTTCTATCAAAATACAGAAATAATTTAAAAAACAGTGTTTAAAAAGTTATAGCGTATTGTACAACTGAAATAAGACGTGAGGACTGTATTTTTAAGAATTTCTTTGTTGTATTTTAGTCACCTTGGGATACTCGAAAAATTTAAATTGTATACTCTACCAAAAAAAAAATAAAAAAAAATAAACGTGCAATAAAATGTTGCCAATAATTGATCTGAATGTCATTGTTTATATCAGAAATAATTTTGATAAGAATACCTAAATAATTATCATGTTTTTGAAAAAATCGCGTACAACTTTTCCTGAATCAATAGCACCGTTGAATTATAACAAATTTTGTAACAAAAAAGTAGAAAATCAAAAACGAATCCGTCAGCTTCTTATAAAGATCGCGTGCGCTAGATCGAAATAGAAATCGTCACTCGTAACGTTACTAGAGGAAAACCAATGTTGTATACCGATTGAAACGAGAAGTTTGACGTTACCGTCTCCTGTATTCGATCTGTTTGGAACCTGCATTGTACAAAATTGAATCCCGCAAGACCGTACAATACATAAATATGGGTACATTTTTTTTTCCCGATTTCAAAACTCAGGCCCTGTCGTGTTTTATTTGTTTTTACTTTATTTTACACGCGGAAATCGCGTGTCGTCAAACTCCGGCGCGGTCGTCGGCGAGAGCTGCTGCTGATGGAGGAGAATCACGCGGAAAGTTTTACAAATTCAATAAACCGATCGCTATATACGCACTGTGTTGGTAGTTCCTTTTTCTCCTAAGGCCACGATGTTACGCTACGCTGGATTAACACGCAGGGATATGGCATTTCGTCGAAACGATCGGGAATAAGTTCACCGTCCGGAGCGAGAAATTTATCGAATTTACAAAGAAATATATATTTTTTTTTTCTCAGAAACATTTCCGTTTAGTTGGAGTGTTCCGGTATTGGTACGTACGATAGGTACTTCAAAATGTATAGGTACGCCCTAGACGACACTAGACGGTGCTTTGTGAAAGGATCGTTTTGAACTATTTGCGATGGTGTTTTGAGTTATGACTCCGTAAAAAAAAAAAAAAAAAGAGTTAAAATTTCCAATATCGTCCCAAAGGACTTGAAATGAGAAAAAAAAAATTGGGACCGATTTCTGTAATTTCTACATGATCTAAAAACTATAGAATTTGTTTGTTTACGCGGTTTCATAGTATTTTTAGTTGAAACAACTATAATAACTAAACTACCTACGCGACCTATAGTGATCCCGGTTTTTTTTTTTTCATATTGTGTCTTTCTAATCATATTGTTTTAAACGTTGTAATTTATAAACGCATACAAAATTAGTTCAAAACACGTTGGCTTTACACTACACACGTTCTTTCCTAGTTTGTATCATAATCGAATACATTTTGAAAAATTACGTGGTACGCACCGAGGCTCACTACAACGGCAAATCAGTTTTTTATATAATATGTAAGGGATCGGTGTTTTTTTCTAGGAGTTACACCCAAAAATAACACGTTCATATTTGTAAAATCAATAGCTATTCCTCGCTATCCGCTTAGAAGCATAAACAATAATAATATAACATTTTACCAGACCTTTATCCGTCATCGTTTTCTTCTCGTTATAATAATACGACGCAGTATTTTACCGTTATGCCACTAGGGTAAAACCTCCCGTCCTGGGCACGCTACGTAGACTTAATTTATTCGCACTAACTTCGTATGATAATGTTGCTTGTGGTTTTTTATTTATTTTCTACGTTTTCTCCTCGGGATCTCCAGTTTACACGATTCCATTATTACGAACCTTCGAGACACACGTATAACGGTAAAATAATATCCCCCGGATGATCTTTCCGGGGTGAAGGGAGTAAACAATTTCCCGGAAGATTTTGAATTCCAATAAAATATGCCCCTTAATGTCATCGGTAACATTGTAACTAATAACATGATATTTGTTCTTAGCAACATGCGCGTAGAAAATAATTTCAGAATACAACGGTGAAAGTAAAAATTTTTAAAATCCAAACAATTGACTAATATAGTTACATAAATTTATTTAAATAATGTTAGCCAGAATTTCCAAAATAATAAATAAAAAAATAAAAGATAACACTGATAATTGAACAATATTGCACAACTACGCCATTTTGGTCGCCTATGTAAACGATAGCAATTTGTCTCACGTACCCGGAATTAACGACGTATTTAAAGGGTGTGGCGAGAAATGAGAACGATAGATACATTTTTTTGATGAACCATTTTTCACCGACGATTTTGGCAATATTAACGGTTTTGTGTTTTTTTGATTATTTTTTTGATACTGTTAATCAGAATAGATTCGTGGTGGGAAGACATTATAACAATAATAATGAATTGTTATACTCGTATGACATACCCTCACATAGAATTACTTTCTTTACAATGTAGGATATATGTTTTTTTTTTGGAGGGAGGGCTTGTTAGAAATTTAATAAATATTCGAAAAATAAATTTGAGACAGTTTTACTGAGACATCATAGTAACCAACCATCATATTTCTTGTGGGGCACAACTAGAGTAAAAAATTTGGTTTGGCTTATGTTGAAAAGTTTAAATAATTTTTCTTCAAAGTGGACAATTTGTTGCAAATTTTCTTTGGGGAAATGCTATAAGTGGTTTATAGAGGACTTATGCCCCTAACCCTTCGCTCGTTGGTACCTATAGCCCCTCTCCCCATCATAAGGGCTCTATTCTCCGCCACCCTTCCCCATGACATTACGCGACCGAACAGAGTGAGTCAAAGAAACGGTTTACATTTACCGTCAAACTCAAAATATATTACGTATCTTTGTTTTCGAAAAACGTTTTTTTTTTGATAACAGTGAATTTTACAATATATAGGTACCTAACTGGAGATAATAGTGTACGTATGGAGCAATAAAAGGGTCATTTATTTTCTAGTTGAAGAATTTGAACTGGGGAGATATGTTAATATCCTAGGACACCCCCACATACTTTCCCCCCAGTAAGAAGCGGTTAAAATTATCTCTGAAAATGATCAACCCTAGAAAACCCTCCCTACCATTAAGAACATCCGGTGTTATGACTCTCGATCTGCCGTTGACGGTTCAACTGTGACGATTTAATTGCTATTGTAATTGGTTTTTGCGGAATTACGCATTCGCATACTAAACGTTACGTGGTAGAATTATTAAACGGTGAGCAGAGTGAAGTATGTTGCCCTCGGGACCACTTTACAAACAATCCGATTGTAGCGTTTGTTGTTAATATGTTATAACTCATATTTATTGTTTTAAAACAAACTGGCCTGTTGTTCATATTATCATCGGTGTATTAAAAAAAAAAATATATATATATTTCAAAAGTAAACTTATTTTAGACTTATTATGAACCACGAAAAAATCAATATTTTTGATGAAAATTAACGCGGAAACTATGGGACAAATCCGAAGTATGAAATGCTGGTTATACATTAGTTTAGTTTATATATATATATACATAAGTACCTATATACATTTAAAGTTATAATTTCCGATATGATCGTCGGCAGAGAAGCGTTCTTTTCAAGTCATTTGAACATTCGTTTGAACATAATTCAACTAAGGACAAAATCAAACAAAATGAAGGTAGACCAGAAGTTATGTATATGTTTAGCATGTAAATTTATACATACATTGATACGTTTGGGTTATTAATGAAATAAAAGTATTTTTTTTTTTTGTACTTGATCCTTTATGTTATAGAAAAGCGAGTAATTTTTTTAAGTCATCATTTTGCTGGTACATAATATAGATTAGCCCGAGATGTGATAATTACCTCGGTATAGATCATATTTTTTTAAAATTAAAATGGCATTGATTTATGTTTATATTGTATATGACGTAAATTGTATTAGTATTGTTATCTACACATTTTTTATGAACAATATATTTGTAGTTATTTTCGTATAGAACACTTTTTTAATGATAACGCACATGTTAACCTTGGCACTGAATACATCATATAGACTATACGAAGATCATAAATAACATTACGAAAAGTATGGGCCAAAAATAAAAGTAAAATAAAAAATGAAGTATGAAAAAGTATGCAAAGTGTGTTACACAACGAATGGTGTACGCGGGTAGCGGGTGACAAAAATTTATGGTTTTCGCGAAAGTTTAAATTGACCGTGATAAAGAATCCGAAATATAATTCTCATCGAAAACATTTTCCGGCTTTCCATTCTTGAAAATTTTTACGACGAAACCGATACGGTTCCAAGACAATCAGTGTTTTTCAGAACGGCTTTGCTATGGTGAATATTATACTTTTAACGTCAGTTCAGCTACGCATTAATTTTCGGCACCGAAGCATTATTTATTATTAATTATAAATCTACAACGAAATCCCCACGGAATTAGTTCTTAAAGACGTAAAACCATATTACTATGACGTTTTAATCAACTGGATCACAATTTTAAAAGAATAAACATTCAATAACATAATGTTACAGCAATATGTAACAAGGCTTTCTTGACCGTTGGTAAATTAACAAATGTTAATAATAACCAAATCGCATAAATAAACTATATGGTTGCTGTTATAAACGAGAGCAGCACGTGCTAGTCGCGATAAAACTAAATATATTGATTTTTCATAAGTAATAAAAACCTTGTTCGTAATTCGAGTCTAATTTTTGATGGAACAAACGTAGAAAAATAACTTATTATACATAAAACAAAGACGAGAACTTTCTCTACTTCTTAACGTGCCGATGCGTTGATTGGTCACATTCCGCAGTAAGATGTAGAGTTAATGAATTAAAAATTATTGGTTTTCGCTCGGGATCTGGACTAAGAAACGAATATGAAAGAGGTAGTTTTCGTGTTGCATCATTAGTGGATAAGACGAGGGAAAATAGACTGAGATAGTTTGGAAGTGTGATGATGAGAGAAGAAACTGAATCAGTAAGATCGGTTATAAGAATGAAAGTTGAAGGGAAAATAGGTAGAGGAAGACCATAGAAGAGATGGATGGAAATAATTTAAAAATTTATTAGGATTGTCAATGTATGATTGTAGAAGGTGTGAATAATCGTGATAAGCGGAGAAATAGGACGAGGGTGGCCGATTTCAGGGAGAATGGTGAAGGAGAAGAAGAACTGCTATACTTTTAGTAGGTACTAAATTTCTAAAACTAAATAACAAATAGTTTTTTTTCTACGTACATAAGAAACTGGCGTAAAATATATTTTAACGTACGCCAAAGGAATCGGGTGTTTTTAAAATGGATATAAGCACGAAAGTTATGCTCACTCTTTAATCGCACAGTACGAATCGAACTGAAGGGTCAGACTTCTGAGTTTTTCTCCAAAAACCGCGACGAATGGGTTGGCCGGACATTCCGCGTCCGCGGAGGTCGATAATATGACTAATATAACTGACTGCTAAGGGTTATTTCCTTTGGACTCTCTACGGATACACCCCGAAATGGTTCGGTGTAAAAAATTTAATATGATTTTCGTAGTTGGGGCAATTTAGCAGCAGATTCCGGAACACAGAAGGAGAAATATAACGAAACCCCTCGGCCGAGACGAATAATGTGATAATTTATTGACGGTCGCGTCCCTCGTTCGCCGCCGCCTGAAACTCGAATCGGGGTCAGTGGAATAACAGCGCAGCAGTGCACAGTTCGATAAGGGGCGGGGAAAGAGCCGTAATGCGGTACGGTGATAATATCGTCGTCGTTATCATCGTACATGCGACGCGCGATGCGGCGTCTGCGGGCGGACGTGCTGCAATGCTCGGCGAGTTAGTAAGAAAAACTAACTGCACCCGTGGTTAAGTCGATTTGATTCTATCGCCTTTAGTTTTAAGTTAATAAAAAAAAAAAAAAAAAACCCAGGTAAATTAAAACTCGAGATAAAAAATAAAAGTAACTTAACTTGGTTAAAATTTTTCTCTCGCTATGATTTCCACTAGTCATAAAACGACCGGATCAATATTATGTTAAACGTTGTTAGGAAAATAAATGATCGAAATAAAAAAAGGTGGTAGCTGTTGGTTCGGCGCTGGGAAAAAAATCGAAATAAACTTTATTTTGCAACAATGATAATGATAACTATGAAAAGTTGATTTTATGCAACACAATTTTTAACAGAATAAGTTAAAAACAAAAATAATTAACTGGTCAAGTTAAAAAGTTCAAAGAAAACTCACCTTGTAATTTAACTTTAACTTCTTAACTAGTTATAATGCTTACCTTTGCGAGTTTTGGGTGGTGCAAGTACACAGTAAATGTTATGTCAATAGTAGTGCAAAGCTTTCATTAAAATTGTCCAGAATATGAATAAATAATTTTGTAAATTTTTTTTCTTTTTTGTTTCTATATACTACGTTTAATTCAATGTTACTTGCGTGCTCAAATTTGTCCTGGGCAGTGGCATGTCCTGGATTTTTATGGGAGGGACTGATTCTGAAAGATTCTCTGATTCACCAATTTATAGAATTTAACAGGAAAAAAGCCCGAAAAATCAAACTTTTCCCCAAAAAAATTTAAAATATACTGTTGGTGACAGTTTTGATACCATTTTTTTATGATAACAAAAATAATCCTTAGTTACGTTAATGCAAAATTTATGGTATCTAGATTTAGGTAAATAAGATACTCTGTTTTTGGCCGGTGTACCAAAAAATACAAGTATCTAAAAAAAAAATGTAATTCGTATAAAATTTCGGTAGTGTCCCAAGTCCCCTTAGCCACTCCCCTGGATACGCCACTGGTCCAAGGGCATCATTTCAATATTTGCTTGGACAGGGCGAATATTATAAAATAATTTCTATCGACCCATGTTGGTTGCTGAGCCGGACTGTTTTCAACAATATCGGTCGAAGT
Source organism: Hormaphis cornu (assembly GCA_017140985.1). NCBI lineage: Eukaryota > Metazoa > Arthropoda > Insecta > Hemiptera > Hormaphididae > Hormaphis > Hormaphis cornu. The sequence continues at coordinate 25,013,670 of CM029358.1, forward strand.
TAGGCCAAAAATGGGTTAACCTAAATTTTTTTAAAAGTTAGGAATGCATTATAGTAAAGAAATTCCAGCATCAAATAAAATGTTGAATACTGTTTTATCAGCTTCGATATTAATAATAAGATGATCTTTATCATCGACTTCCTAAACGTTAAATAAACCACAAATTTGACGAATAAAAAAATCAAACTTGGCGTGCTCAGATTTATGTATTTTTCGGTTACTGGTTCAAATTATAGTCACTTCCAAGTCCCGACTCGCTATAACAAGCGACTTCATAAAGTTAACAAAAAAAAATTGTCACAGGTGTATTGCGACAACTTCCTTGTTTTTCATTTTAAATTGTATGATTATAAAAAGTATAACTATATAATATAAAAAAAAAACCACATTAAAGAGATGCAAAACTTTTTAATTTTCAAAAGAAATCTTCTCATTAATGTATTATTTATTAAAACTTGAACTTCATTAAAAAGTTTGATAATTATGATAATATTCTGACAAGGGATACTCCGCGGTTCTCAAATGAAAATGTTACATTTTTTTTTCAATGGGAATACAATTTTAGGAATAATATTTCAAAACCAAAAGTGTGATGACATAAAATTAAATAATTGTACTCAATCATACCCAGAATGGGGGCGTAAATCAATAATAATTATTTGTTAATTTCTATTAAACAATACTGCGTTTTGACTGCAGTTTTTCGGAGTCGTTTTCAACTCTCTCTGGTAGATAACTGATTATACTATCCAAAACCGGAAAAGTAAATAATTTCGACATTTTGATCGTTTTGAAATATCAAAACTGGAACTTTGAAATTTAGCAAATTTTTCCGGTTTTTCTCGAACCCATCGCCAACTGCAGTTGTCTTAACATTTACAAAAGAAATTGTTCATGGATATCAGTTGTTTTCGCATGTTCGGCTGATGACGATCGGACGACGTGTCGTTTTGAGAGAGCGGTGTGTTAGGTAGGTACTGGCTCGGTGTCGTGACATTCGGTCTCGCGCGCTCGCGACGATCGTTAAACCGAATTTTACGAGATTTTTATTTTTTTCGTTTCTTCCGTTTTGCCGCATCCGCGTGGATCCTGTTCGGGCCGTCGTAGAAAAATAATAATATTATGGCAAACTACCGCGAAACCTTGCCTGGACCGGATGAAACACGCTTTCCCGTATTGATTTCACCCGACGGCCCTACTATCGTCCCGACAGCTCCCAACGACTTGTTTTTCTCCTCTTATTTTGATAGGTTTTCTACCGCATTGACCCTGGAAATACCATTTTACACGTGTCAGCATTCCATAGTCAATCGGACCGGTGTTAAGACACTAGATATTACGACGCTATACCACTGGAGTAAAAGCGCAGTATTTAGTTAAGGATAACACTCCAAAAAATGAACGTCTAGACTCGTAATATCGTTCCCAAAAAAAAAAAAAAAAATTATTATTAAAAAAAAATCACCGAACTGTGTTAAAAAATATCAACTGAAAAGCAAGAAGAAGCTTAGTAGGTGTTATCTATAGAAATCATTTAAAAACGTTTGAAATAAATAAACTGAATGTTGGAAATAATTATGTAGCAGTTGGGGTCAAGCAGTGAACTTCAAATCATATTTACAGTTAAAGTGCAAAGATCTATAAATGACGTACGATAGTATTTTACATAATAGAATTAATCATACTTGCTGTAAAAATGGAAATATTTTCACAAAGACTATTGGAATATGAGCTCGTCCCCACCTGCAACAATATCTTTCATTTCTTTAACATTCGGTTTATTAGTTACAATGATTTAAAACGATTTATACTTTCTACGGATGGTATTCTATATGGGCTTGTTTTTAGCTTTTTAGTTGATATGACCATCAGAGTATACCTGTAGATCTTTCATTAGAGGTACTGACTTTAAAAATCATTTTTACTACCCTTAAAGTTGTTCACAAAAAAAAAAAAGAAAAAAACATTAGTGTAAAAACATTTCATCCTTCGCTGCGCTCAGAACCTGAAAACGGATTTTACTGTAAAAAAGTGGACAAAACATTTTTGATTGAATGGTAGGTCAATAATTTTGACCATAGTAATATCATAAAAGTATTCAAATCCAACCTGAAGTTTATGTGCATATACGTATATATCAATTCGAATATTGTTAATTTTTGTTACGTGCGTTCTCTGTAAAGTAATAAATGCAAACAAAATACATATCAACTATAAATAAATGATGACGTATTATTATAGAAGATACGCAGAACGGTAACTATTTCGCTCGGATTAAATTATGTGTTGGGTGGTTTTTCCGTGTGTATTTAATTTTGTTGCAACATTTTTTTCTCATCGGTCACAACTCAAAGTCTTTTGGCTTTGTCACATTTAATGCTTAAAAAAAAATTGTTTTGGTTAAGTTTTACACCGTTCGAATCACACGTTTTGCGAGTCCGAGTATAGTATAGGGAAAGTATTGGTACTAAAAAATAGAAAAAATTTTACTTTAGACACGATTATGACAGGAACACGGAGCAGACTTGCTTTCTCGGTCAAGACGACCTCGTTTCGAATACGAGGCCATTAATTAAAAAGAAAATTAAGTTTTCAACCTGAGAAAGTTTCCGTCCCTGCAGTATTCTCGCCTCACGTACTGAGCCGCGATAAAACCGAAAACGAGAAAATTAACTTCCAAACTTTAATGTCCTTAATGAGTTGCCGACGAAGAGAGAAAAAAAACGCGCGTTATAGCTCCGAGCCGTCTTTTAGCGTATAATGTGTATGGTCTCACGTGGTTCGCTCGTCTCCCGCGTGGCACATTGACGAGTCGTTATTTACAAAAATTTCGTATTTCACAGCGGTATTCTGGCCGGTGTATCACAGACAAATAACGATCATCAAGTGCACACAGTAGGTACATGTCTTGTTTGAAAGAAAAAAAAAAAATCAAAATAATATTCGTTTTTCAGCGTTTTCTATCGTCGTATTTTTTTTGCATATTTTTCTGATTCGAATGATCCGCCGTAACTGGACGCGCGCGACAAGCCAAATCGTATTTTTATATTTCCTGCGAGCGACAAACTATACGTTTGCTTTTTGTTACCCAGCGTCGGTCCATTAGGTTTGTGACAAACTATACGTTTATACGTATTGAGATATAAATTAAACTTCCCGCAACACCCAGCACTCAAAATGTAGGTACTCAAATTATTAATTAAATTGCTAAAAAAAAGCGTTAGAAAAATCGTTTGTTTACGTGCGGTTAAATATTGGCGTATAGAAAACACGAAATTCCTACTGTTCGTGTGAAGTTTTACCGCGACAATTGGTGAAACACAATAATTTCACCGGTACAGACGACAGGTTTGTCAATTTTAAGTTTCCGACGATTATTCCCTGCGATATTTATCTATTTTTTTTTTCTACACGCTTTTTTTTATACGGGGAAACGGGCGTTTCGAATATTTTTACATTCGAGAACGTTCACTTTTTACCGATAACCTTTCGAGTTTCGTATATAGGTACATAATATTTTGTCCCTGCCATGTAGAATTTGTCCCTGTTTTATTTCTGCAGTGTTTTCGCCACTTCGGTCGGTTTTTATCGAATTTGTTTAAAAATTTTCATCGTTTTCACGTGATCATTCGATACCACGCTCTGTGTAGAGCTGCGGTCAATACCCGTCGGTGAAAATATCGAGTAGGTATCGATAATTCTGTTTTATTCCGTGACTTAAATGGGACGTTCCGAGCGTCCGTACACAAATGAACATCGCGCACATAATGTACATTAGTCCGCGGTGATTAATGGGGTTGCAGAGCGTATTATATTACGACGGGAAAACTAGTCGGTTTCCGTGGTTTAATTGAACGGGAATCGGTATACGGTGATTGGACGGTTCGGAATTCGGTCACACCACGCGCAGAAATAGTAAAAAGAGGGATGAAAAATAATTTTTTTTTAAAAAATCGTGGAGCACATAATTAAAAGTTAAAAAATAATAAATTGTAATAAGAAAATGTGATACAAACGATATCGATTGTAACGCATTTTCTAGAACGACCGCGATACTCGAAATACGACCGAAAATCAACTGTAATTCTAAATGGCGTTTAGCGCTATCTAATTTTTGAATGGCGTGCAAAATAATAAATAAATACGTATAAAACTATATGAAAAATGTAACAGATGAAAATTGGTAACTATTTAGTAACTGTCCACACTTTCTATCTACTCTCGAATATAACGTGAATATAGTTTTATTGGTTTATCGAGTTGCAAATGGCTCAAGCAGCTTTTTTTTTCCATTTGACATTTGGACGATTGTAGACATAATTTCGAATTACGTTCAATTTTCGAAGGATATGAGAATTCAAAAATTATGCTTCAATCGTTTGTGTATTAATATTGACTTTTTCCATAACTTTTTAGAAAAGCGTTTATATTTAAAAAAATAATTTTTAAATCATATTTAATTTTTAGTCTAATTTGAATGTACATAATACTATAGCATATTATAATGATTGTCAAAGGATAATTTAATTATTTTAAAGCTTTATAGGTATTTTTTTTCACACAACTCTAAAGGTGGATTGTACTGCTTATTTTCCTCGCGTTTGTCTGCCGGATACTATACAGCTGCGTGAAACGTTTAAAATTTCCATAATTATTGAAATGAATTCGTTTTTTGATAATGCACATTTCTGTTGACCAGGCCGCCAATACGGGTTCACGCCGTACCTACATTAAAATAATATTGTTCTATTCATATTTTATTCATGAGAAAATAAAGGAACGATTTTAAGTGGTCTTTGAATCGAAATTTAAAACGTCTGTTTGGAACGAGCTATCATTTATTTAGTGGTCTCCGGCGTTTGCAGCAGCGTGTTTGCACTCAAAAATGGGCGAAAAGCATAAAAAAAAAAAAAAAAATTAATTAATGAAAATAGATCTTTCAGTTGTTTTAAAAAGGCCACTACAAATTTGACATCCGATCGAATGATTTACAATGGTGTACGGATACATATTAATCTAATTGTTCAATATAATTAATTGGTTGCATTTTTATATAGTTATATATAGTTGACAATTTTTATATTCATATTATTTTGTAAGAAAATAAAAATAATTGTATTGAATGTTAATAAATGTGCTTTTTATGAATACTTAAACAAATCTTTAGAATAATCTGTGTTTCTTTAAATAATTTTGGTGAACGCTATTATTTTGATGTATGTAATGCTGAACAAATTAAAATATAATTTGGCTTAATTTATTAATTTTAAGTTTAAAATCAATAATTTAAAGCTCTAAATTAGAATCCTTAAAATTTATTCCATTTGTATTTAAAAAAAAATAAATTCATCTTTTATATTTATAACACATATTTTAAATAAAAAAAAGAAAGAAAGAAAGTAAAGAAATAAGTAAAGTTTGAGAAGGCGAGTAAATTCAAAGAACGGTAACAAGAAAGGGAGTTAATTCTAAGGAAGGAAAGGAGGAGAGAGTGTAGTTCCTGAGACGGGTAAGAAATTGTTTGGAGTAGCAATTACGCTTAAGAATCATAATTTTGTTCAGATGACAGTAAAATAATCACACAAAAAATAAAAGCATTTAAATTTTTTTTCAAATACCTTTAGATTAAGTAAAAATATTATAACTACTAATAACTGGAAGTTTTTAAAATTTTAAGTTTACTTTTTACGCAAAACGCAATTTTGTTCGGGTTTGGACTCTGAGCATGTAGCGAAGAATAATATTGGGGTTTTTTTGTTTAAATGATAATTACTTCTTCAACAACGCTTTGATCTTAATATTCTTACACGTATACGAAAGTAAGGGAATTTTATTAATTGAGATTTAAATATTTAATATGTTATGGTATAACATAATGTTATATACTTTATTATAACTTATATTGTACTTTCTTAACTTTAATATAGAAACTCAAACATATTAAAATTGATAAAATAAAGCCAAAAGCACATTTCTTGAAAATTACGCAGTATGTATTCATAATTTGTCCAGGTGTTTTAAAGTTCTAATTTTTTGGGACTTAACCTATTGTTCATTTTTATAACTCTCATACACATTACTAAAAATATACAATCAAATAATTTTATAATATTTCTTGAAATCTTTATGAAACTCCACTTACCCTTGACGAGACAAAAACAGGCGTCGTCATCTGAAACCAAACAACAAATTACGGTAGTTAGAAAACAAAACTAAAAACAATGATTTTAAAGGAAATTAGATAAATAGCCAGTCAATATCAACGTGTAACATGACGAACATTCACAAAAGAAAGTGGAAGATAGTAGTATGAATCGGGTGCATGTAAAACCGAAAATTTCTTAAGGGCGGATACTATACTAAAAAAAGAAATATTATTGGTTTTACTTTGCCATAAACATATTGTGTTTTTAAGTATAAAGCATAATACTTGTGCATAATAGAAAAAACAAATTTAAATTTTAAATTTTTCTGTGTGGTTAAAAGATTTCATTAATAAACTAATAAGAACTCTTAAGTTGAGAAAAAACGATCAATAAATTTAAATATTATGGTGTTTCAAAAAATATCAGACATATCTTAAATACGTAACTGCAGTAGTATGCAACTCATTTGACAATTTTACACCGTTTTGTTTAGAGTTTTAAAGTACAGGTACACGTGTATGTGTTTGTGATGTAAAAACTTTGGTTGTTTTGCTCGTTTGTAAATATTATATACATAATTTGCTGTATGTTTAACAAAAAGCTTTTTATTCAACAAGTTTAAAAAATTAAGTCATTAAATTTATAAAAAAAATAATTAACTACTGATATATTGTTGTTGTAATTCGTATACGAATGTTATCTAACATGTTTATTAGTATTAATATTTGTCTAACGAGTTTGTCTTGAGGGAAACAATTACAAAAAAAAACTTTCAATTTGTATTTAATGATTCATTATTGTTATAATATTCTACCACAAACAAATAAAATAAACATAATTAATGTTTATATTTCTATGTTTCGTTATTTGATTTTAGCCAAGTCTATTCTTTTTGCTCCTTTTCAAGCTAATTACCGGTAAGTTTTTTTATTTGGTTAGAGTAATTGTATACAGCGATTCATTGAGAACGGTTATTTTATATAAAATAATAAAAATGATAAAATGTCTTGAAATACATAAATGGCCATCTTTTAAAATAAAAAAAAATTCCTACGTTTAATCTCTTATTTTCGCCTCTATCTAGCAGTTTAAATGTCCAAGCAATGATCTTGAAGTAATTATTCTTATAGTATATTGTTATTGAAGGCATAAGTTAATTTTATTTAATCGTTTTAGTGGTTACAAAAGCTGTGTTTTGCAAAAAAAAAAAAACTTTTGTTGAAATACCGTGAAACGCTAGTTTGTTTTGAAATATCAAACGAAACTTTTTATTTTCAACTATTAAATCTGTTTTTGTATGAAATATAGATAAAAAAAAATTCATTCCACTTACCTTCTACGTATTATGCAAGCAATCGGATTTATATACATTAGCTAGTACATATATTTTATGTTCAATCGTGGAACTATTTTGTTCGATATGTTAAAAAAAAAGTAATAATACAAGATTTTCGTTACTTCCGAGACAAGTATTATACATATATATATTCATTACTAAAGTGTGTGCGAGCAATAAGTGCATTAATTTAATTACATTCTGTAAGTCAAAAATATAACGTACGAGTGCGTAACACCGTAGTTCATGTATTTACCCAGACATTGAAATGAGAAAATAAAATATTATTTATAATTTTACAGAAACGAGAAAGCGCAAAGGATGCGCGCATTAAGATAGTAAAAAACGAAAAAAAAAAAAACTACTACGTTTTTATAAAGCGCCGTGTACGCTTAGCCCCGGCAGAGTTCCAACGAAGTTATACATTTTATTTTTATTATCACGAGAGTAAACAGCACACCGGATACAGTGTAACACTATCGCTTCTCGGTATATAAACTGCTCCGATTTCTTATGACATAACCCGAAAACTGCAAAGTCAAGTGTAACTGTGGAATAGCAGCATTCACGAAATACAATTTTCTTGTTATAAATTCATCCACTTATAGTCGCGCATAAAACCACAAAACTTCAATTGTATTTTGAATTTATTAAATATTACTTTTTTTCATTTTAAAAATTACAAAATACTATTATTTTATTAAACTCGAGAACTTGTGACTATTATTTTATACAAAAAATAAAATACCCGAATCACAAAATAATGCACTTTATGAAATTCAATGTGAGGAACGCGATAGATTGTTAAAATATGTAAGTCAAACAATAAAAAATATAGATTTATCAGGTTGAAAGAACATTTAAGAAACGTCAAAAATCAAGACGGTGACAAATCTTCTGTTGCGGAACATTTATATTGAACACTAACCATAACATAAAATTAACAAAGCTCTTATAAAACGTAAATAATTATAGGGAATTAGATATAAGAGAAGCAACAGAAATGTAAAAAAAAAAAAATTACTTGTTAAACTGGGACTTAAGTCTGTTACAAATTTATTACTAAAATTAATATGTATATAAATACTGGTGTATATTGTGCCTAATGCTCAGTTGCAGATTCGCGCTGAAGATGACAACTTGGTTGTCGAAATACGCAATTAAAAAAGCGTATTATTTTGTGATTCGGGTATTTTATTTTTAGTATTATTATTTTTTTCGTAAAAAGTTTTCCAAATCGGCCATTAACATACGTTGAAAAGTGAGTTCGAGTTTTGTTGTTTTTTCATGCAAATTTTAGCCGCACCCGTTCCCCTTAATCATGTCCAAACTTCTACAAACATCCAAAAAACATCCATATATACATATTACAATACTCAAAATTACAAACGTACAATTTTACGTAGTTGGCTTTAAATGGATTAAATCAGAAAAAAAAAATCGGAATCGTTAATTTTTTTAGCTCCGAGTCTAAAGTAAAAATCACAAATGTCAATTATGACTAAAATATTATACCGACAGTAAAATGTAATATTTACTATCGAATTGATTGTGCGATAAACGTTACCGAGGTGAAATTTATCCGGATTATAAAATTCAACGAAATTTCATGTTATATAGTTGATAACCAGTTTAATTTCACAATCTGTATATTCAGTATTTTTGAAAATCGTATAATCATGCTGTTGAAATTCATTATCTGGTTATAAATTTCACAATCTAGATATGTACAATTCACGAAAATATAGATTTCGTTAAGTAAATATAATATAGTACATTTTGTAAGTGAATATGTTTTTTAGTGGTTTTTTATTCAGTGCTTTAGCGAGAGGTGATATTTTTCATGTTTGGCAGGCAAAAAATCAAATAAAACAAAATCCAAAGCATTCCTGCATGATACCAAATTGCATTTGTAATGCAACTGCGTGGATGGTCGAATTGTTCGGGACCATTATAAATCCGAAACCCGAGCGGAAAGTTTGTTCGTGTGCATAAAATTCGTTAACGAGTTTTGTGTGTTGTTTGCGGAAATTCGATACCTATAGACGCGTGACATATAAAACTATTATTTACGACGACAAAAACGTTTGCTGGGCACATCGTTTTAAGTTAAAAAAAAAAATTACATCTTTATTGAGTACTTAGATACATCACAAATTTTGGTCTAAACGTTTACGATTGATTTTACACGAAAAAAAAAGAAAATTATCGGCTTTCTACCTGACGCACTTTAGATTCCAATTGTAGCGAAGAATGTAAATTTGGTTTTCATATTATGAAGTGTTGAAGTGTGCGTGTTTTTTTTTTTTTTTTTACTTTTTAAATCACGACGTTTTTTTTATAAAAGAGCTCTGATTGATCTTTACGCTCTTTTTGGCAGGTTAGTAGCACTTGTTGTTCCTATGGTAGGTACTTTTCTTGCATGCTTTTTTAAAATTTTATAAATTTAGTTCAAAAATATTATACGTGTCTCGGATGAAAATTTAAAATAAGCGGCCAACATGATTTTCATCAATCGTTTTTGCTATTCGGTTAAAACGTCAAAAATAATAGTTAAAATAATTTAAAACTTTGATTTTAATTAAGTAACATTTCGATTTACTATACGCGAATGTTTCGACAGTTTTAGAGTTAATTAGGTATTAACTATGATATTATACTTGACATTGTCAAAAATGTCCAACATTTTTGTCATCTATGTTCTATAACCTGTTAGTTTTTCAGTTTTTACTATTGAAAAAATATAGTTTTTAGCAATTAAACTGAGCTCTTATTAACTATGGTATGACTGGTACGTGATGACACGATCTTGCTGACTAGTACACAATTATTTCTATCGTAATGGTGCGTTTGTACACTTGTAAAATGTAAAAAACCCATATTTATAAGGATCGTTGATTTAAAGAGTTTTAGTATTTTTAGCATTTTAGTTTGTTGCTTTAAGTTGTTATACTTTTAATAAAAAAATATGATAATCACGTCGAAAACACTGAAAATACATAACTAAAGTTACCCAATAACCATCAGCACTTTGCGCTGATGACGGTTTTGCATTTTTATACTTTTCATATTATATATTTAGAAATATTTCTACTAAAAACTGTAACAAAATACTGGTAGTTCACGTATTTTAAGTGCTATACAGTGGTCATATGTTATGTACAATAAGGTCATTATCTGGTGAAATAAACTCAAGTTCCAAATATTTTTTCTAAGTATCGATTGATGGTGATTAGTGATTTTCTATAAAATATAAATTAAAAACTGTGAAAGTCATATGATGCGGATATTATCAATTTTGAATTAACTTATCTCTAAATTGTTGTGTGATTGTGTGTTTCGATGATTGGAATGTAATAATAGTGCATTTGGAATACAAACGGGTGAACCAGATTGTATTATGTAGTCAAGTGACACTTAATTGATACTGGGATCAATTATTATTTGCAGTGAATTTTAATTACGTATATTTACATATTTTACATTTTATTGTTTTAAATTTTTAAAATAATCTCAGTTCAAAAGTTAATTAATTATTTTCATGTTTATTTTTGTTAACAGTGTAAACAATACTTGATCAAATAGAAAATTAACAGAAATAAAATAATATGGATACCTACATGTTTGCCATGTTAATTATTTAAACGAATTCGCTAAAAGTTCTTCCGTAGTATATATTTCATCTCAATTTTTTTTCTGTTGATTCCACGTCAGACATCATCAATAAATTGTTTTTTTTTCACTAATCATTGACCAGGAAAAAATATTCCTTAACGTTAAATGTCTTGGCATTCTTATCTATTTATTAATTTAATATTATATAGCCAGACAAGAAGAAGAAGAAGAACCTTAATTGTAAACCGTATTTTTTTAAACTCATTTCTATATTTATACTTAAAATTAACAATAATTTTAGTACTGTAAAAATTAAATAAGTTTTACAATTTTATACTTTTACTTAGTTTTTCAAAGGTATGAAATTTACAATAAAAATTTATAGGATATTTTATCCAATCAATTTTTATTAAAAATTTTGTTTTTAAATTTAAATTTAATGGATTTTAATATGTTTAGGGAGAATAACTTTGCTCATAGTTTTCATAATTACTAATCAATCTACAACCAATAATACTGTTTTTAATGTTTTATCATTGAAAATAGCTGAAAAAAAAAAAAATGATTTAATTAGGTCCATGTACGGATTAAACAAACGGTTTGAATTGAAATTTAATTAAAAAATGCTTGACGTTATTAACAAATACACAGTGATGTGGTTAAATTGCATATACAAAGTGCCGTTTTAACGTAATTTTTACAATTATTTTATAATATATTTTTTTTTTTTTTGTTTACAGATTCCGAGCACAGAAAAAATTAGTTTATTTTACCTGATCTTAGAAGTAACCTTTTTTTTTTTTGTAATCAAGCAATAATACTTCAATGTATACATAATAGAAATTAATAATTCGTTATGTTCAAAAGTTAGTTATATATTTCAAACACATTATCTTCACTCATTTTCAACTACGTAAACTGTGCATTGTAGAAGCGAAACAATATGTTCTTTCATAATTCTAATAACACTACAAACGAGTATTTTACATTGAATTTTTTTTCAATGTTTGGTTATTTGTTCTAAACTAAAGTACAACAATAATTTGACATAAATAGCAATATAGATATAATTTTACCTTTTGATAATGTTTAAGAAGTTCCTATAAAAATAATAGTGCGTCGTTCTTGATTGAACATAATTATTCAAAAATATGCATAAAAATTATTCGTCACCTGCAAAGTTCAAAATTTGCTAAAACACCCGTATTTTTTGACGTTTTTCTCACATAAAAATGTTTTTTCGAGACACAAACAAATTGAAAGAATCGATTAATCGTTTCAAACCTTTTTTCCTCCCTCCATATTGTTGTATTATATATAATATACGACCGACGATACTACGACTTATACGTATACGAATATTCTCAAAAGTTGTAATACTTTTCTCGTTTTTTATGAACAAATATTTTTACCAAGGGAACGAGTGGATGATATTACGAGATCCCGTTATACAATGGATTTTTATAATAACTTAATAAATAACGTAACTGGATGGAATAATAATATTTGAACGGGGGCTTTTGTTTTTTTACCACATTTCCCATCTGGAAAAATGGAAAAAAAAATACAAACAAGACCAAATGAGCATTTTGTATATACATACCGACCAAATATTTGGAAAGATATGCCGACACAAAACGATTTTCGGTGTATTCCACATAACGTATGCTCCACTTGTTTTTACGTACATTTCGTGTATTCGAACAAAAAAAATTATATTTTGCTGTCCGATTATTAAGAGATAGCTCACATAACAAAAATAATTTGTCATATAATTGAAAAAAAAAAAAAACTTTTGTCCCCGCATAATATTACTGTCGGTCTCGCACACGACGTTTTCCAATATTTTTCGACTACGATACACCTATATTATACTATATAATACCGTAACAGCAAAGTAAACTTTTTTTGTAGTTCACAAACATAATTACATAAATCGCAAAATATGAATTTTTTCAATCTTAAGAGATGTTATAAATTTTCTTTGGAATATATATACTTTCTACAATTGTAATTTTAGTGTTATTTCAACACTGACATCTCTAGATATTAGAAAAATGCTTAAAATTATTTAATTATGCGTTTGAATAGAACTTAAACGCATTTGAATTTGGTTCACGTTTACAAGGATGACTTGATGAAGTTAAAACAATACGAAAAACCTATGTTCACTTTGTTCGAACTATAAATTCAAATTTTAATGACGTAAAGTAAATTTAAAAATTAATTTTTAAACTAAATTAAAACGTTTTGATGGAAATACAACTTCAATTGTTTTAAAAGTAAAAAACTGGCATTACCATTAGACAAATATTTGTTTCACACACAGTCACTAGATACGAACGAAAACAATAATACCATTATTGGTCATGTAAAATAAAAATTCCATTTAAAATGAACCGGTTTGTTGGTTTTGCTAATGTGATTTTCTTACCAGTGAATTACAGCCACAAAGAATTAGATTAGGTTTATGAAAAAAAAAAAAAAAAAAAATGACATTGAAACTTGTGTTAAAAATACGACAGTATAATTTTTCATTATATGATTATTTTAATTCCATATTGCGTACAAATAATATCTGGGACAAAATATTTGAGTTGGTATTTGACCAAAATTAATCAACTATGTTTTACGTAAATTAACTTTTGTTTTAAAAAAATTTTTATTTTTATTTTTATTTTTTATTTTATTGCCTACATCTGTAGCCTTTGACTGGTAAAAATTATAATCAAAATTATTCACGTGTTCACTTTGAGTGAAAAAACTTCAATTCCAAAAAAATCAAAAAAAAAAAAAACATAAGATTATAGAATTCAAACGAAATAATGAATATTTCAAAACTATGCAGGAGCAATTTAATTAAAAAAATTGTGTGTTATGAATAAATACTGCATGACATTGATCTAACTGACCCGTCTTGTAACATATTATGTTACGGTTAAATTTATGTAATCTAAAATCGAAATTGATTCCTAAATTTTTCAATTTGTTTGTCATTTTCAATAATTTACACAAAAACAAATGACAAAACATTGTCAACATTTTATTTTAATGTTTTTTTTTTTCAAGTAAGTAGAGTGTAGGCAGTATCATTGAGAACAAAAACGGTTCATCTTGTGTACACATTGTTCAAGTTCTTTCTGAGAGTTATTTATGTATCATTTAGTATTCCGACGGAAGGTCATTTGTCTTCTCTTTATTATTAATTGTTTACTCATAGCTTATAGCTCTTCGGATATATAATGCATTTTTTATTTAAACGTAATGACAATGGTAGAAACGACTGCCGATGTACTATTACAGCGTGTATGCATTTTGCGTTTCAAGTATACTCGTGGAGTTTTAAGTGAAAATGTTGAAAAATAAAGAGTTTCTGTGTGTTTTTGACTGGAATTGGTAAAATTGGTTCGTTTTTCCTGGTTTAAGATACTCTTTTAGGTGTTCACATAAAATTAAAATAAAAGCCATAAGATATATTTGTAACGATTTCGGAAATGGATTTGTTAGCGTTAGGTACGGCTTATGATTACAATGAATTAAATGAATCCAAACTCGTTTGGATAACACTTTCTAGTTTACTAAATATAAAATTAAATTTCTTTCATACATTTTAATAGATAAAACGATCATGACTGAGTTATTTTTAGTGAATCTTTGCTTCGTATAGGTGCAGGCTCGGATTTGAAGGAGGGTTTTAAGGGCAATAGCCCCCGGGCATCAGTTGTTTGGGGGGCATCCAGACTCCGGATGCCGAGTACTAAAAAAAAAAATTAAAAATTTTTGACCCTCAGTTTAGTAAATGTATGAAAAAAAATATCAACTTCAAAAAAAATATTGTTTCATTTGGGCTGCAAAATTAATACGCCAATATATCGTCACGTGACAGCATAATGGCATCAATCAGTTATAACGCGCGAGTTTGCATATTTTAAAATGTTTTTCTTAACTACTTAGATATTGGGTATTTTGAATTTTCACATACATAACTGAAAAAAATTCTGAAGGTTTTTGTATTCTGTATTTTAGTATTTTAGATTGTAGTTGATTCGTGAATGTAAAGCAAATATGAAATTAAATTTTTCTACATAACATTACTTATGAGTCAGTCACTGTCCACGTGAGAATCGCTCACAAAAGTCGAGTATACTGTATATATATTTTTTTTACATTACAATAATTTTTACTCTAAACTTATAAATAAATCGATAGAGAAAACTTTGTTTTATACAGCCTTTTTTTTCTCAGCTCTTTAGAGTTAAAAAGCAAAATATAAGATAACGCAGTACTTAAAAATAACTCTGGGTACTACGTTGTTCAATAATGAACACTTATGTTTTAAAAAAAAACCATAGTAATTTGTAATTTCAATTTTAAGTGTAATTATTTTTAGAACAATTCATGGTAATTAGTACTATTGATGAACTATTGATTATATTAATCTTCAAACAGTTGATTGTTTTTGCTTCTTATATGTGATGAGCATGTTAAATTTTATATTAGGTATAAATTTTTACATAAAATAACGGTTTTTTTTTTATGTAATACGTTGTACTAATTATTTACAAAAATAAATTCTATCATATCATTAAATTGATAAAAAAAATAACTATCTATAAATAATTATAAGATTTTATATTGTTTTCTAGAAGCTGCACACATGTTTTTCTAACAAATAACTAACTTTAATGAAAAATCAATAAAATGTGATAAAAAAATCAATTGATGGTAAAATCATTAATAGTGCTTAAATTTCTAACAATGACATAAAATTATCCATAAAAAAGTTGTTTTCATTTTTTTTTTTTATGCGTATAGTAACACAATAAAATATGATATTTAAAGGTAGGTATTTGTTTACACATATAGGCTCTGCGGTTGATGACAAGTGTTAACAAAACATTTTACTGAATTATACTTAAAAAAAAAAAAAAATAATATTATAAAATAAAAGCCATTCACAATGCATAAAACGATATAAATTAGAAACACTCAAATATTATAAATAATAAAAACGGCAACGCGTTTTATTGTTTTCTTTTGAAAACATATATGAACCGTGTAATATGGTGAAAGCGATGGCAATATAGAGGCCGGTTTAAAGGTCCAACTTTTGGACATTTTATTTCGGAATAAATTTTAATTAATGATCTGCACTACGCCGCAAAAGCAAAAAAGTATTATAATATATAAGAATGCAATTGTTTAACTTTCAAAAGGATTAAATATTAATACTTTTGTGTTATTTATGACGTGAAAAGTGAAATAAATTACCTAGATGGAGCAGGTTTTTTTTACCATACTATACTATACTATATTATACTATACAATACTTGACACTTATGTATTACACGCCTGTAGAAAGATGACTGGTGAAATGGTTTTACGCTCAACTGGACTAAAAACCGATTAAATAACTTAAAAATTCACTATAAAAATAAGAATTTAATAATAGCCATTTCTATACAAAAAATTGATTTTTATTACAAAAAATACGTATAACATATAAAAATAAAAAAAAAACAAACACAATGTTTTCATCATCAGTGTGTAACAGCAGCTGCAAGTACATAATACGTATTTGTTGTAATAAAAACCAAACTTTTTTTAGAAATTGGTTTTAAATTTTTATTTTCACATTAATAATATTTTACAAGTAACTCAATACCAAAGTATAAAAATTCACTGCTAAACATATTTTTTGTAGAACATATTAATTGAAAGTGGCCAGAAACAAATGTAAGTGTTTACAGTTTATATTATCAATGATTATATCAATAAATGTTTGTCTTGATAATTTGTCCAGTCATAGAAAAATTTTTGTTGTAAATATATACGTATTTTATTTTACGTAATTTTATTATTCACAAATTTTAGTCACGAATAAACATAATTTACATTTATGTTGGTAGCAAAATTGAACTTGAGAACCGTTCTACCGTTTAATTATTTCAACGTATAGTAGCAGCTAATAAAAAACGATGTGGTATTTGAAAAAAGATTAAAAACAAATGGTGACGATTATAATAATGAAAATTTAATCGTAAAAACCACGTAGCACAATTTCTCAGAAGCTTTTACCAGCACGTGCGCATTGACTTTGAAAGCATAATTTTCCTTGTATTACATAATAAAAACGCGGAAAAAAATTATGATAAACGAGAGGATTGAGAAAAGCATTGAATAAAACATCTAAATAGTAATGGTGAAAAAAAAATTTCAGAGAAACTACAATGATAATATCAACTTGCACAAAATACGGATTTGGTACATTAGGTTCGATTTTCTCTTAAAAATTCATTTGTTTGTTTCAAAAACAAAACAGATGATGCTATACAAAGTGCGAAAAACCACTATTCTATAATGATAATTTCTGGCAGAATTCGTGTACAATCCAAATAAACGTGTAGTTTTGAAAACGAGTGTAAAATTGTAGACAGGATATACCAAATTGTTGGAAATTGTATAACACTGTCAAGTAAAACATCATAAAAATTTTTCGATGGAAATAACACCGTTATTTCACAATTGTTCTCAATACGGAAAATCAACGCAGTTTTTGTTACAAATGTAACTTCAATGGGCATTGGGAATTCAAAACGTTTTTGATGAATGGGTTCTAAAATACTTGAAACGTATTTTTTCTTTTACAGTTCAACGAAATCCTTTTGAAATTGGTCTTTCTACAACAATGAAGCGAGACAAAAAGATAAAAACGTTTGAAGATGAATCAACTTTACGTTCATTAGGATTATTACGTACTTTGCAACTGGCTGACTTTTTGTGCGTACAAAATTGCATACTTACGTCTTTTTAGTACGGGATTGTGCGCTAAACCGTATGCTTTGTTAACGATCTTTTCGATACACAAAGTAAAATATCGATTTGCATAATATCAAATATACATTTATATTGTCTTTTCAATTGAACGAACAAAGCTAAGAAGGTTTAATTAAAATGAATTATTCTTAAAAATTAAAAGTTTTATCGTTTTAGTTGTTGTATAATAACAGAAATGAAGAACAATAAACTAGTCAGTACTTGCCATGCTAGTATTAATAAATCATCATGATCAGTATTAGAGGTGCATTTATTATATAAATCAAAAAATGTTTTTTCGAAAATAATTGAAAAACAAAATCAGTATTTTCAGTGGTTTTACGGTTCGTGTTTTTTTTTTCTAACTGAAATGTACAAATACGGTTTAAATAATATTTGTTGTTTTTTCCAACACTTAAATTTAATTTAATGCAAAATAAATTATCCATTCCAGACACCTGTCTGTAAATGTAATCCGATGTACTGTAGATACCTATGATTTACATAATTTTTTTTTTTCATTCAATTTTCTTTAATTAAAACTTGTGTTTTTAGCCATTACGTCGGATGTAAAATAAATATAAAACTTAAAAAAAAAATTACTTTGATGCGATTCCGTACAACGTGCTGTATTCAGATTCAACTTTTATTTTTTGTCTCAAGTGTCATTTTATTTAGACCTACTTTTGTTTTTTTTTATTACACAAAGGGAGACTTCGACAACATGGGCCGTTAGCTTATAATAATTACAGATTGTTATGGGTAACATGATTTATTTACATAACGATTATTAAGAATACAAAAGATTAAATGTACAAGAAATATAAAATATAATAATCTTACATTATAACGTAACAAGTCATAAATTAAAATATTCGTGTATTTTTCCATTTAATTTGTTTTCTTTAGCGAAATTGAACAAATAAGAGATGGATATGTTTTATGAATTGTAATCAAAATCAGTATTGCATATTATATGGTAGTTGCAGGGCAAGAGCTTTAATATTTTAGATTTTAAGTAAACTAAACAATTTACATTAGAAAAATAATGAGAGATGTATCAGTTTTACAGTTTTATGGCCTAAAAGCTTAATAAGAATTTGATATATATATATAGGGTATTAGGTCAGTTTGAGTACTACTTAAAAATGCATCTACCGTTTGTAGTCTTTACAAAAAATTATTATTATGCCTGGTAATATTTAAAATCCTTTTTATTTTTTGGATCTTGGGGACTTATTACAGTGTTACCGATTTGTTTCTTTCTATAGCTTAAATGTTTTTTTTTTTTTCATTTAAGTTGAGGCAAATATATTGCACTTTTTAACAATTTACTGTACCTACCTATTTAAAAAGAAAAAAATCGTGCGTAACAGTTGCCTTGTGTTTTTATTAAAAATTCCAAACATCTCAAATAATATGGAAGCTTTTCTTTTAAAAATGTGTTTTCTGTGGCAGCAAAAATATTCTGAACGAACTGATTTTGACTGATGCAATATAATAGTTGCTTCACAACCATTTCAGGAGAAAAAAGGTCTTAACTATTTTAAATGGTTATTGTGTTTAATTTTATACGTTTTTCTAGAATAAAACACTCATCATAATAGTTACAGTAATAATCTTAAGATAATTGTTTACAAAAAATAAAATATTTTTCTCATTCTGTTCAGTTTTTTTTTGTAAAAATCGCTTTTTGTTTCCTTCTTCCGTAAATCGTTTGTTTATTTGTTTCTTTTATTCGAATATTTCTGTGGGTGTCTGACCATTTTATTTCCAATGACTGAAACACTTCCATTGACGCCGATATCGGGCTAATTTTGATCGTTAATTTCGCAAGTTTGACGTGAACTTATAAACACAGAACTACAGTGTCGTAACATGTTTCGGTATAATTATTAACCGAACGAGGAATCATAATATTTGCTAATATAGATTTTCCAAGTGAGCGGATTGTCGAAACAATTTTACACGGCGCGTTTATTCAACTTAATCACTCAAAACTATTAATTTTGTGTTTGACTGGTGAGTGACACGTGATCAGCGGAATAGTTTCATATCATATTATAATTATATTTTCTTTGTACATCATCGCGTGTTTAATACCAGGATCGAAAACCAATATCAACGCTTAACAACCGGAAATCCTTTTTTTTCCTTTGTTTCAATTTCGGTTTCAAATTCATGGTCTTAATCTTCTTTAAATTTGGGACATAATATCAAATAATATTAATAGTATTATGAATATTATTTGAGAAACATAATACACATTAGAGCGTTTTTGGGTTTGAGGAGTTGTTTTACGAGAAAATATAAACCTAAATCTAATAATAATATTATTGCCCAACGGTTACAACTAAAATGCGTTTAGGTAGGAAAAATACACATGACAATATGTGGTTGGTTTTAAAAAATGACCGAATCGAAAACGATTTTTGAAAGTTTGACTCGTATACTTGACATTTAAGTTTCAGTTGTTTATGCATGTTGTCCAAGAACAATATACGATTGTTGCATTTATGTTTAATTGCAAATAAACAGTCATTTGTTTATGTTCCTAAAATATTTAACTTGCAATTATTACTGTATTATTAATGTTACTATTGACTAAACTTTCACAGAAACATTGACAGTTCAAAAATAGTATTTGTCATTACATAATAAGATGTTATAATTAACAGAAATTAGGCAGTTATAGTTGAGAAAGTTAATAATCGAAAATTTAAATGCTCGTAGTATTGACAAATTTGTTTATAAGAATTGTGTTGATGAAATTAATAGTGAAAAGGAATATTACAAAAATTGTGAAAAATATTTTGCGTGCAAATAACGTAGCCAAAAAATGTATTAAGTTGGTACCAATTTTTTCATAAAACACATTAAATTAATTACGTTTTAAAATGTTTTTTATTTTTGCAAAAAATTTTGTTTCAATTTTAATTCAAAAATATTTGATTCTGATTTCCCCTAGTATAATAGTATAGAGTGGGGAGCATTATTCTTTATTTTGAATTTTTGTTTCTTTTTATGAATTTCACAAAAGTATATTGTTAAAAGAAGGCAAAAAGTTCCAGTTCAACTTGTTATGTCTTCTGAAATTGAATCATCAATCATAGTGTAATGTCGAATGCCCTAGGAAATGTCTGGAGTTTTTCTATTTTTTATCTTCCGGTTTTGAGTTTGATCGATAGCAAAAGAGTCACGTAGAAGAAACAGATTGATAGATTGAACTGATTAAGCTTAAAATAAAAGGACATTAGCTGACTACTTACAGTTTTAACGTTGTACAGTATTCAAATAGAATATGTGGAAAATCGATGACAAACATAGGCCAGCGATGATGATCTTATTTGAAACTTAAAATGCAATGTAATTTTAAAAGTAAATATAAATCAAGTGATTGAAGAAAAAAAATATACCATAAAAATAATAAACTAAAGCTGAAATTTTAAAATTATAATCATGGTTTTTTTATTCATCAGTTTTATACAATAATTTGTATACATAAAAATGACTAAAACAGATGTCGTTTCATTGACACAAGAAACTATTGTTTATACGTACAGTATATTATTTGAGTATGAAAATATAAGAGCCAACTCTTAGGTCAACTCTTAAAATTATTTTCTTCTCAGAAAATATCGTTAAATGAACAGTATAGAATATATAACACTATAATAATAACGTAAACATGCGAGAACTATTTGGTGTTCAAATTGGATAAGACGTAGGTACATATCAAATGTAATCGATAGGGTCTAATTGAGTAAGATCATTTAAAATCATGGATTTTTTTTAAACGTTTAAACGTTTATTTGTTCATTTGCATGTGCATGGAAAAATCCCACAGTTTTTAAAATATACAGGAACATAAAACACGAACAGGGGATAGTGTCGTTGAGAAAATTATATCCCTAGTATCTCACCGTGTTCAAATATTTATGGTACAATAGGATTCATTCTTTACTTTACTCGGCAAAAATATTTTGAAAATTACATTTGGTTCAACTTACGTTAGACACTTTTGATTTCTAAACATCAAAAACACGTTCTTAAATATTAGAATATTCTGTAAGGAAAATTAACGCCATCGGCATATCTTACACTAACGTAGAGTAGTGAATAGTAACTATTTTTTATGGTAATTAACTCGAGGGTTTTTCTTTGTCCCAATAACGAGTTAAGCTTAGATAAAGCACATTCAGTTATATATGCCAGGTCGTTGTCGACATTCGGGCTTATTTTGTGTTTACAGAGATTTTTGGGGGCAAAAAAAATCCCTACAAAAAGTTTGACAACTTAAACTATGTCATAGAGCTCCTCGTTCTTGCTGGGGGTTTAATTAAAAGCAAATATATGACCTTACCCTTACATTGTTTACATTTCCTATGTTTGCCATAACTGTACTCTAAACAATGTGCACCGTACGTTATAGTATATACTAGCAAGGTCAACATGGTTCAACGATGTACGCCGTTGAGCATAATATTTTTTTAATTAAATTTTTCTTAGAATTGAAGAAAACGCGTCGTTTTTTTACCTCAAAAATTCTTTGTTTCATTTTAGATGTAATGCAAACTTAATTTTATTTGGCTTGATTGATCTTTCTACGTATAGCATACAAGTTAGTGAAAACTAGTACTACCATTTCCAAGCGTATTTAAAGAACACGCATTTGAATACAACAAATTAACAGTGATTAAAATACGTGTTTACGTAGTAACTTTTAGGTGGTAACCAAACGTTAAACAACCGAAGCAATCCTTCTACACGAAAACATCAGCGTAAACCTGAAAATTTCGACTTTTTCGCCGTAGATTTGTTGATTTTTTTTTTTGTTGAGGTTTTCGGGGCATAACTCGAAAAGTAAGCGAAATTTAAAAAAACTGGCACCATCGGAATACCGGAGTCCGTAAACCTATCGGAATAATTGTAAAAATGGTAAAAATGATGATAATGAACTCTTAACGTACCTAAAACTGGATTTTTTTTTTGTTTTTTTTTTTCAATAAACACTTGTTCACTTGCTCAGCCTCGAAAATTACGAATCGACAACAAAATTACACTCATTCGTCCGGTCCACCCTGTACATTTAAAACCGTTGTTTTACAGCATTATAACGCTTTTCGATCGGCCACGGCGGCGGCCGGCGATCATTATGATGTAATTTTATACCTATACGGTCTGCCGCTACGTGACGTCATGGCTTCGTCGGAGGACGAGACGAGATTTCGGTCGGCTAAACCCCCGAAAACAATAATAATATAACGACGGTCGGCCGAACGATAATCGTGACTTTGCGCTTGGGGGCGGCTTATGGAGATTTCCGACGAGGCCCTGCCGGCCGTCGGCAGCCGCCAACGTAATGAAAGGTACAGCGAGCGAGCCAATGCCGCTATATTAGTCCGACAAACAGTGGCATATAAATAAATAAGTAAAATACCGTTTTAAAGTGCGTAGGTATTTCGACATATCGTTTCAAAAACTGTTGAGCAACAACACTTGAGAACTTTAACGTTTTTAAAAATTCCGATTTTTTTTTTTTCTTGTTCCTTCCGTTCGATAACAATTTCGATTCTTCAGAAAAAGTTTTGAAAAGAAAATCGATTGCAACGTAAGTAGCAAAATACAATTTCATCTGTGTGTAAAACGTTTCAAAAAACGTTCGACGTAATTGATTTTCAACATTTCAAATTTGGTGAAAATTTATCGTACTTACCTGTGATTCGCTTTCGGACAAGTACTGACTTGTGACTCTTATAATTGTATAATTTGATTAATAGTTTATTAACAGTTTTCACTTGTTAGTTGTTTAAAAAAAGCGGTTAGAATCTAGACGTAAGCATAAAACAGTAATGAGTCATAAATACCGTGTGCAACGTCTTACATAAACATGGAAATCTAAACCACTGGATCAGGATAATTTGGACGATATGTTCGATTTTAAGTCTGAATTCACGTGCTCTAATTTTGACGTGTAGTAGCGATGGTCGAGACGTTTTTTAAAATACAAACGTTACGGACAGAATTTTGATGATGTTTTATCAGATCGAAATAACCGCCACTATCGATTTATTTTCGATTTATGTTTGTACAATCGCATTATTCATCCCACTTTTTTTCGAGGAACGTTGGAGATGAAAAATTATCATGCAAAAAAACGCTTACTGTAGACTGAGCTAGATTTCAATAACACGCATAATTTAACCGAAAATAACAATACGATATTATATTGAAAATAACGCGATTTTAACGATGATTTATTTTTTTTAATTTAAAATATATTTTAACTCAAAAATTTAAGAATTCTTTATATTTTGTCATTCTATTGTTTTCCTGAATGTAATAAAGTTGATCAATTTTAAACAATATGAACATCACTACTTAAGTACTTGTTCTCAACTTACTTGGACAGCTGATAACGTACCTACAATATGCATTTCTTGAAAAGTATTATATTTACGATTACAATTTTTGAGTTGTAATATGATATATCATTTGGTGATGAAAGGAATCCAGATTCATTAAAAATAAAACTTTATTTCTGAAGAATTTGTATTTTTTGAAATCTACAGATGTTATAGTTTTTCGAATGCCGCAATGACAAATTATAATTACAGACGTTACTGTAAAATATAAAATATCAGTCTTTGAAATTACAAGTTTTTCAATTTTTTTTTAAGTTATCAATAATATTGAAAATTTAAAAAACTCAACCTCCAACAAAATCCAAAGTTGATTGTGTTTATGCACACTTACACGCGTTTGGCCATACGTTTCAAACCCCTCAAACAGTTTAAGCATTCAAGCTGATATAAAAGGAACGAAAACTTCATAAAATCTATTTCACGCTCGTATTGAGAACCGCTCAAGTTCACTAATATACCTACCTACGTCTCTGGCAGTATTCCAGTTATAACCCTATTATAAAAGGCTAAAGAGAAACTACTGGTAAGGAGATTTAATCAAACGAAGCAGAAATTTAATATAACATAAACACTGGGCAACTATTATTCAAAGCGGGTTTTTTCATCTCTATTTTATCAACTAATAATACGGCAGTATTCTTATTGCTAAACTTTTATTTGGATTCTTTATTTTCTAATCAAATAGAAAAAATAATATACAATATTTGAAATTCATTAGTTTATTAACCAAGTTTTTGAGAAGAACCAATAGTGCCTGATAAAATAGCTGTTAAGGGTAGTCGGGGAAAAACTGAGATACTAAAAACATAATTGAATAATTTACGCAGTTAATTTAAACACGGTTGTTTGTCCGGAAATTATAATTAAAAATGAAAC
This sequence comes from Hormaphis cornu, assembly GCA_017140985.1. Classification (NCBI taxonomy): domain Eukaryota; kingdom Metazoa; phylum Arthropoda; class Insecta; order Hemiptera; family Hormaphididae; genus Hormaphis; species Hormaphis cornu. The sequence goes on from CM029358.1 coordinate 25,038,884, forward strand.
GTTGGAACGTAATCAAGCTTGAAATGAAAATAATTTTTAACTGTTGGATGTAATATCCAGATGGAAATGTAAAATGAAAAGGATCATTCAAATCTTTTATCTTGAAAACATAACGATGTTCAGAACGAAAAAATATTGCGTAGAAACTCATTTGAACGATATTATTCACGTTTAATTAATTCAAAAAATGATTACTTGCACAACTTACAAGTACTTACCTACACTTTAATGCTGCTTGGTTATCAATTATCAATTACATACTATGTATTTGTTAATTTTTTTTTTTTTTTTTATATCTGTTTAGTCAAATTATACTTGTCCATCTTTTTTTGGACTTTAAAGTACCTTTACTTAAAAATAAAAAACATAATTTGTTGACTGTATTGTAACAATGCTGGATTATTATAATAATTATTATACAATTATCAGAGAATAATGATGTTTATTAATTCTAGTTATTACGAATTTCCGAAAAAAGTATCATATTAATAGGTACATAACAACAAAATTAATATTAGCATTAATAATTTTTAGAAATACGGTACTGTTTTATTTTTTTAATATTATTTTTAAACGCTTATTTCACAACAAATAGGTCGAATTTGAAGACCTGATCACAAGATTAAACCGATAAAACTAAATGAGCAGGGAGAAAAATGCCTTTGTAACCTGAATTGGTTCAAAACTTTTTGGTTTCGGAAGTATCTTTAGATAATGATTTCAATTATGATGTTTAATGGACAAACTAATTAAAACCAAACCAAAACGTATAAAAAATAAGTTGAGATTAAATCCGGCGACGGTGTTTTTTTTTTTTTCTCAGTCCGTGTGGTTTCAACGACCGGTTATACAATATGAATGATCGTTAAACGAATAACCATCGCATGAATTGAAAACTTTTAACGAAAGTTCTATGCTGAAACGTAATTTTTACGCGTTAGAAAAAAAAAAAATGAAACAAAAAGCAGATATTATAGAGTTAAGAACCCCTAAACATTAGAATATTGATCAGTATATACATTACTTCAGAGCGTTATCGTAAACATTGGTTGGCAAGAAGAAATTGCTGATGCAACCCTTTTTGCTCGCCATCGAGGACATATACACCGTATCGTACACGTCAGTGTAGATTGTAGAGTACCAATCGAACATTGTGAACCGTGTGTAGTCTTACACAGAATAGAACATTGTTCAATATATGTTCATTGTTGTCATTCATAATTATTTTTCTTTATTTTATTTTCGTTCGTCATTTCATTTAGCCTTTTTCGCACAGTGGTACTTTTATTATTTCGGACACTGTTCTTGATCGGTCCGTAACAACAGTAGGTATAGCCGTGTATTAAACCGATGTTAGTTGTTTTATTCAAACGTTTAGAGCACGCGTAATAAGCCAGCTGTAACAGTTCATCGTGTGACGAGGAGAATAGTGTGTACAATATATTGGACTTAACTACAAATTAATTAAGTAAATGTGAGACACCATTCGGCGTGTCACAAATCCTTTTAATACTCTCAGGGATCTTGAATCTTACGTGTTCGTCTGCTGTTTGTTTGTGTGCTGTATGCGCCAGCCACTTCTGCCCCCAAGTATTTGTTCGTTGCCATAGTGACCAGTGGCAGTGTTAGGTGTAGGTACGCCGAGATAGCATATAACACTTTACTATTGTGTACGACCAAAAAAAAAAAATAAATAAAAAGACCCTCGTAAAAAGTACCTACATTATTGTCCAGACAAGTGTGCACTTATATAATTGGTGTTAGTATTGCGAGGATAAAAATAAATAAATGGCAAGAAAGTATGAGGTAGTATAAGTATAATAAGTATATAAGTACACTACTTCGAAAACTTTTGACGACATTATTTCTGCAGATAAAAGATTCGTCCGCCGATTAAAATATATAACGTATCTAACGTTTAGACGATTAGCGTACATATTTTTAAGTGAGGCTTAATTTAAAATGATTGCGTTTCTAGAGTGTGCTCTGAAGTTTAAAAAAAAAAAAAAAAAATTGTAATGATAATAGTACAATTCTAACTAATATGACGTACAAAGAGAAAAACAAATTGCTAAAACACATATTATAGTAATTACAACAAGAACTGTGATGATTTCTAAAATCTATAAAAAAAAATTACGTGTAAAGATTGAAAATAAAAAAATAGTAAAATATGCGAGAAAGTACCAAAACTGTGAAACTAATAATAACCGACTGCATTTACTACGATTTTACAAAAATAATTTTAAAAGAAATTGTGACTAGTCGTAACGTTTTGATAACTACCTTATAAATGCTTAGGATATCAAGTCAAATATAAAACGATCGCGGGTTCAGCGCTTTACGCCTTTTGAGCCGTAAGAATCGGTGGCCGTCAAATCAACGTTTTTTCTCGGTATGGTGCACCACCACATTATCATTTTGACAAGTAAACACTATAAAACAAATATTCATTTTATATAGTAGATCCAATGAGTGTTCGAATCAAGTACAATCACATGATTAGTGGTAAAAATATAATGTAAAATTTAATGGTCTCTACTCAAAATCATACCAAGTGTAACATTTTTTTTTTTTATTATTTTCACAGTGCCAATTTATAATTTCGAAATGAACATACACTATTTAGATGAAGATAAATCACTCACTAATTTCATAGCCAAGGCCTTGAACATTACTCATACGATGTTTTTTTTTTGTGTTAATTTATAAAATTTACCGAATTTCAATTAAAATAAGTTGTACGACTATATTTCTATCAAACAAATTATGTTTTGTAGTACAAACAATGTTAAAACAGACACATTTGTTATTATCTTACAACTGAATAAATTCAATATAATAAAGTTAAATCCATACATAAGTACGAATATTTGTTCAATTATCAATAAGACAGACTTGTGTAAAGTATAATAGTAGGTATTGTAAATTATTTTTCTTACAAAACATTTAAGTAGAATGAAGTATATCGTAAAACATTAAACTACCAATAACAAAATTTAAGAAGCAAAAACTAATATATATAATCGTAATGAAATTGCAAAATATTTAATACCCCGAGATAAGTAGATAAGTACTTAGAATGTTAGAGTTTTTAGACTTTATAACCCAAAAATAAGAACAAAATTTTTTTTAAACAAATAAAGTTAACATAACTTTTATTTGATACCATTGGATTTTTTCTAATAATTTTATAATAACATTTAAGAATTTCGGTCCAAGCGGATATAGGACACAGGGAATTTTAAGAGAAAAAATGTAAATAGAAAAAAAGTATCTTCGACTAAATGATAGCAAACGAATGTACAACGAAAACATTTAACTATCATTTGCAATGAGCTAATAATAATAAATAATCACTTGTTAGAAAAAATAGTATAAAATAAGTAGATAAAAATGTATAATATTTGCAAATATTTATCGTAAAAATAGAAAAATTATTAATTAGTTGGAAAATATAATTTTTCTGTAAACAACAAGTAGAAATAAAAATAAAAAAAAAGCTTATATTTGGCAAGTTTATGGCTGAATATGTAAAATAAATTGCAATATATTATAATACAGAACAAAACACAGATTTGCTCAATGTTCGACAAACGATTTATAATTTCTAAAGGAACTCTCTTACCATATACTTGTGTTATATTTCTATTTAAATAAATTTTTTTTTTTCGTATTCATTCAACTCAAAAAAAAAAAATTTAGTAAAATTTTTTGTTTATCTTTGTGTAAATCTAAATGTACTATTGTTCGTAAAAATACATTTTAAACTTGTCTAATTTACAATTTGTCATTTTGTCCGGACACGATAATATATTATTTTGAATTCCAACGAAATTTGTTTTCCCGAACGTGACTAAGGATTTAAGAAATTCCTTCGTGTTTGACCAGGAAGATAGGAATTCTCCGCTTAGTTTTGTTTTAAATTATTGTGTACGTTTATAATTCATTTGAAAACTGAAATCGTAGGTTACAATTTGAAATATGTTTGTGGTAATAGTTAGTCGAGCCGTACTTTAAATGGAAAACTAATTTTGAATCGATGGGTCGGCAAACGTAAAAATTTTTAACTCTTGTTTATTAAAGGTTTTCTTTGAAAACGTTTATAATTTCAATGCTATAGTTATAGTTTTTATTACTATAACACGACAGATGTTTTTGGAATTAATTTTTGTTTGCTTAGTAGGGCAAACAACAAATTGGTTATGTGAATCTTAAGCATTTTTCGACAAGCAAATTCGCCTTCGAAACGTTCACTGTTTGATCTAAAAAAATTAAGAATTTTTCTAGAAGAATATAGAGCAGCTAACACTTGATAAATCGACTATATACTTCGGTTGAATTTATAGTACGTTCGTCTGATGGCAAAATCAATGAAAACAGTCTCGACGAAAGAAATAGTGCAACCGTTATTTTTTCACCATCGGCAAGCATAACCGTACAACATGAGTTAAGACCCCGTGGGTATGGTTTCCGGAAGCAAGAAAATTGGACTCGGGCCACCTTCAAATCAAACTATGTCCCGTATATACGTATAGCTTGCACGTGATCGTTTTCTCGGTTTTCAAACTGTGTTTTGTAAAAATAAGTGGGAAAAAAGGAGAAAAAAAAGGTATTTTATAAATGCAGACTTAACACCAGGAAACCCGCGGTAGACAACCATTTTGTATTAACTCTGATTCGTTATTTTGTTCGTAAAAATATAAAATATTACAAATTTTTTTTTATCTCAATAGATAATAAATTTATAATACGTTGATGTCATTGAATGTGCTATTTAAATTCCTTTTTCCGAAAATCTCACGTGCAAAATTTTTTTACTAATCATACATTCTTACAGTTATAGATTTAATGAAATCGGTATATAAAATCAAAGGATTGTACATATTTTTCAAAATTGCCAATTTTCCTTAAAAAAAAAAAAAATGTATTGGTCTTGTCTGTACATTTGTCTCTAAAGCGGGTTTTTCAATCTAAATTTGGTGGTTTTCTGATTAAAATTAGGTAGCTAAATACTCGTAGGTAAAATTAAAAAATTGTTTTGGATAATTTAAATCATATACCCTTAGTTTTAGCGGTATAAAGCGCATTAATGAGATCGCTCCTTCAACTCAAAAGAATTGAGGTTGGTAATTTTGCAATTTTCTTAGTTTTCGGCACATAACTATGGAAAATAATCAATATAATATTAAAAAAAAGTATCGTATTAAATATATTTTAAAACTAAAATGCAAACTTAATTAATGTAGTATTCAAGGTATTGATCAGAGCCTTCTGCTACCCAAAAAGATACTTATTATTTAAGAGGAAATGACAAGCCGTTCGCTCAAAATATTCGAAACATTTTTTCAGTCAAAACTCAAAAATCAATCAAAATTTCAGTATATATATATATATATATATGTATATATATTAATAAAACTTCTACCCACTTTTGTAAATGTTTTTTTAATGAGTGACTGTAGTTAACGAAAAATCCATTAACCGATTTATTAATTTGTTCAAATGTTTTTGTGACTCTTACAACTATTATTGTATATTGTACAAACTACTTTTTGATTTAATATTATTTAAGTTGCTGGAAACCTTTGAACAATTGGTTAGTTCACACAGTTAAGATCAAATTATTACTTTGATATAATAGAGATAGAGGTTCAGTTTTTGCAAAACTGAACTGATTTAAACAAAACTGATTTTTGACAAATCTAAATTCTTATCTTGAACGGTATGATTATAGTTTTTACTTTGTAGTAAAAGTATGATGAATTATAAATTAAATTTAAGAAAAAATTAAATGTTAAATGAAATACATAGTCATTATGGCAAATAAATCAGTACCTAGTAGTTATCAAATAGTGAGTATTTATAATAATTAATAAGAAACTTGTATCCCCACATATCCCCGATCACAAGAAATTTTTTTTTAACAAATTCAAGAGGTAGAATACTGTAAAAACATCTGAAAGTCACTCAGCAAATTAATTTATCACCGGTTAATTGTTTAAAAAAAAAATCAAAAGCGTTATGTTATTCAAATACTATGATATACGTATCTTCTATTTAAGTATAATTTTCTTTTACAAATTTATATTATAATCTACGGCGGTATTAAAGATGTAGTAACACGATACTCAATTAATCGTTAACGAACTTCGATACTGCTTATTTGAACCACAGAGTTGTTTGTACACCTTATAAGGAGGCAGGGGGGGGGGGGAAGAGAGAATACAAAGACGCGCATCGGGTGGATACTAAACTAACCAGTTGAACGCTGACGGCTTGGATTGGTAAATAGGTAGGTAATGATGTAAGCTCATTAGGAACAAGAAGCAAAAGAGAAAAAAAATTAAAAGGGTTAATAGTAATACTATACAAAGTATTTGATTACAGGCGCAACGTCATCGTTGATTTCAATTAGGAAAGACGATGCCTTTTGTTTTGTTTGTTTTTCCGACCTTTCCTGTTCGTGTACAGACAACGACTGACACCAAGGGCACGCACACAACGAGCAGAACCGGTCATAATTACTTCGTTGCCGTAATTATCGTGGATGATTAAAGTGTTTGACCACCCTCTCTAGTTTTCGTATTTTTCAATAATGAAATTTTTTTTTTTCTTTTTCAGAAACAATTTGCGATAAAACACTTCACTGCTTGTTTCTCTCCATCGTTTTTTTTATTATTAACCGCGTCACGAACTTCCACATCTTTCACGCATTCAATTAATGTTCTTAACCATATCCAACCATCTCATTTTCGGCGTTCCCTCCTCCTTCCATTTCTCTTCATTCACATTTTGTTCTCGTGGTCATTATTACTCCTCCTATGTTCTCTCTCTCTATCTATCTTTTGAGTCCCTTAAAGGAATTAAACCATATGTAATCCGGTTATCTCGTCCGAAATCGATGAGTCAACACTACTCTTTACGTTTTCAATTCCACGTTACCGCACTGACCTATCCGTGCATTTTCATCGTCATAGGTCTCATTTTCTGTACGATTTTCCCGTCGACCACCCAAAACTCTAAACCATACGGAACAGTTTGTGTCAACGCGCTTTTGTAAAAACTTCTCATCTACGTTCTCGTCGCACAATTCTTTTGTATAAAAAAAAAAAAAAGGAGGAAAAAACCCTCGAAGTTTCTCTCTACTCGATTCAATCGCAATGAAACTCGCCTTTGTAAAAACGATTCGAAACCACTCGACCTCACCTATCATCTTTTACCGTAACGGCGTACTCTTGATCTTTTCTCCCGTACGCTCTGCACACTCGGCGTATCATCAATCTCTATCATTACAGAGCTAATCTCCCACTCATTCGGCGTCACCAGCAATAACGCCGTACGCGTCCTTTACGATTTCGACGACCGCAAAACAAACACACAAGTGTCAAAATCCTTACGCACGATTATCATCCTGCAGCCCTGTAGTGATTCCCATATCGTGTTTGAAGCGTTCAAACATAGGTACGAACGATCACGCTATCCGTCGTCGGTACAAGAATTATTCTTATTTTATACGACATCCGCGTACCACGTTTTCATCAGAGCACAGCGAAACATTGCGAAACGTTCAAACACACCCGTTCATCGAGCATGTTACAATTAACAAAGTATCGAACACGTTTGGTTCGTCGTAGTATCCGTTACCTGGGTACACTGAGTCCGGATGACTGGCGGTGGGGTGGGCGGCCGCGGTGGCCGCAGAACGCGCGTGTTCTCTCGCCGGGTTCTCGGGGACCGGACGGGTCGCGCGCGGCCGGGCGGACGGTCGACTTCGAGGGTTGCGGCGGCGGCGGCGGCGGTTGTGACACGCGCGCGGCACACACGACACTGGGCGCGCGAGATCGTCGCGGATGCCGGCACTCGGGTGGGCCGGGCGGCGTTGGCGTCAAGGGTCGCTGCGGCTGCGGGGTCCAGGGTGCGCACTGGCGTTCCGTACCCGATCTCGGCACCCGAGTACTTCCGGTTGGCCGAACTCAAACTTCTCTGCTTCTCTCTTCTTCTCCTCCTCCTTCGGTTAGGTTAGGTTAGGTCTCCTCCTGCCGACTATTCGAGATATGCCACCCTCGTCCTGTATCCTTGTCCTCTAATCACGATCGTCCAAATCCCCTACGCGCGCGCACACACATAAACACCCCTTTAAATTTATTTCAATCGTTAATGTATTCGGACTATTCCTCTTATTTTTCCTTGGACGTTCATTTTTATAACCGCTCTTACTGCTTCGTCAGTTTCTCTTCTCTCCTATCGTCACGTCACGCCCGAACCGTACATCAGTCTTTTTCTCTCTCATTTTTTCCACTTTATACACACCGAAAACAATTATTATTATTATATTATCACGGAATGGATAAAATTGTACATCTGTTCTGCGACATTGTATTAAACACGTAGGCAATAGAAGTATACACGGATGAAGGCATTGTAACGCGGCCGTGAAAAAGATACAATATGTCTCTATTGTTTGGACGATTCGTTTAAATAAAAACCGTGTGATTTACGTGGTCACTAATTTGAGAATTCGTCTTATCGTGACGCACGGTGTAAACGAATCGCCGAAATATACGAGACAAAACATATCGCTTTTTACGACCAAAAATGCGCACAGTAATATTTTAGGAACGTCCATACTTCTACAATAATGAATACACATTATTGCCCATAATACCCGACTGCCGAAGGAGGGTTGTTTTTCGAGTGTATGTACGTCTGTATGTCTGTTTCTTTGGCACGTTTTGTAGCTTCAACAACTGCACGTATTTTACAAATGATGCGTATAGGACATAATATGTTTTCGAATTATGAGCGGAACTTAAAAGCAAAAATTAAAAAGTAAAACATTTCCCGCGGCTATTTTTTCACTATCCGTGGACACATCCTATTGCCTATTGTATTTTGTATTCGTAGCTTCCAAGTCCAATGGATTTTTTGTCTGTGGCTTCAATTGTTCAATCATAGGGTAAGAAGTTTAAGAAATTTACGGATAAAAACTAAAAAGTGTGAAATAAAAAAAAAATAAACCCGACTGCGTTGAATAGTATCAACTGTAAAGCTCTAAACAAGCGTACGGTTCTCTTCATAGAAATAATTTAAAATCAATAAACTGAATGTTAGAAAAGATATCGTTGCAGGTGGGGACAAGCTCTCGTTAGTCGTTTCTCTGTGAAAATCTCGTCTTTGTGAAAGTGTTAGTATTTTTACAACGAGTATGTTTAATTGTACATCGTTTTATTGTATATTATAGTTCTTTGCATTTCAACTATACACAAATATAATTTGAAGTACATTCCTTGTCCCCGCACGCAACAACATAATCGTATCATTTTTACATTCAGTTTATTTATTATAACGGTTTCAACTGATCTCTACGGATAATACTGAACTCGTTTTCAGCTTTTCAGTCCATACTATTTAACGCAGTCGGGGGATTTTTTTTTAATTATATTAGTTTTTTTTAAAATTTATTTTGTCACCACTTTGGCCTCGTCCGACTCGCTCTTTAAATCCATATCAGATAATATAACCGCGTTAACGAAACATCGGTTTGAATTCGGCCGATCGGAACAGTTCCCCCCCGCAGTGCCGAGGTCGGTTGTAGAATGCCAACATGCGTCCGGGGGCCTGACGGCGCGCGAGCGAGGACGAGGGTGGTATACCACGGCGCAGGACGCCGCCGGACCACCGTGTCGTCCGCGGCCACCTCGGCCGAGAAAACGACTGCCGTCGTAGCAGAACGGGATTCCGCGGTGACCGATGGGTGAGTGGGGGCGTCGGATGGGCTCCGCATACTCTGTCCAGTGCCGCCAAGGTCCCGACCGTGGCCCGTTGCGTCCCGTGTCGCGTGCTTGCTGAATCTGCCGAAGAGAGCAGATTAAGGTAGACATCTGCAGGACCAGCCGAAAAAAAACTTTTTTTTTAACACCTTGAGTTAATAGACAAAACAAAAAGTTAAGTTAAGGGTTAATTTTTAAATCAAATTAAAAGTTAACCATAAAAAAAAAAATTAACCCTACTTAAAATAAAGATAATATGTTATTAATTCACACGGTTTTGTATTATGTAAGACATTTCCCGCGCTTTAGAAAATTTGTTTCGAGTTTTCTTTTGAAATAATATAGTCTTATAATATCTAAATTTTACTAAACATTTTCATCAGTACAGATTGATTTAAAGTTTACACGTTAAGTTAAAAAATAATTAAATTATTAGGTTATTATCTGTTTTTTTTTGCCGTTTGTTTCATAAAATGGTATTTGAAATTACGAAAACATAGAAAATGTTTAATTCAAATACGTTTTAATTATAAACCGCAAAATAAAAGTTATAAAAGTATTCATCGAATCAAAAATGAAATGTTTAGAACAACAGTATAATATTTTAACAGTTTAACCATCATTTTTAATAATACAACCGGTTTCAAATCAATTTTTACATAATATTTATTATCAACTTAATATTAAAACATTGATACACGGTTTAAACACATTTTTCCTGTTCGCAGAAAAAATCTTTGAAATTGTTATACATTTTAAGAACAAAAATTGCCGTTCATACGACATAAGAAATTCAAGCAGTATCAAAAGTTTTGGAGCTTATTATAGAACTTTATTTTTTATAGGTTCTGTTCAAAACATGTAATTTCCATGTTTAAGACTAAACTTTTACACAAGTTTTAAAAGATATTTTTTGCTACGGAGTTGAACAATTCTGATAATCAGTGAGTATTTAAATAATCTTTTTTCAATATGCGTTATAGTTTTGTACATTTGTTATTCATTTCGTCACCAATTTTTACAAAAGTTATTCAAACTTATAATATTATCTTCATATCATTATTGAAACGGAAAAAGTAAAAACCACAGAAATGTTTCAAAACACTATGAATATTTTTCAGCCAAATATTGTATCTTTAGTATGTTAAGACTCACTACTACTAAATAAATTATAATTTTTGTAATCAATCCACGGCTTACAAATTCTTTCAAACATCACCTTCAAAACTAGTGATCAACTCAAAGTTATGACATGTGTATGTGATACACACACAACCCTCACCTCATTACATATATTTTTATTTTTTATCCTTCAAAATGTTCTCTGATAAGCTGTATATATTTCATTACATCTGACGCGATTTAGATTAAAAACTTTTACTAATTTTACCAAGAAAACTTCTCTGCCTTGTGCGTAAACACAGTTTATACAGTTTCATTAACTTTAATAGTCAACGAAATTACTTCTATTCATTTTAACTTGAAAAACAAAAATTAAACTCTGTAATTTGTAGTTTAAAATAATCAGCTTTCTTTGTACAAAAAAAAAAAAGAAAATTAAAACATTTCATATACGTGTTTCGTATCACTTAAGAATACATACCTAAATTTAAAAAAAGGGATTATTTGTGCTATCTACTTAAAAAAAAATGTAAAAAAAAAACGATACATTATTCGCTACGCTACTCAGAATCAAACATTTGCAGTTGTTTTGATAATGTATATGATAAATATACTGGATTGTTAAAAAACAGTTTTTTAATAAAATTGGTTATAAAATGTCAACTCTCTTTTACCTTATCTTTAGAGTTGTTTAAAATCGGTTAACCTGCTTTGTTGTGCCCTACATTTCCGCGTGATAAAAGTGTAAGATGCGTTTCTATGTTCAAAGATGACAGCTATTGCTGCAAAGTATTTTATTTTCGTACATTACGTGTCCGAAATAATAACCGAATCCATTTCTCATCTACCGCGTTCTTATCACTCAGTTCTCTATGAATTATCTTCAGAGTTACGCTTGGTTGGTGACGAAAAACGCGTTATTCAACCATAACAGTGGCTTACGATGACAAACTCCATGATATAAGGTATTTTACTAGTCCGAAAACACTTAACCGTGTAATATTGCGTGGACAAATGTCCCAAAATACAAGCGTAACCATGTTAGAGAAATAAACTAATATGAGCCTTTTTTCAAGACGTTTTCAGAAACCGTGGTACAGCACATTGTTTCAAAAGAATACACTTCTCTAATGTATCATTAAATATTA
>CM029358.1:25058213-25074240 GCA_017140985.1 Hormaphis cornu
TGTTTGACTTTGTGTATTACTGTCTTTATTGATTACCTCATGACCTTATATTTTATTCTAATTAAATAATTTAAGCACAAAAACAACTCGTAAATACAAATACGTTATATATATTCGTGATAAATTATTATATACATCCATGGGATTTTATGATGAACCTAAAGTTGAAGAAACATATAAATTAATTTTGTTCAATATATTTTTTAAATTATTTTATAGTTATTTTTCGTTTTATTTTCATGTAATTTTTTTGCAGTAGTACCAATAAATGATACATACGTTTTTAAAATTGACGTATATTCGGTAATGTTGCAATTCGTTTTTCAAAATACTATTTAATGTTATGACTGACAACTATGAATTCGACAATACGATGTGCGGAACAGGTAAAAAAAAATTTAGCATATTGGCCATTGATAGGTACAATCAAGGTCTGATACCTAGGCCATATCTACATATTCTACAATAAAACTGATTTGTGTTGAAAATAATATGAAATAACTATTCCTGAAAATTCCAATAAAACTGAAAATATTAAAAAAGCTGTACTTATATTAAGTCAATTTTAATCAAATATATTAACTATACCGCCAAAAGTTTAAACAATAGAAAATATATCCTATACTAAATTTAGTCAACAAGTTTTGTGAAATTTATTCTCTTTTATGAAGTAGCAAACAAAAAAAAACCATAATAATAATAATAATTAACACAATCATAGATAATTTGCTAAATTATTATTGAACTACATGCATAAAATAAATATTAAAAAGAAATATTTTTGAATATTAAATTTTAAAATTTATTTACTGTTTGTTGAACTTAATTTACATTTATGTTAAACAGAAGTTTTTCATCCTTGGAAAACTAATAAATCAAAATTTTGAACAATGCTTACTTACAATAATTTTACATTCAAATTTGCAGTTGTTTTATACGGCTTTGATGAATGATTTGAACATTTTGTTACATAATATAAATCGCCAGACGGATGTTTTGTGAACAATATATTATTCTCCTTTGAGCTAACCTGTTTAATGTTGGTTTAATTAATATTATTTATCATCACATAGCATAAATTAATAAATTATTACATTAATTATTCGTTTTGTCTGATAAAGTTAAATATTAGAATTGAATCTTATAAGACGGTATATATTAAGATCCTTTCAAACGTAATATTATGATATACTGTTAATTTAAATCACGGATAAAAAGCTATATGAAAAAATATTTCATACGAGTGAACATCATTTAGTGTTTGTATTGAATTCTTGAACAGTGGAAAAAAAAAAAAAAAATAGTTAGTCGAACGTTAAGAAACAAAATGTTTTTTATCTTGGTTGATAGATTTTACGTATAAATTTTAAACAACGAATTTACGCGTGATTCTTTAATATAAACTTGTAATCCTTGCAATTCAATAATAATTATATTTGTACTGCTATAACACACCTTTTTATTTTTAAGACTGTCGACGATGTTGTCGTTGTCACACGTACAATGCAACTGAATTTGAATTATCGAACGTCGAACGTAATTTAGAGAAATGTTTTTTTTTTTTTTTTTTACTATGCACGTTGCTAAATGAAAGATATAATTATTTTATAAATATTCTATAATATCCAGAACCTCGAATGAATAAATATGCTTACACTAAATAACGACAAAAACAACATTTTATGGCAATGTTCTACACAATTTATCGCGTGATAGTATGACCGCCTATATAATTTAGTCGAAGAAAATGTGCAACGGAATTAATATTTCATAGCATAATTGTATGCATTTTTCCGTTCTATGTCCTTGGTTCATATTTTATTTATCGCCACTTCAGGCTTTGTTGACCTGCATGGGAAAAACTTTATCGATAACCGTAAAACCCGAATGTTCAAGTTGAATGAGTAACCTAACCTACCGGTTTCCGAGACACGATATTATATCGGAAGAAAAAAGAAAGTATAGAGTTGTAAAAAGAATTTTTTCTAACAAAAAAACCATTAATAAAAGTAACTTACACACTTGGGTATTGAACTTTTTTGTTGAGTTTTGTCAAAAAAATAAAATCTCGTTTACAAATATTAAACTATGTTTGGTATCTACTGAGATATGAAATTAATACCTATATAGAGTACTTAGTTGGTAAAATAAAATTTGACATTTTTCCAGTTAAAAGTTGTTGCGATTAACGAGCTACTTTGATGTTCTATTTTGAAAAAAAAATATACAATCACAAAACGCACCAGCTTAGTAAAAAGAGATCGAACGAAAATAATTTTTGTGAGAATCATATTGTCAAACAAGTTTAAACAAATAAAAGGGAATCACTCATTTGAGTTCTGTATTGATCAGTCATTTAAACTTTATGTTACTATATACTATATTTTAAAACAGATTAATTAAATAGTATGAAGTAATACATTAAGGATATTTGGTTTGCTGTTTTTTTTATCGGCCGCAAACACAAACCATACAGTAATTTAAATGTTTTCCTTGTCAAGCGTAAATATTGTTCTAATGTTTTAATTTTGATTCTGAAAATTGATTTAAGCTCATCTCGAAGTCTACTTGAAAACAATAATCAAATATTTTTTCTTAAAATTCCAAAAATCCAATTTTGGAAATTTTTTTTTAAAAATAGTTTGTAAAAATTCAGTTAATAAAAAATAAAAATATGGGAGAACAGTTTTAAAGTAGACTTCTTAAGAAATTCAAATCAGTTTATTTATGTATTTCAGAGTTGAGAAAATTATATATTAATATTTTTTCCACTAAACAAAACTTATAACGACATCTGTACGCCACAATTGACAAACACTTTTTGCATACAAAGGATACAGATTGCGCAATGGTGACTGACTTTTTTTTATAAAAAAAACATTATAGGAAAGAATGAAAAATATGTAGGTTATCATTCTTGCTAATAACTTGTAAATCATTATATCGATAACAAAAAAATAACTGCTAAAAATCAAGAAATCACCCTCAAATTATGTTATTATATTTGCGTAAATATTTAAAATATGATTTAAATAAATGATTATTAACACGAATATTTAACATAAAAAGAATTAAGAACCATTATCATAGCTTCTACTGCAGTCCCATTAAATGTGATTTGCGATTTTTCGTTTTTCGTGTATTCAAATGTAAATCACTTAAAACGCTCTAAAAATGCTTCAGAAACAAACCAATTTGTTTTCAGGCGACTAATCACAAATCGCGTTCAGTGGTGCCACCACACCACAGATTTAAATTACATAATATTATGTGGATTTAAAATATTTTTAAGTTACAAAATAAATTATATTACATATTTAAGCTTAAAAAAAAGGTAAATACTATCGATGTCTTTGCATTCTAGCTGAGTTTTAACTAAATTTTAACTGAACCAAACTCATTTGTTTTTGTTTTTGTTTTTTTTTTTGGCATGGAAAAATATGTTTTACTGGTACTTAAAAATGTTATACGAAACGTTAAAACACATTAACCAAACAATTTCTGTGACATATCTCTAAGCTAAGCGGCTATTCGTCCATTTTCTAAAAATAGTTAACAACTTATAACTATAATTCATTGTATTTTGTTACATTAATAGTTTAAATTAACATAATATTTGTATGACAAAGAAATAAACAAAAAAACAAGTAAACAAATAATAATAGTACAATATATAAATATATAATGATAAATATAAATAGATATAAAGTTATTATGAAATTGTGGTAAATTATGCTGAAGTATCAAATTGCATATTTTTATATGAACTTATTAAAACCATTAGTGTTATCTCTCCTCTCTGAATCTGAAATTGATAAATGATTTTTTAAATTAACATTGAATAAAATAAATCAGAATTCTTACCTTTAATTTTGACATTTGTAGTCATGTGTTTCATGTAATCATTGGCCATTTCTATATCATTTATAATCAAAAACATTTATCTTTTTAAATTTTTTTTGAGAAATACTTTTATTTAACCACAATAGGTAGTAATTTCGTCAACCATATTATATTAAAAAAAAAGGAAGTAAATATATGATAGGGTGAGAAGTTGTTTGGAGTAACGACTACACTTTGATTTGGTCACTTTTTTTGTAAGGTAATGGCTTATAGATTAAAGCGAGAACCTATTATTTGTTATCTAAAAGCAATGATAAATCATGGCTTTTGTAAATTATGATTCTGAGCAAGCATGCAGGTAATGATTTTTTGAAACATATTTTTTTACATACCGATGAAACATTTTTAAAATGGATTTATATTTTTTATTCAACCCATATTCATCACATTATGATTTCGACGTTTTGGTTTTTTGTTTAGAATATTTCATTTAAAAAGTAATCGAACTGATTGAAGTATACACACATTATTGAAATTGATAAAATTAAGTTTTAAAATATTTTCAAACAGTATTTTCAAAAGCAATGATTTATCGTTTCAATCAGATACAAAATAATAAGTTTGTACCAAAACTTGAAAACCTTTGAACTACTTGAAAAAATGGCCAAACCCATAGTCAAGTCCCAACAATATTTTACCTGGCCTAGAATTTACTCCCGTTCTTACTTTTTTTTTCTCTTCATAATTTACTACCTCTTTCCATCCTATTTTTAAAATATATTACCATGTTTCTTATGTAACAGGTACTACATCATTCAAAATAGTTAATCACTCAGAGGTGTGATCTACCATGCTTTACTGCATAGTGCATGCTATGACTATTCCGTTTATAACCTAATTATATATAAATATCAAATTAGAAAGTTTTAAGTTTAATGGGAAGCTTGTTAGAGTATTGAGTAGGCTGTGGAGTTAGTCTCAATTTTTGGTGGGCCAACGATGAGGTGTTTATATTTTAAAATTTTAAACCAACTTACGAAAATCAATCAATAATAGTTGTATCAAAATTTCAAATGAGAATTAATATGTACCGTTTTTGACTATAATTTGACTTTTAAGATAATTGCTGATTCGTACAAAGTTAACGTAAGTTTTTTGTTAAAACACAAATCTAAATCTAAAACAAGTATTACTTGCATAATTTATAGATACAAAAAAGTTTAAAATTCCTTAAAAAATCGATATTTTTTAGGTGGTTTTAAATAACTAAGTAAATTATTAATTGAAGCACTTATTCTACCCGAAAAGTGATCGAAGGTTTTATGCTAGAATGTCAAAGGCAAGACAATCTTACGTTAGCACAAAGGTATGGAACAATTTTTGTTTTTTAGCTATAGTTAAAAAAGTAATCCAAAGGTCAAAGAACGCATTTCTTTAAGTAACAATTACGTCCATTTTCAAGATAAAATTTTATTAAAACATTTAACGATTTAACTTCTCCTGCAATTCTTCTTCCTCATAAAAAAAAAAAAATACAAAAATTTCATTGCAAAAGCATTGTATTTTTCTTTGCTCAATGTCTAAAAAAAGAACCAGGTAATTCATAAAAATCTAAATCACTCTAAAATCTACATTATATAATTTATTTTTATATATTTTACAATTAAACGGAATAACTTAACTCAAACTTACCTTTGCCCATGAAATTTTTTAAATCTGAAACACAAATAGCCGGAAATTAGTTAGATTAATTAATTGTGTTTAATCACTTCTTGAAACTTGTGTTTAGTTTTTAGTACTTTTCCAGGCAAATTAAAATTTTTATGGAACAAAACAATCAAAACTTATGAAAAATATCTAAAATATTAAAGTTCTATATTTAATTTAAAAATGCTCAAAATCCTTTTCAGGTCTATATTTTATCACTATCAACTTAATGTGAAAATTGTAGACCTCTTAAATTATTTTAGAAGTTATGACTATAAGTAAAATCCACATAAATTTTAATACACGTTTGCCGTACTTTTAGTTGCGTAAAAGTTTCCAAAATTTTTTTATATTTTTTTTTTTTTTTGGTGTAAGTTTGGTTTTAAATATTAAATTTATTAATGTATTTCCAAATTATTTATATATTTTTATTTTTAGTATTATATGGGTAATATATATATATATATATATATATATAAATATTGTGTAGAAACTTAATTAAAATATTAAATGCATTTTTCAATTCATATTAAACGTTTTATACTTCTATTCAATTTTAAAACTATAAAACTTAAAATTTTCAATTTTAATTTCACTTCATTCACAAAAAAAAAAAAACAGAAAATTTGTCTTTGCGTAAACATTATTTTTATCTTCACTGATCTTAAAAAATTATACTTACTGACATTATAAAATGCATAAATAAGAGCATAATGAGGTGAATCTATATATAAAAAAAAAGATAGAGGTTTTTGTGTGTGTTTATTATTTCTAAAAAACTCATAACAGTATATACATACAAATTTAAATTGAAAATTGTTTGTGTAGCGAACAAAAAGTTGCCGATAGTTGTAAATTATACTAAACTGAAACTGATAATGGAAAATAAACTCACCAGGAAATAGGGATAACTGTTCTATTTTATCATTCCAACATAAATATTATTAGTAGTAAATAGCAATGGTATTCCATATTATAATGTAGATTTAATGTTGACAGATTTTGATCATTTACATTTTTAAACCTAAAATTATGTGGGCAGTTAACGCTTATTTAGAACAAAAATAAAATATAAAATATACAACTCTAATTTAAGTTTCGTGAATAGGTCGATACGAATTGGTAAATTTGAACTAATTCATTGCATTGGTATATAAAATAACGGTGAATTCATCTTAAAAAATGTATAAGGTACCGATATTAATTGATGCACGCGTTCCATTCCAATATTTTAGTCACATATACCATAAAAATCAATTTAAAACAAGTTATGGAAGAAAGAAAATAAGGGCTTGCCTTTGTTTTATTTCTATGTAAATAGTTCATTATATTTTGGCAAATATTTTGATTTTACAAAAGATTTTTGATGATTGTAATTATAAACTTTTCTTTGTTTTTTTTCTATTTTTGATATAAGGTTTTATTCATAATATTTATTATAAAATTGTTTTTTATAGTTTTCTGACTTACACCAATGAAATATAACATACGATTTTACAGGAAAAAAATTTTTTCTAACATTTTCTTAAAATATGATTATATGCTTGTACATTTTGGAGCCTAAATATGTACGTTGTAACATATAATATTATGATTTAGTAAAAGGAAAAATAATTATTTTTTTAATTTCATCATATTTCTTTAATTTTATAACATTTTCTTAAGCAAAAAAATTGTAATGTCTGTGATTTTTCTATGCAAGTAGGTACGTGGTTTTATAGTGAAATCTTATCGTTACATTACACCATTACTTATAATAATTATCTCTAACAATTGTCTCTTTTATCAAAAGTTAAATAAATTAGTTGTAATAAATATAACCACTATAGTACAGATAATATGTTGTATATTGTCATTTTAATCCTATAAAACTTACTTAAACACAACGCACTTTCTAAGAAATAATAGAACATTTTTTTTTTAAAGTTCATGAAATACTTGTGATAATGTTGTTTTTTTACAAATATATTTGTTTATTGGCACTTTGATTTTTATATATATATTATATTTAACTTCATAGTAACTTGTATATTTTAAGTATTGGAGTTAATTGAAAATCAATGATTCAATAAATGTCGTGGGAATTTACTATATTATACGATTCATAAGGATCATTTGTAATAAAAATATCTAAAAGGTCTTAAAATTCATATCATGTTAAAAAAAAGTTTATACTAACATCAACTTTAGGAATTTGCGTCGTAAGAATAAACAAAAACAGTCGATGTTAAAAAGTTTATACCTTCATACCTTTAGTATTGTAATTATTTTTACAAAAATCATTTTTGCCTTGTATGTCACCTGTGAAAATTGTAATTAGGTAATCTTAACTATAATCAAAATATATTTCAAACATACATACACTTTATGTACCTAGATTTTTGACAGATAAATCAAGCGCTAAGAGTAGTCTAGAAGTACGTACACAAAATCGCAATTTCAGCTGTCACAATAATTAGAAGATAAAATTTAAGATTTGAACCTTAAATGTTCTAACAATTAATTATTCAGAATATTATCTATTACATTATAAATATTAGAAAACATAAAACGGAATTAGTCCATAAATAGCAAATATCAACGAGGAATAACTAATTAAAATAAAAATTTAATTATTTGAAACGAGTAAGAAATGGCAAAATTAATGGGAAAAGTTTTTAGGGTAACATGTTGTGAAGTCGATTCCGGTAGATAAGATGTTGAATGTTTTATACATATTACACAGATAGATTTTTAGCTCAACAGTAGCAAAAAAGTGGGCATATCGTTATAGACGGAGATTTGAGTTGATATTTAGATAATAATAATAAAAAAAAAAAAGAATGCATAGATGATATGATTTTCAAATTAGGTGAAATAAGAGTAATATATTTCTTGATTTTGCTTGAGCACATTTTTATAAAAAAAAAACCGGTTTGATGTTATATCGTAAAAACCGAGTACATACTTGAATCCAACTTGTTCCTGAATGTTATATAGAATCTATCGCTATAATCTAAAAGTGAACACATTCTTCAGTAACATAACGTTAATAATGATTTGTTTCAAAGTGAAGTTCTCAGAGTGTTCAATCTTATGGTTTACTTATTATGAACTCATCTTATTCACCATATTGATCAACTTTTTATTCTTATAATCAAACGATTTAGCTAACACTCTTTTTCTCAACCATCAGTTTACGAAAAAATCATAAAATATCTATTTTAATTTAAAATGACTTTCTAATATTATTGAATAATGATGAGATAAGTTCACATAATAGTACATTATAGGTTTAATTAAATAGTTTATATAAATTTGAACAAGATATACTTTCTAGACGGAAATAAATTACAATTTATAAAGAAAAAACCGTTAATAATTGAATTTTAGTTTATTTGTTATAATGTTATGTGAACAGTACCTACTCATATTAATTCTATAATTACTGTATGATATTTAAGCATAATATGATGAACATATTTTATTGTATCTAACAAATTTTAAGAAAATTTATAGAAACAACACAATATTAATGTGCCTAAAATTTAAAAAGTACGCGCTTTAGTCCTTATGTAAAATAACTTACCTTTTAATTTACTCAATTCTAGAATCGAAATTAATTTAATTTCTAGGATAAAATGATAGATAAAGATCCCAGTATGTATGTATACAATTATAACAGATTATTTAATGTAATTATCATAAATATTATTTTTAAACCCCAAACAAATTATTTTGTTGATGTCCTGTGGACATTTTCCACCAGGCATCTCAATTAGTGAATCAAAATAAATATTCATTAAGTACTTAGTTTAAAAAAATTATATTCTGTTGAATTAGTTGAAAATGTGAAAAACATATTTTGTTAGGTGTAAAAATAATAATATGTGTAACATGCGTTAGCGTCAAAATGACATTGTTAGCCACACATTATGTGATTTGTATTACTATTTTTTTTTTAAACTACTAACTGAATAACTTACTTCTTTTATTGATTGCATTAATGGCATAATCTTTATCATTGGTAATAGTTATACTTTCTACAGTATAATAATAAAAACTGTTAAACATTTTGTAAGATTCATTTAAAAAATAGAATGAAATATTTTGAATATTTCCAAATTGTACAGATTGTTTGTAAAAATAGTACTATAAACCAACGTACTGTTTTTTTTTTCAATCAATGGACTCTCCGTAGGTTGACTTACTGCATCCGGTTCGTGTTGAGTATGTTTTTCTAAACAAAATATTAAAGAACATTTCAAATACATTTTATATGTTTTTTTTTTTTTATAAATAAAACGAAAGAATACAAATTGTAGCGACTACCAACTACATGGGAAACTTATTTGTGTTGTGGCTTTACTGTAGGGTAGGTCTCAGCTTTGGGTGGTGGGTTACTTATATTATGGTAAACGTACATTTGGAAATACCTGGATGATCGCATACAAGTGTAAATATTTTGAGTAAACATTATGAGTCAAAGAGTTGTAAACTTCAAGTTTTACACATGGATAAAATTCTTTTGAATCTTTAATGCAGACTTAGTTCGATCCATTTTAGTAAGATGTGAAAATTTCAAATATTTGATTCTAAAACTTTTGTATGATAGTTTTAACCAGTCAAATAGGTAGGTAATAACGTAACAAAATTTGAATTGATTTCAGGTTGTTCTTGAATTATTTTTTGTTTTTTAATCGTTCCTAAAAATATAATAATATAATTTCCAATAATGTAGTCTTCACTACGCGGAACCTATTTTCTTTCTATCTCGTTTACGATATCAGTTTTAAAGATTGAAGAACTCCTTTTACCCGAAAAAGTGATTAGGTACAGTAAACACAACACTGATTATAATTCACTTTGTGACCTACTGTCTGTTGGATGTGCTGACTGGGGGGTTATCTCGCTGCGTCATTTGTGTAGGTACTTTTCATTCTCGCATACTTAGCTATGCCGTCGTTGTACCGGTGCTGGTAAAATGTTCGAGAAACGAGTTATTGTCGCGCTATTTTTTTTTTTTTTTTAGTTAACTTATGATGCATGTCATGATGGTCGTTTGGACTGCGCCTGATTTCTGACGCTTTGGCTACTCGTCGTGCACGTTGTCAATACCCATCACTGTCGTCATTAGCGGTGTGCGCCGCAAACTGTCCTCCAGCGTCGTAGTTTCAAGTTAAATATTAAGTTGATTTTTAGTGCACGTTTAACTGCGTGCCTGTTAATGTGTACTAAGTCTTGCGTTTGATGCTGTTGATTGGGCTGAACGAAAAAAAAGACCAGACTTCCGTTTTAAGTCTGGTTGGGTAGCCTGGTCGGGTGAGGGCGTTAGTGTGCACGGTTAATACTTTCCTTGGTGTACTCAAAATTTTAGTATTTTTCGACATAATAATAATAATAAAAAATAATAAATGAAATATTTGTCCTCAACAAGAATTTGGTTGAAAGACGTTCCTGAAGTAAGACCTTGCATATTTTAAACTGATTATTTTCTAATTAACATAATATTGTTGAAGTAAAAAATTGTCACGTTCAACATAATCATAAGCCTTTAAGCTTTTAATTATATAAAAAAAACCTTTAAATTTTCCGATTTTCTTAAATTTGTCAACTTACGTAGGCAACTGGATAAAAATTTGATATTATAAAATATAAATGCATCGCACTATCATGGACTAATTCTACTCAAAATATTAGTGAGATATGGGATTGCTTGTGTACTTTACCTTTAGTCTTACAAAATTCTACTGGATCCTTCAAGTCAACTAAAATCATACAAAATTGAATACTTATAGTGCGATTGATTGAAAATATTGTACTTGTTTTAATTTAAATAATTGTTTTAGATCTTTATATTATTTTTCTGTTTTACCTAAAACCGTATAAATAATCGAATACTGTGTACGCAAGTATGCTTATGATCAAATCTTTTCGCACGGAAAAAATACAATCCAATCGGCTGAAACTCGTACTTGAAACGGTTAAAACTGTAGTAATTTATCCTTAATGTTAAACGTATATGAAATATTAAAACTAATAAAAAAAATCATTTTAAATTTCTCTATTACAGGCATTTTAGTAGTGAATATATATATACTTCACCAATATTAATATATATTTACTTGAATGATTGTGGATCAACATATTTTGTTAAAACTCAATATTTTATTGGTAAAATCTAATAGATGGTTAAAAATATATAACTGCAAGTGGTTCTAAAGTCCCCATTTTTACTTTATTTACATTAAATATCACATGTACTTTTAATACAATACTTGTAATTGAGTGTAAAAATTAAAATACTAACTTATAATATAGGTCATATTATTGAAACTATAGCTAAATACCTTTTACTTTAGCCTCCTTAATCATATGTTGCACGTAATCTATTTCGAATTCTAAAATTTTTTACAAATCCTAATTATTATTTAAACACAGACAATTTTAATTTTAATTTGTATAAAAATTCTCGCAGGAGATCTTTAATTGCTACAATGAAAATGTGACAATCTCGTGAGTCCCAGTTAGCCGCGTAGAAAACGTATCTTGTCAAACGCTCAATACGATAAAAATCATTGCAATAGCTTCACTATGATTAAAATAATTGACCATAGTTTAGTGCTCCAGGTTGGAAATTTAGTGGACTTTACTTTTGAATTAAAATTTTTTGGGATCTACATAACTAAAAACTACAAACTTGCATCAAAATTGTGGTAATTTGGACGACAAGACTGGAATATGAAAAATCAAAAAAGAATATTTTAGAAATTCCCACTCTGTTTAAACCTGGTGACATTTTTGAGAATCGACATGCACTTTGCACATACAATAATACACAAAAGGACAAAGACGAATAATATGCTAACTTGGAACGCTTATTAAATAAAATTCTACACTTAGAAAAAAGATAGTCTAAAGCGACTTCAATACTCAGTCGGAAAAAAAACATAATAATAACAACGTTTTGTAACCATAGCTTTCACGGCGCGACTAGTGAAAATTTGATCAAAATGCTAACCAATTGCAAATGGTAGTGAACTTATTATGAATGGCACAATACGTTTCAAATACGATACAATGATAATTTATAACCAACTACGATTTTAAAAGTAAAATTTTATTGTTGAAATAAAATTTGTTCCTAAAAATGTGATCAGTAACTTTGGGGTTGTCATTATACTTTTACTTACTTTCACTAAGATCATTTAACACTGAAATATGAAATCATGGACTATTTATAAATTTCCATTTAGCGATTTATTGGTATCCTATATTTTACTAGTTAACTGATTAGGTATTCCTATAGACCTTCATAATTTTATAGTTTTTCGTAGGTATAAGAAATTTTAAATCATCACTCTTTACTTTTCTTCATGTAATAGTTACTATGTATTTTGGAGTATGATTTTATTAATGTAATTTTGTTATTTATTTATTTAACGAAACTGAATTTGATAGTCATGAAGTTTCTGCTTTTATCGAGCTCAAATCATTTCAAAACTGATTTTAATTTTAATGACAATTGTCTAGAACTATATATTTGGAAAATAACAAGACACGAATCAGCAAAGGGTTAATTTATTGCTTTTTGAAAATATTGTGTACTGTTCGACAAGTTTAATTTTATTCAGTAATTTTAGATTGATATAAAGTCTGATATACATTGTTTGATTAGGTAAACAAAATAATATTGTAACAATATCAGTGTGTTGATCAACAAGTTCTAAATGTTAAATTTTTTTATAAAACTCAATTTTTTTCAATCTGTTACATGACGTTCTAGATTTATTCATTCCAATGTGACTTTTCAAAGTGTTAATTCCAATAATGTTTATTTGTTAGTTTTACTCATCCAAACGTCGTAACTAAACCTGTACGAATATTTTAATTTATTCAAAGCAATTCTGAAATTATTGTCATTATTGGATAATAATATTAATAACTCAAAGAAATGTCAAAAATGTATAAAAAGTATAAATAAAATTCAAATTTCTAACTATTTTGTAATGTCAAGCGTAAACATTCGCTGAATACTTCTTTAAACCGAAATATTGGTCACTGACAAAACTAATTCAAATTGTTTACAAAATATTTTGGTTTATATTTACTTAAAAAATAATGAAAACTTATAAAAACGTTTCATATAATGTACGATCTTGGTAGACATTCTAAACTTATTTTTAGTATAACCACTCCTTCCACCTTAAATAGTGTTAACAGAGATAAAAAAAAAGCATCCCTGCGCTAGGAACATAAGACCATTTAAACCTCAAATTACACTTGTTGAATACTAGACTTCAAATAAACCATGTCAAATCTCAAACAATTGAAAATTGAAAATTTCAATTAAATAAATTAACACAATTTAAACCAGATATTTTTTACAAACAAAATTCTATCGATGGCTATAACTGACCAACGCTATTGAACATAATATTGAACTTAAACAAAATAGGTTTTCAGTAAGTTAGTTCTCTGTTAATATGCCGTATAGTTGAAGTATTTGTTTGTTTAATTGATAATAAAATTATCGAGTATTTCACTTACCATCATTCAAAAATACGTATTCTAGAGCACTTTTGGACGAATCTATAAAAAAAAAAAAAAAAAAAAACATTCACAGAATTAACGGTATTAATGCAAAACAACAGAATGAAAATCATTAATTTTTATCATACCCGGGAAATTTTTCAATTGTCCTATAATGTATGTAAAACTCAAATCAATAAAATAATGTATTCAACAAATTATTAATTAACAAAAACTAAATCGGAAGTTATGTTATACCTACATTCACCAAATAATTTTACAAATGAAACATGTATAATATAATATTTCTAATTTTCTTCAATATTTTAACGTAAAAAATAATGTACTTAAAACAGCTGAATGTACAAATTTTTAAAGTAACTTGTTTTTTTTTTTAATTATTTTACTGAAAACGCACGTCGGTGTGGTTAAGTTGTACATGGAAAAAAAATATTCTCATATTGTTTAATAATTGTAACACCTATTGAATTACAATACTTTCATGTTCAACAATCACCAATATTTTAATATATATTATATTTCCGTATATATAGTAAAGGTGCCGCGATATTTACGTAAGAGCCTTGAAAATTGAATACACTCAAAACAGTTATCAATGTGTAATTAATAATTGTAAAGCAATTATTTTATAGCAATATTTGACTTACTCGAACATTTTAGACATGTTTATGAAATACAATTACTTTAATTAATAATAATAATAATTAAATTTATAAAACCTATTGGACATAATATTACGATTTTAATAACTTAACCTAATCTATCAATTTACAAATACGTTTATTATACTCAGTTGTAATTAAATTGAATAACAACTTTACAACTTTAAAGTAAATACTTAGAAATCTGTGTATATTTTCAAAATGAATGGTTTGTTATAAGAGGATTTTTTTTTGTGTATTTTTGAAAATCTTTCTAAAATTTATGTGATAAATTAACAATATTGTTTCAATTTTTTTTAATTTTGTTTTTTATTAAGTACTATGTGTCTTACTTGATCGACTTAAAATTATCTTGAGTTTTTTACAAACCTGATACGCCAAAGCAGCGTGTTATTATACCTACAATTAATTTAAAATTCAATGTGCTTACATGATATTTATTTATAATAACAGTAATATACTTCAGTTATTATTGTGGGTCTGCTTATTTTTACAAATAAGAATTCTGTAAGTAAATTTTTATTGTATCATAAAAGTTTGACTAACAAGCAATTGTTTGGTATGGTTTATTAATGACAAAATATGTGTACTATACCTACTTATAAAATTTAAATTTGAATTAAAATAATAAAATCAAAGTATTAACATTTTTCAGTTGATACCTACTTTTGTAATTCTAATAGATAGTATAAAAAAAAAAATTAATTTAAATGTTTTGTAATGCCTTAAGTATTATAAATACCACGACATACAGTTTGTATATTTTTATGTAATTAGATTTTGAAATACGAACAAATGTTTGATTGTTTCAAACTTCCAATTATCAATAGCATTTAGATTTTAAACACGTTGGCGTAAAGGAAAAATATAACTACAACTTTTAGAAACAATTTTTCTAAAAAAATCATTCAAAGTAATACGCATAAGTAACAATTCTAAGGAAATCTAACGCTGACCTCAAACGATTTATATGAAATATTGTTTAACTTTTTTGAGATATTTTTGTTTTTTATGCTCATTTTTTGATACCTAATAATAATTTGTTCTAATTCATTATGGTTTTGAAATTAGTTTTATTTTCATAACATTAATAAAATTAAAATTAAATGCTTTTAGTTACAATAATTAAATAAAGTTGACTATATTAAATTATATATAAATTAATTATATAAAATTATAGTTACTTGAACACTTTCCTTTGCAAAACTCCGATTTATTTTGTATGTTTTCTGTAAATATATTAAATTGGTGTATTCATGTTTAATTTATTTTTATTTTCAAAA
>CM029358.1:25091159-25148407 GCA_017140985.1 Hormaphis cornu
AAAATATTATTAAATAAAAAAAAACTTGAAATATCGTATACTTTAATCAATGTAATACGTTTATAATATTATATTATGAGTTAACGTATCAACTAAGTTGAACAATTTTAAAAATAGTTATTGCAAAAAAAAAAAAATAAATAAAAAATAATAATAATAATAAAAATTAAATATTAACAAACGATACGAGTAAATTAAATAGTAAGTATAATAACATTTTCTTGTTTCATTAAACTAACATTACATAATATGAAAAGTAAGAACTATAACCACCCAGAACGTCTTCTCCAATTAAATGCAAGCATATACCTGTGATTACACTTTCACATTTTATTTTTTAATTTTCTTGTTGTTTACACTTTAGGCAATATTTGTGTTCAAAATATCAAAACTCTAACAGTTTAACTTGATTGAAAAGAACCTGGATTTATGACTATCAGTAATAAGTGAGTTGGAATCAATGTGATAATTGACATTCGTATCATATGGCAATAATCACTTAGACTTTTAAATTTTAAATTATATTTTCTTTTGGTAATTCTAACCCTTATAAAAAAAGTTTAGCCCTGTGACTTAAAGAGTTTTATGGAGTCCAATAAATATTATAGACAGTGTGCGCGGCCAAAATTTTGCGTGCGTACACGATGTGCTTTGAAATTTGCCTGAATGATTGTCAAAACGGTTCGTTTCAATTACAATTATTCATGTGTGATTATTTAAATTAATTAATTAAAAAACATTAATTCTATTATATAGTATTGTATTTATCATACAGGAAGATATTTGTTGAAGCTTGTATCGAAGTATCAAACACCTTAAGAATTGTAAACGTTCACTAAAACTTCAAAAAAAGAAAACTTTATACAAATTTCCAGCTTAAAAAAAAAATATTTTAGAATCTCCAACAGTTTGAGATTATACAGTCTGAGTTATAATAAAATTAAAAACTGTTTTATAGTTTATTCAACTACTATACAGAATCAACGTATTCATTAGTCAAATTTAGAATAAAATTTAACATTACTTATTAGCGTTATAATACAATATTACGGAAATAGTTTCAACTACAATAGACTGGGACACTAAGATATTGTAATATTAGCAGAACCTAAACACAAACCTTCAAATCAAC
The DNA here is from genome assembly GCA_017140985.1 of Hormaphis cornu. NCBI lineage: Eukaryota > Metazoa > Arthropoda > Insecta > Hemiptera > Hormaphididae > Hormaphis > Hormaphis cornu. Next base: position 25,092,292 of record CM029358.1, read on the forward strand.
AATTCAAAAACACTGAAATGATATACTCTGGTATAAGTTAGATTTAAATTAACTCAATACGAAGATATAACAGAGATAACATAATATTATAATATAACTAAAATGGTTTTACTACATTATCATAATAATTATAATATAATAAGAAATTCACACCCACATACCGATATCACTTTAAATGACATTTATTGTATAATACTGTGTTCTATAGCAAAATATTGTATTTCTAATACTACGCTCTATCTGAGGAAAATTATTTAGTTAGTAAATGGATGTCTAAAGAAAAATTAATAGTGTACAGAACTTATTACCTGTGGCAAAAATATAGTCCAGGGTAAAGCACAGTATAGACATCTTCACAAATATTTTATACATAAACTGTTCCATTTTGAAAAACATTTTTTCAGAGATTACTCTAATAGTGACCGTCGTTGCAATTTATATTATATTACTATTCTCAGACAAAGTAATGATAGCAGTTATGATTCAAACTACCAATTTTCCAACATAATTCAGTTCACTAAGAGCAATAGAATGAATTTTATTTTTTTGTTCTTAGGCAAATAAAGGTGTTTTTGATTCAGCAAATAATGATTCGTTTGTTTTTCTACTGCAGCAAACGTTTTGTACAACTCGTTGTAAACTCGTCGCTTGGACCATATTTTATTGTTATAAATTATAATGAACTAGGCCAGCTTGACCCGACATCGCTCATATATTTCGTATGTTATATTCCTAATATTGAACTATACATAATTATATAATACAGTTATAATATTTTATAGTTATTATATATAGTTTAACGGTGTCTTAGACTTATATAGAGATAATTTAAAAGTATGTGATATAAGCTTTATAACCTACTGAAACTCGCTAGTTAATAGGTTAAGTTGATACTTTTGAAACAATATGTGCGTAATACGCATGCATTATGAACTCAATTTGGTTTTTTGATTTAAATTTTTCGCCATAATTTCAACAATAATGATCGGAATAAGCTGAGTTTTTCACAAAACATTGAATATAGTATGATACAGACCTGATACAAATTTCAAGAAATTTCAAAAAAATTTTAATTAAGTACCTAATTTTGAAATTTTCTAAAATTTTAATTTTATTTGTTACTTTTGTTCAATAAAAAATTTAATTTTCGACTAAAAGTTTTGCAAATTTAATACAATTGTAATGTTATACTCATACTGAGTATAAAACACCCTTGTCTTATATACACGTATAATCAATTACCACACAGTAGTTTACCATTATTTGCAAATTTTATCAATTAGTACACAATACAGCGACAACCCACACAATGATTCACGATCTTAATTTTAATTCAAAATCAAATTAATTTAAATAACACGTCATCACTCCAAAATCCACAAGGAGAACATCCTCACCCCCTAGCAAAACTCGTTAATCCAATATATAGAAACACCAGCACACACCCACGGATTATATTCGCCAGGGTAAAGTATACTTTCATTTGATTCTGTAATTTAGACGAGTTGTTTTTAAAGTATAACGACGTTGTCAAAGATACAATTTAGTTGGCACTGGCTATGTTTATTGACATGGCTATATCCTATAAACTCAGCTTAGATTATATATTTAATTTATGTCACTGTTATGATAAATTGTTGCATAAAATAATATCTAACTACAAAAATTTTTAAACCATTGACACGCCTAAATCCATGACAAAAGTAACGCACGGTTAATTTTTTTTTGTCATACTAATTATTGTTCTGTTTAGTAATATGTAAATAAAAAAAAAATATTTAAAATAAGCAAGATATGATTCAAAGATTCGTATGTCAGTATAAAAGTATGACTTTGATTTACTTAAAAATAACTATTCAATAAAAATAAATATTCTTTTATTCAATTGATTATATATTTCAAATAAAAAGTATTATCGTAATTTTTTTAGACGAATTTGATGAATTACAAAAATTATGTACAAAAAGACGTATAGAAATGTCTTAAATTGTATAATTCTCAAAGAAAAAGATTTCATAATTTAAAAATCCGTAGATTATATTTAGGTTAATTAAATTATTTAGCATAATTTTTTATTCATCCTCTTTATCTAACCCATCGGAGGCAAATCCAACTGCTTCATAACAAATTTCTTGTGGTGTTTTAATTGAATCTGAAAGAGTTTAAAATACAATAATCAATAATTTTTTAACATAGTCGATACCAATAAAAACATTATTACAACCTTTACTTGTTTTAAAAAAATTTTTGTTCAATCGTTGTTTAAAAAAAATTCGATTCATTTTAAATGCAAAACAAATAGTAAATAAATACCAAAAAATTTAGTTAAAATTTTTTTTGCCGTATTTAGATATATGCCTATTTTTCATTTTTTTGCTCTGATTTTTTTCACACAGGGGAATTTTTGATTGATAGCAAAAAAAAAATAATCTTTAGAGCTTGGATGAAATTCAAAGTTATGAATATGAAAACCGCAGTTTAATCACAAAAAAACCAATGAAACAATGAATATTTTAAATTTTAATACTTAGTTCATATATTTTCATTGGTCGAAATCATTTAAAATTTACTTATACTCTTATCTTTTACAGTAAAAAGTGAATAATACTAAATTTAATAGGTAATACGTACCATTCACTTTAATTTTTTCAATTATGTGTCTCATGTACTTATTTCTATAATCTATATTATAAAATATTATAATTTTGTTCGTAAGTAGTTAAAAAATGAGTTGTAAATAATCAATTTAGATGTACAACAATGGATATAAATTTAAGTATCAAATTGAAACAAAATAATTAATGATTTTATATTTCAAAATTATTTCTTAAAATTTTTTATAAACTTTTCACTGTTAAAATATATTTTAGAATAATACAACTATTGCTCAAAACTGTTATTTTTATAAGGAATCAATAATTGCTTACGAATGTAACACATAATATATTCTAACTTGACCTTTCAAAAGTGACCAAATGCATAATTGTTTTTGTTACTCCATCAAGCTCTTAACAATATTTTAGCCTTTTTTTACTCTTGAATTTATTGATACGATTTTTTTATTTTTGTTTAATTTGGCAATAAGTTTTCCAAAAATGTTGCAAATATAATTGTAATTTTAAACGTTTTTAAAATAAATTGAATACAATTTAAAAATATCTGACTCTTTGTAATTTAATTACAGAACTTTTAATGTTACAGTTTTTTTTAGTATTGGATTTACTGTGTTTCCTTAGAATCATACTTTTATAAGTAATTTGATGCATACGAGTTTAATATAAACATCAAACTGCATCCTTCTAAATCAGGGACTCATTCAAATACTTTTTTTTATTTATCTACACAATCATCATTTGATTGTCAACCGATGTTATCATATTATTTGCTGTTCGAAATGCGCTGTTGCCCGAGCATGTTGAATCGATGTTTAAATGTATTTTTATTACATACCTATGCATTTTAATAGAATAACTAATTAAACATACTTTTCTCCTGAGGAACATCTATAATAATAAGAGCGATAAATATGAGGTTTTTAATATACAATATAAAGTAATGTCCAGGTGTGTTGAATTGACGTTAAAATGTGTTTGAACACAAATCATTGTGAAAAAAATAATCAACCTATCATTGTTTTTTCATTAATAATCCATTTATTGATTATATTTAAGTGGAATAACGTTTAGAATTATTTTATATCTAAATACAACAATAAATCTTAGTTTTCAAAAAACCATTTGACCAAATTGTGTTTTAATATTTGTGTATGTATTACGAACAATGTCTAGAATACAAAATTGGAACATTATATGTCATTAAAAAGTATACCGATTTTATTAAGCATTCTAAAGGACAGTAAAGTATGATACGTGGGTTTCAAATGACACTTAGTGATAATAGTAATGCAAGTGGCGATATTTGGTCCACAAACGTTACGAGTTATATATAAAAAAAAATAACACTTCTATTTATGTAAAGACATTTAAATGTCATGCTGTTTTGTGAGCATTGCTTTGGAATAAAAAAGGCAATTGTTAATGAAGTTTTATCGAGATGAGTTGAATTGATGCTGAAATATATTTGACCACAAAAAAAATGGAATAGTTAATCCACCATACCTTTTTCATTAGAGCTACCTAAAAAAAAAAACAAAAATATAATAATTAAATTAAGACTTGCTATGCCGTGGACAAAGCATTGGGTAGAAATTTCATTTAGTTTTTTTACATTACATATTAATATATAAATTATATTTAAGTGGATTAACGTTTAGAGTTATTTTGTATCTGAAAACAACAATAAATCCACGTTTTCAAGAAAAAAAAAAAATAATCATTTTTGGGTTTAATATTTATTCGTGTATTACAGACAATGTCTAAAATACAAAATAGGAACATTATTTATCTTAAATAAGTGTGAAATATATTATTAATAAGCTTTATTGTGACAAGCCATGTGAATCAGTAAATTATTCAACAACGGTAATCAAGTAAATGACAGTAAATACCTGCAGTATTTTCAAAGTCATCTAAAGCTAAAAAAAAAATAATAAATGAAAAAACGAAACTTAAGATTCTATTAAAAAAGAAGTATAAGAAAAAGAAACACATTTTAAAAGAAATTCAGTAGGCTTCACTTTGTTTTGAAAATTAAATAATGTTGGATAATTTTGATAGTTTAAACTTAAACTATATTTTATGCACTGGACAAACACGGTTAAAGTCACGCAATAATACGTTGTTTAAACTGAAATAAAAATATCTCAAGACAACAAATTCAAAAATATTTTTTCGTAATAGCGTATTTATAATTTTTTTAAAAAGGAAAGTATTTTGTTACTCGTATATTTTTAGTACCTACATTTTACAATAAGAATTAAAACGATTTTCTTGTATCTTTTTTCATACAATTGTTCAAAAGATTTGTATAAAAATTAAAACATATTTTACGATAATACGAGTATAATATGAGTCTTTCTATTTGTCTGTATACAATAAATTATATGTGATACAATAAAATAATTATCCAGCTGCACTATATGCACTGTTATTTTAAGTAAAAATGTGTTTCGGTAACAATGTGGCCTGTATAGAAATCAATACAAATTAAAAATGTATTTGAGATACCATAAGGATACATTTTATCTATAACTATGACTTTTGAATTTGATGTTCTTAAAAATGAGTACACTTAATCAAAAAATTATTAATTTGTAGTGATGAAGTAAAGCTTTGTTAAAAACACTAGAAAATCAACTTAATACATCATTAATTACTTGTTTACTTAAAATAATTCAAATAAAATAATTGCAATGGACCTTGTCAATGTGTGTATATTTTAATGTATGACTTACAACTTAATTAATCTAGGTCCATATTTTTGTATATATATATTGTTAATGTTTGAACACATAAAACCACAAATCACTTACCAACATCATATAATGCATATTTAGCTACGTTTCCTTTCTTTTTATATATTTCTACAAACAAAATTATGTTAGTACAATTATTTCTTTTTAGTACCTGCATTATCGAAAACATGCATTAAAGTGATGATATTTATTATAAAATGATAAAAAATAAAAATATATGGTTATCAAAATACTAGTAAGAAAAGTTGAATAACTCACTTATAAACTCTGCCAATTGTTCTACATTATGTAATATATTAATTATTTTTAGGTTTTCAAAAAATTTCAAATAAAATATACTGTAATTACACTGTGTGTAAATGACAAAAAAGAATTCATTCTTAACCATGAAAAATATGTACGACAATTTTAAATAAAGAGACGAATTTTGGTTTATATTTTTGTATAATGTCTTCTACTATATCTTTCTTAAAAAAATATTAATTTTCGGGTACAACAAATTTGAATAGAGTTATTCAACTCGTAGTGTTGTATTTTTTTATTTGGTATTTGTGGATTTAAATTAGCTATTCGTCGTCCAATATGAAAAAAGTTTAAAATACACTTAACAGTTTTGAGTAATCCATGATACTTTTACTAAATAGAATTTAACTTACTTAAACAACTCTGATCTTCTAACTTTGTAGATTCAGGAGAGACTAAAAGTTAATTAAATTAATGATTGAAATGAAATATGACATAAATTTATCATTGAATATTTATTTTAATGGGCATCCATTATGTTGATGTAGAGAATGAAATAAATTCTTATAACTTATATTTTATTTTGTGTATGAAAATTTCAATATTCAATATTTTGGAAATCAAATATTTAAAATTAATTTTAAAAACCTGTTGATTTTTTATCAAATCATTCATGATAAGAAAACAATGTTTTAATGTAACTTAATGAATTAATAAACAGATATTAAATATTGTTTTTATTAGAAACATATTACTTTACTGAAATGTAAAATATAACATCTAAACATTTTCAAAATGGCCATAAAAAACAAAATCTACTATACAGCAGGTATCTCAATATGAATGAAATACGTACTAATAAATAAGTAGAATAAATAAGTAGAAATTAACAATAGCACATATATTTATTAATCAAATATGACACATAATTAATGTATACAAATATGCTCGTTGTAAAATTGTTTGCACTAAATTAAAAAAAAAAAATTCCCAAGTACATATTAAAATGAACATTTTATAAATCTGCAAAGTTCTATACCTATTTAGCGAATCAAATTTCAAAATGATTTGATATTTTATTTATGACTTTATTGCGTATCAATATAACAATTGTGTAAACATTTATGTTTTATTTAATCACAAATTTTGAAGTAACTACTAAAAAATAAAATCGATTTGGTCAAAAACATTACGTATTACGTATTTTTTACCGTTTTTTCCTAAGTTGTATATTTGAACTTTTCGGCATAAATTTCGAGGTATTGAAAGTTTTGAATAAAAGTAGTATAATATATCAAAGATATGAGTTTTTATATCGAAATATAAGGCCTCTCGTAATTATCTAATCATTTCCGTAGTATCTATACTTGACATTTGACAAACATAGACAAACAACAACAAATCAGAAATTCAATTAAAAAAATTGTTATAGCTGTGTTCTCACTTTGGAGTTAAGTCACTAGTTTAGTTAACGTTGTGTATTAAATGTTTGAGTAATTGTTCATTATTCACTAAAAAAACGATTCTGAATATGTTGAGTATACTTAATAAAGTTAAGCCTTTAAAATTTTGATATTATATCAAAATAAAGAACATGACATAAAGTTTCATCTTAATTTAAATTGAAAACAAATAAATACATTCTTTTTATTTCTTCCTATCTTTTTCCTTGGAATTTACTGAATTTCTTTCTTGCATTATTTAAAATTTACTCCCTTTCTTACTCTTATTTTCTTTTTCAATTTATATTTATAGACGTTTTAACATTGAAAATTGGCTAAATTTAGTGATTATAAATTTTCGTTCATTAAAATTTGTGTTGAATTGAAGTTAAAAGGGGTTTGTACACAAATCAATATGAATGAAATAATTAATCCGTCATACCTTCCTCCTTAGAACCTATAACATAAATAATAATTAAAAAAAAAAAAAAACAATACTTAAATAAAGATAATTAAAAGATGTGCTGTGCCGTGAGTGAGTGTTGTGCATTGCTTAGAATGAAAATTACATCAAATTGTTTTTTCATTAATATTTTATTTTATTTAAGTGGAACAACGTTTAGAATTATTTTTATATCTAAATACAACAATAAATCTTAGTTTTCAAAAAACCATTTAACCAAATTGTGTTTTAATATTTATTTATGAATTACGGACAATATTTAGAATACAAAATTGTAATTTTGTAAAATTTGTCGTTAAAAAGTGTATCAAATATACTATGTACTTTCAAAATTATTACGTTATGACAAAAATATATTCATTAAGCAAACATAGGTCCATTCAAAATTGTTATTCGTGTTATAATTAAATTTCAGAAAAGTTATTTACTCAAAACAGTGTAACATTATAATATTGGAGCATCTTCTCCAATAAGTGACCAATACGATCAGTATAGTATATTCTCAACTTTTCAGTTTGAAAAAAAAAAACTATTTATTTTTTTCACTATCAACGAAATTGTTGGTACAAAAAAATATATTTACACTGTACTAATTTTAATCAAAATGTTACAGTTAAACAAAGTCCTACGAAGAAAACATTTTAAAAAATAGGTTTGTTTGTATGAGGCTCATACAAACAAATCTATTTTTTGGTTATAAGGCCTATTATATTGTTATACCTAGCCGTATCACAAACAATAATTTTTCTCTCTGCAATCAAATGGAAACCAAGCAAAACTTGTAAAACGCATCATTCCAAAATATCAGTATACACAATAGTCACGCACACTCCAACATTGTAATAAAAGAGAATTCATAACTCTGCAATGAAACGAAGATTTATATTTTATATTATCACATCAAATTTGATTATATTAACTGTAAACAATGGTATACCTAATGCATTTAATTTTCACATTTTAGTAAAAACGATACCTATCAATTTAAATTCCTTTTGTTTATTTATTGTTTTTTTTTTTTTTTTTGTCCATCATTTTGTATAACGAGTATATTCAATGGTTTTATTTACATCACTAATGATAAGTGAAAATGACCATATGCGCCTAGTTCTACGTTAGATTCATGTAACCTCAAAATTTGTTTGTTTTCTACTTGGTTATACACTTTAATAATTATTTCGAACCGAATTTGAATACGAATAAGATTGGTATTAAAGTTTGGTATAGGAATATTAATACATAGATGTTATATAATTTTTAAAACGCATTTAAAATCTTAAATCGCAATAGAAATTATCTCCGTCATGTTCTTACATACTTGGGTCATTTTTTGAACAAAAGTCAACTGGATTATCTATTTCACCTGTAATGATAAATTATAACAGTCCAAAGGTATTATTTAACTCAATAAAAATTATTTCATGGGATTTTTACACATTTTACTTTAACATATATTATCAAAATAAAATGTAAAACAAATATATATTTATCAAGTGACATAAATATTGGAAATTTAGTACACCTGATCTGTAATTTACTTAAACTTCAAAAATAAATAAGATATTTTGATTTTACAATGATATAGGTATTCATATTGTTTTTCTGGGAACGTCTTTTTTCAGTTATATAAACGCTCCAATCATTGCTTAATTGCACGATATACTTCCACAAGTGGCAATAAAATATATCATAGTATTTGATTTGAAGAAAATTTGTTCAACTTTGCGTGTTTCTTAAATAATTATAACCCAAACTCAAAAAATGCAATATTTTAACAAAATTAATTTTTTTTTGTCAATTCGCTTACAATATTTTAAATAAAAAAAACCAATTTGGCAATGTATATGTCTTTTTTTCGTAAATAAATATAAATTTTATTCGTCTGTATCAATAACTAAAAATTTTATACTGGCTTATAAGTAAAAATATCTCAGATAAAAATGATCAAAAATAACAATTATGAGTGAAAATTTTATTTTCTAAAGAAATCTTAGATCTGCGCATTGTAAGTCAGTAAAAAGTAATTCCAAGCGCTGACGTGAATATTTACCTCAGGCAAGATAAACAAAATAAATATTTTACAAATCGTTTTCCAGTTGACTAATAAATCTTCATCACGTACAACTCAATATTTATTTTTATTCTGCAAACTGAGTTTTCTCGTAATTTACAAATCGTTATTTTGACTTTATAGTCTTTTTGTTTTATTACTGCAAGCAAATTGTATACTAAACGTCAAATACCATTTTCAAAGAGCCAAAAACTTTAATCTGTATCAAAATCACGATCGTGATCCTATTTATTGTTTTACATTGTTTACCTACATTTATCGTTACATAATACATTGGTATCCATTTTTATTAATAGGTATTAGAAATATAATATGCTACTTACTTGAATTCCAGTCTTTTTCCAGTGATATATAGTAATGTAAATAAGGTGTAAGTTTCACGATACCTATAATTGATAAAAAAATTGATGATTTGTTAGGTATATCCTCAACAAAATCCTAACCTTAAAAATAACGAAAGGAAGGAAATTCTAGGTTGGGTGAAGTGGTTTGTAGTAGTGACTACGTTTTGAAGTGGATCATTTCTTTGGCTTTGTCAATAGTTCTGGTAAGTTCTTATTCAAATTCATCACACGTATTATAGGTAAAGTGTCTATAAGCAAATATAAATCATTGCCTTCAAAAACAATTCTGAATGAATACAGTAATCTAATACCTAAAAAAGCCGGATTAAATCTAGTTTCATGGGTAGTTTGATGTTGTGGGTCACTATTTCGGATGATTTAATTAGAAATTGTATATTAAAATTTTAAGCAATTTTCAATTGTTTACAAAAATTACAATTCTGAGTGAACTCGGTTTACCTATGAAAATCGTGCATAACAATAGAATTTATTTTTATTAGTCATTTATTAGAAACTAGAATTAAAAGGAGTGAAAACAGTTTTAAATTTTGATAATTACTTAGGATTACAGTTTATCATCATGAGAATATTGTTTTAAAACTAATACCAAATAAACCCATAGGAAAATATCAAATACCACCGAGTAATTTAATATTCTATGTTTAGAATTTTCCTAATAATGGTTCAAAAATTCCAAAAGTTGACCACGTACCACGTACCCTAACCACAAGTTTTTGAAAGTTTCAAAATTCTACAAAAACTTAATTTAAAAATTGTCAAATTCTCTTGAAACTCATATTATTAGACATGTATTTTAATACTATGAGAAAGTCTCAGCCTATTCCGATAGTTTATTTGGAAGTTTTAACCAAAAAACTAAATCAATTATGTCAAAAAAAAGTCTGTTGTAATTTTTAACATTTTTTCCTTAAATTTTGCTTAGTTTTTTATTTTTAATGTTTCAACTTTTTCACTTAAATCAATTATCTTAATTAATCTTAAATGACCTATCAAAAAAGTTACTGCTTTTAAAAATCATATTATCATTGAAGAAATTAACTTGATTACATGGTAGTAAAATAAAAAACACACATCATGTTAAACTAATTTATCGCTACACTCAGAATCTAAAATCAGATTCAACAAATCAGCACTATTAATTTACTTGTACTACCAAATAAATAGGACTATTTATGTTTGAATTTATAACATGAAAATAACATGTATTTATGGAGCAAACCACCCAAATATTAACAATAATTTGATACTTCAACACATTTAAACATTAATTAGTTGATCTTTATTTGTATTAAAATACCAAGCAATGCAAATACTAATAAATATGACCGTTTAGTTAATGACCAAAAGTTACTTATTTCGGTAAGAATTTCTTTACTTAGGTCGTATTAGATAACCAAGTTTTTCAGAGTTGTTTTGTTGAAGACAATATGTTATCATTGCTTCCAAATACCAAATAAGACTATTGAACCACAGCTTTCAAACCGTTCACCTACTCGATGAAGTGACCCACAACTTAAACTATAATCACAACTCTAAACAACTTCTTACTCGACCTAGAATTTACTCCCTTTCTTCCATTCCGTACTTCTATTTTACTCTTTTTGTTTTGTTTCCTTTCTTAAAATTCAGCCAATTTTCTTGGTTTCACAAACTCACTCCCTGTTTTTACTTTAATTCTTTCTTTTTTCCTTCCTTTATTTTTTTATGTAATACTACGTTTTCTAGGTTATATTTCACCGTTCAAAATAGCGACCCACTCAGAGTAATTTTGACCTACTTTACTTCACTGCATGATAAATTGTATGGTACTATAGTATATTATTAATATTAGTATCGTGTTGAGATTGATATTTCAGTATTTAGGCACTGACAGTCGTGCAAACGGATTGTGTTTATGTAGTGTTTATTGTGTTTATGTAGGATAGTGTTCATTTCTGATCGAAGGGATCTCAGAGAGATGGAGTTTAGGTACTTGAGTGCTTTTTTTGATCTACTTAATTATTTCTGAGGCTCATATGATACGACTTTGAATATAAAAATGCGTCGCAAGTATGGTTCGCAGACTGATTATTTGCACTGACTTTAAGACTTTTTCTAGTTAAAAAGAGATCATTGGATTTCACTTGCTTGACCGGAATAGGTAACTACTAACCGTATATTTACATCTTACACTCATCTCGGCTCCGTGTCGTGCCCATTTAAATAAAACTCAAATTACTGTCTTCTTTGTGTAATTTTTTACCAGATACCAAGAAAATTGAACTTATCCTAGCTTCATCTAGTATACTTTGGAAAAAAACAATTTGGTGACCATGAATGAGAAATTACACTGGTAAATTATGTAAGGTTTATGAATTTCGTGATTTTATGGGTGTAAGAAATATAATATAATTCCGTGTATTGTAACGCAGCTGATAAATAAATAATATACAGGTACTTCTATTTTATTTAATATATTTACAGATGTTAAGTCAATAACCACTAGCATTAAGTTTCAATCTCCTTATATTTAAATTAACTTACCTAATTTTTTTCGATCACTCTTACGTCTCAATTCTAGAAAATATACACAACATTAACGCATGGTCAAAAAAAAAAAAACTGTAATTTTTATAAAGTGTCATTCTTACAGTGACCTAAGTTCCTAACCAATTGATTTTATAACAATACCACCCCTTGTTGTATGATATTTTTGTTCTATTTGTCAATTTCAAGTTTGTTAGCGCTTTCGACATATTTTTAATATAATATCTTTAGCATGTTGATGAAATTTATAATTTTTCAATTAAATTGTTAATTTGTTGTATGTTGAGAAAGCGACAGTTTTTATAAACGCAGATTATAGGTATTTGGCACCAGTGATGAAATGTTGATAAAGATGTTCAAACCGTTTCTGAAAGTATGTTGAAAACAATGCTCCGAATGAAAGTATTTCTAGTTGAAACAGCTTTTGATTAAAATAATATTGGTTAAGTTAAAGTACATCGTTTTTGCAAAAGAAGATCAAAAAGTGATGCGATTCATTTTGGGCAAAACAAATTTCCAGTGATACAAACAGTTATTTGAAGAGTTTTTATGATTTTAATGTCCACTCTGGGTAAGCTTATTATTATATATTTTTTTTTTTTTTTTTTTTTATTCAAATAAACTCTCGGCAGCAATGGCCATTTGGTGGTATTAAAAACTAGTGACAGAGAGAAAAGAAAAAAAAGGTAAACAAAAAAAAATTAATATTGTATTACTTACATGAAGTTTTTGTCGTTTGTTGAACTTTTTTTTTAAAGTTGAGAGTTCATTGTTTGTATCAATAGAGTTTATTCATGGGGATTCGATCGATGATGTGATCGGGAGTATTGAGGTGATTTCTATTTTGTTTTTATGATGTAGTTGTTGTAATTTTTTGAAATTTGGTGTAAAATTGAGTAAAAGTATGGAGCTAGCATAGAGTGGCCATTCGTTCCGGATTTGCCGGGACGTTACCAGTTTAGGGATCTACGTCCCGGCGTTCCGAAAAAATTTCACGGGACAGAATTTTGTCCCGGATTTGAAGTTTTTTATTACAATGTCCCGGATTTCAATACTTATCACATAAATTTGTTTCCTTCACTCAGTTTTATTTAAAAAATTTAAATACAAATAATCAACTATTATCACGTTAGGTTACGTATTATAATAATAAAAAATCACGTCACATTTTAGTAAACAGTTTGCAAACGTCCGTTCGTAATAATTATCGTTGGTGTGTTGACGTTTGGACAATTATTATTGTCTCTCGTCTTGACTGCAGGCAATTAACTTACCTATTTTTTCTCGATCACTATTACTCAATTCTAGAAAATGTACACAACATCAATGCATGGTCAAAAAAAAAACTCTAATTTTTATAAAGTGTCATTCCTACAGTGACTTAATTAATTGACCTTATAACAATATCACCACTTATTGTATGATATTTTTGTTCTGTTTGTCAATTTCAAGTTCGTTAGCGCTTTCGACATATTTTTAGTATAATACCTTTAGCATGTTGATGAAATTTATAATTTTTCAATTAAATTGTTCATTGTTGTATGTTGGGAGAGCGATAGTTTTTATATACGCAGATTATAGGTAATTGGCATCAGTGATAAAATGTTCATAAAGATGTTTAAACCGTTTCTGAAAGTATGTTGAAAACAATGCTCCGAATGAAAGTATTTCTAGTTGGAACAGCTTTTGATTAAAATAATATTGGTTAAGTTAAAATACATCGTTTTTGCAAAAAATATCAAAAAGTAATGCGATTCATTTTGTGCAAAACAAATTTGCAGTGATATAAACAATTATTTGGAGAGTTTTTATGATTTTAATGCCCACTCTGCGTAAGTTTATTATTTTAACCCGATCTAAAGTTAGATTTTACGTAATCGCTCAAATGATAATGTCTGATTTCTTTCGAGATCATTTGTGCAGAGAGAGAATTGCGTTCTTCATATTATACTGAGAATTTACATTCTGTGAAAACACCAAGAACTACCGTGAAGTTTGAATATCATAAAGAGAGAATGATATTTTTCGAAAAAGTTATTATAGTTCCATAATTGGGAACAGACGTTAAAAAGAAAAACATATGTTTTTCTTTTAAACGTCTATTTTAAACATTAAAAACCATAAATTTTCATAGTAAGAATACAAAAAAGTTATATTTATTTTTAAATAAAATCTACATTTCGTGAAAAAAAATTTTTTTGAGTAAGTAACCAGATTTCACTCAGGATCTTATTTTTTTAAGGAAATTATTAGCCTTTGCTTTTATATTTAATGTAAAACGTTTACTATACATCTACTCCATCTAAAACTGCAGTGACCATCCAAACCTACTCCACACGTGGCTGATCTTTACTCTATTTTTGGTTATAAATTTAAGCGTTATAGGCATTTCATAACTGTATTATTTCTACAATGTACTTACTAAGATACATAATGGCATTTTTCATGCAATTTATATTTGCCAATGCAGTCATATAAGATGCTAAAAATTAAAGGTACATTATTTAATTCAATTTATTCCAAAGTGAATTATATTGGTTGATTAAATTAAAATAAAAAAAGTATAAAAATAAGACCTTTCTATGAATAGAATAATAGTTTTATAAACGTACCTATACAGTTGAGATTGTTTTCATTTATAGTTACTAAAATGAAAAAAAAAAAAAATAGGAAAAGATTGAAAATTTATTAAACACAAACAATTTATTCTTTGCCGAATTTCAACATCATTAATTTAACATTTTGATTAAACATTTTTAAACTTAAATAAATATTTTATGAATTATTAAGATATTGAGTGATTGCTAGATATTTACGTTATTATTTATACTAATTATTTTATAAAATACACTCAAAGGTCTACACTGCCTTAACAACTATAAAAAATTTAATATTTAATACTCTTTATAGCTTAAATCAAACATTAATAATCAATGTATGGGTAAACTTTATGGTTTCGTAAATTTTGAATGTTCCCAACAAGTTTACGGGGGTCGGAGAAAGTAATAATATAAAAAATTTAAATAAGTCTTTTTTTAAATGTGTGTGAAAAATTAAAAATTTAAACATTAATTAAATCATGGTAATGTTTGATTCATAAAAAACCGGTTAGAACTTGAATTCGTTTTAACTCTAATACCTAATTAAATTAGTAGTTTTTTAATAATTTAAATGATTACAGTTATAAAACGGAATTTTTGAACTAGATATCACAAAAATTTAATAACTTACTTTTAAAATATACACTCATATTGTCTAAATAGTTAAAAACAAAAAAAAAAAAAAAAACGTTTATTGGCCTTTAGACAAAATTATTAGTTCTGGATTTTACAGGGTATGTAAACAAAACTTCTGTAAAGAAGGAAAAAACATATATTTGTGATACAAACCTTGGAAAATATATCATGGTTAGATACTCCAACACTTTTAAACGCATAAATAAGTTGTTTTTCATTTGTGGTAGAATTTCAATTAATTCAAATACTGAGAAATGAACTATAAGTTGTTACTTGTTGTTAAAAACAAAGAAGTAACCCACTCCAAAGCGTAGGCTCTACGCCAAACCACTTCTTACTCGACGTCGAATTTACTCCCATTCTTAATTTACTTCCTCTTTATTTCTTTCTTCCTTCCTTCCTTTTTTCCAAGTTACACCACGCTTATTATATGGGATACTTCACTTTTTAAAAAAGTAAACCACTCAAAGGTGCTACCTACCCTACTTCACAGCATGACATTACTTTTTTAATATTTTTTCAACCACTAACTAAACATTGTCATAAATCATTATTAGTAGACTATCAATCGGTCATTTGGAAATGGGAAACGACATAATTCCTATTATTAATTCAGTCTTCGATTGTTTTTTACAAATGTATTAGAAACATAAAATAATTTAAATTTTAACTCACATAAACACAATTGATACTTTTGAAATTCTTCTGAAATATACAGTTTGTACACATTATTAGTATACACATTTTCATAGATAATTTATATTAACCCAATGTTAAAAAAAAAATCATAACAATAATAATATATTTATATTAAAAACCTCCTGAATATATATAATATACATATACATATATCAAATATGTCTTTTTTAAAAAACTAATTAATATCGTGTTCCAAATTAACAACCTTGGTCTAGATATATTTTAATTGTACTGTAAATTACAAGATTAAATTTTGGAATTGAATTTATAAGAGCAATATAAAGCATTATTTTTATAAAACATCATATAGCACTATTTTTATTTATAGCATTATGTGAACCATAATTAACATTACAACCCAATTTCATTTTATGTATACCAAATAGATGATTAGATTTTTAATTATCAATACTTTGAATTTTTTAAAAAATAATGTTAAATTAATAACATTATTGTATAAGAGAAAGTTTATTTGGGGACATCAAGAGAAGTTTGTGCAATATAACGATAAATATTATAAATTCTTATTTTTTGTATTCTATTTGTAAGATTAGACTCATTGGGTCGAAGCCTTACAACTGCCGATTCGTGTATTTCGTTGTTACACTACTACTTCCTAACCACAGGAATAAAATCAACGACATTTATCAGATATGAGCAACCGATAGAGACGAAGATTTTTAAAAAAATAAAACGAAAATTGGTTATACTACGGAGGAACAATTACCGAAAAAAAAAAAAATAAACATCGACAAAAAAAATCGAAACCGTTCAAATAGAATTTTCGAGTTTAGCACGCGCACGTGAACGGCCCACTCGGTAGACTTAAAAAAAGAAATTCGAAAATCGGAGGGACCACGGAGCAATAATCACCAAAAAACGGATTTGAAACGGAAACGGAACAAGCATCAACAAACACTCAGGCTGGAGGGTCAAGTGGCCAGAGATGGAAAATTAAAATTTGTTTTGAATCGTTTATATATCTGGAAATATATAGTAAATCGTGATTTCTTTTTTTTTTCTTATTCATATCAAAAATGTAGATTTTGATAGAGTTAAAACTCCATCGCAGCGCTAAGCACCGACACATTCGGGTACTGTGCATGTGTAGAAACGCGGATGTATTTCCAGGCAAAAATGTGTGATTCAATCATTTCCGCCAAAGCATTTAATAGCTTCGGGAATACAGACTAAATGCTGACAATTGCTTCGCTCCAGTTTTGTCAATTTCACCCTGCATTGATTATCTAGTATATTTTAAAAAGCGATACCCTAAACGTCAGCTGCATTAAGTTGGTTTTTTATTATTTATGCAATGTTCAAATTGTATTTGTACCACCCATTTAGCTATCCTTTTCAAGAGAAATAAACTACATTTTGACGCCTATTTGACTTTTTCAGCTACTGTATAAGAACAGGAAGTTTTTAATATAAAGAACGTGTATTTTTTTCACTCTAATCCATTAATCTGAGCACACGGCAGTGCGCCAGGCAAAGTTCTTTTCACCAGATTTTTCTAATCCTAGTATCTCTGCTTCCTCTAGGAATAAGCTTTTGAATATCTACACATTCGTTAAGCCTAAGTAGTTCAGGAAACCGTATAAACTTGAACTCCTAGCAATTAGTCATTTCAAAAGTTTTAAAGATTTTGTTTTTGTTACTGACGTACTCGGACATGCTCACACTTCATCACTATTAAAACGCAATTCTCGGATAATCAGAAACGATACAGAAATAGTTTACATTGTAAATAAAGAAAAAAAAATCTGAATATTTAAAATTTTCTCAAAATTAGTGTCGTTTTAGTTATAAGGTCTTCCCGTAATTACGTATGATACTTACGTGAAATTTTACACAAATATCTATTTTAGTGTAAGTTTTATTTATATTACGGCCAAGTATTATGTACGGCTCAATTCGGATAGTGGCCAGGTGTTAAACAATAAAAATAAAAGAGTAATGTTTTTATTGAAAGAAGGAGTGGAATGAGGTTATAAACTAAAGAAACATCCGACTTGAATTCGACTTAGCCACTGCAATATGAAACTTGATAGGCTGGCTTTTTTTAGGAGGGATTTGGGAACTTGGACTTTTTCACGGTTTGGTTTTTCAGAGAATAAATATATTACAGGGAACGTCAATAATCTGGCGGCGAACTGCAAATAGAGTTCACTCGTATCCAAAACCCGACACGTGATTCTAACAACGTTTGATTGTATGTAGACGCTGCTACTGTACCTATTACCAAGGTTGCCACGTAAATTATAAACTATTCAGACTAAGAAAATCGTTTGCATACTATACATATGTATTGACATTCTCAATGCGTTTTTTTTTTTGTTGCATTTTCACACAAAACATGTATACCATTACCATTAACTTGGTTTGCCGTGTCATCCGCGGTGCTGTCGGTGTTTTTAAGAGGATCTGAAATGTTTAATGATCCGGCAATATAAAATTATTATTAATAAATATTTGAACAAAAAAAGAATCATTCGCAACATCACTATAAATTACATTACAAAAATTACGCCACATTTTTCTTATAATAAGTATAACATGGATTGTTAAATTTAAAATGAACAATATTAATAAATATCTATGAATAAGGGAGGTCTTTTCGTCGGACCCTGTATACCAAAAATAGAAGAATTTGACCTTTAATGTCTAAACGTCTTTTTTTTTACTCTTACATATTTTATCTAAAGACTGGAAGTGAATTATATCCCCCCTCCCCGGACTTATCTCATACTGTAGGGAATATTATCTTAGAATCATATAATTTTCGTGATTAGTTATAGGCCAGATATATGGCACTAGTTAAACGGATTGTAATATTATGACAATCTTTTTCTCGTACCATGTAAAAGAAAAAATATTTTTCAATATTTCATTGATGTACATCAATAGGTATTATCAAACAGCATGACATTTTAAATTTTGAAATATTGCATGAAAAATTGATCTAATTTAAAACCCTTATTCAAACGATCAAAATTTACTTCCTGTTAACACTAATAAGAATTGTTATTTGTTACCATTGGCCAAAGTGAAGTCGAATGTGGTGCACGCAAAAAGAGCCAGCACAACAACATTATGGATGAAACAACCCATTGTCTTCTTTGAATGGTTTAGCGAGTTTTGACAAACGTAATGAACCGTGTAAAATGATTCGTAACGCTTTTAAGTTCTGAAAATGTACTATATATTACGCAAGACATCCGATTTTTTAAATATTAGTTTATGAATGCACGACTTACCTATTGTTTACAGTTAGATTATTTAATTTACAAACTGCTGTTCTCTGCTCGAAGCATTTTTCTAACACACATGCAACAGTTGGACGTTGAGTAAACCGTTTAAGAATCATGATACGTTATTTAATCGAAATAAAATATTCATATTTACTTTCTATCGCATTGTCACGACACGACAGCTGAACAGGCTAATCTATCGTAAAAAAAAAAAAAGGAATATCGAACTGCTGGTGGAATAAGCTTGAGTTGATTCCAACGACACCATAAATTAACGAATCTTTTTTTTTTTTTTCCAATCTTCAATCCTTAGATTGGTTTGCTGCAGATATCCATGCTTCCCTGTCATTACTCAATTCCTTTAGTTCTTTATAACTATTCTTCCCCGTATCATTTATTGTTTGCTTCATATCCTCGGTCTTCCTCTTCCTATACGGCCTTCAACGTCGCCTTCTATGACGGTTTTTGTTAGACTTTCATGGCGTAGTAGATGTCCTGATATCATTTTAGCTCTTCTAACTCTTATGGCATGCCATAGTATTTTCTTTTCTTTTATTCTATTTAGTAATGCTTCATTCATTATTCTATCAATCCATTTAATTCTTAACATTTTACGATGACACCACATTTCGAAGGCCTCTAGTTTTCTTTTCTCTATTGCACTGATTGTCCAGGTTTCACAGCCATATAAGGCAATACTCCATATATATATATTTTTTTTTTTTTTTTAAGAACCTTTTCCTTACCTCTAAGTCCATACTATTGGTGGTTAGTAGGTGTTTTTTATTCTGGAAAGCCCTCTTCGCTTGCGCTGTTCTACTTAGAATTTCATCTTTACAACAGCCATCTTCCGTTATTTTACTCCCTAAGTAATTAAAGTGTTGTACTTGTTCTACGCGTGCGTTATCTATGTATATATTAAGTTGAGCAGGGTTTGTCTTACTGCACGCCATAACTTTTGTCTTTTTTTTATTTAATCGCATTCCATATTCGTCCCATAATATTTTATTGACCTTAGTTAAAATATTTTTCAGGCCATTTTCTGTTTCTGCGCAGAAAGCGATGTCATCAGCAAATCTCAGAGCGTTAATTGTTTCTCCACCTATTCTAACTCCTTGCTTTACTTCTATTCTTAGTTCTTTCATTACTTCTTCAAAATATAGATTAAACAGCATGGGTGATAGGTTACAGCCCTGTCGTACACCCTTTTTATTTTAACGAATAAACCTTAGTAAATTATAATCTAACGTTTTTCTTTATTGACAACGCCTCGAGTTGCTCTAATGAATATTTGAACAGTTAAATAATTTCGTTATTGAAAAAAACATGTTTTTACCATTTAATGATCTTTTGAACAAACACTGTAGGTTTGTTTAATGTATATTAACAAAAAAATTAGGTTTTTATATTATATTTTGATTTGAATAATGAGTAAAAAATACAACCTACATATACATTAAATAATATATACCATATTATACTTGGTTTTTTCTATTCAATTGCAGAGCAGCAAACCAACGACAATGCATATTGAAAAAAAATGCCCTCTTGTATTGATTTAAATAAAAATGATTAAAGCTTAATAATTATGAAATATTATTTCATATAAATTTACGACTAGAATTAAATTAATTTTTTTAGCAAAATGTTTTATGGTTTGAAAAAAACGTAACGCAACAAAAATGTATAAATTATATTATGCAATTTATATTTTTATACAAATTTTAACGAACATAGTAGGTACTCGTATGAATTGCAAATAATTGAAAATTTGTTGTTACTTACAGAATATTATTGTTAAGTTGTACAAGAAGGAAGTTTCAAAAACCAAATAAACTAAGTACTAAAATTATTATTGTCATGTAGAAAAAACATTTTTTGAGGTTATAATTGAGCTTTTGACTCTTAAGTATAAATTATAAAAATCTGTCATTTATTTAGGTATCAAAACTTGTAAAATATTTAGAATGTCTGAGTACGAAATCTTAGATAAAAATAAAAAAAGTCGTCGGTTTTACTTTTGTATTTCCCGCTTTTAATCGGTTACTACGAATGCTGGTTCTAACCACAAATAACGAACTGCCGGTTATAACGAGAAAAACTAGCTGGTCCTTGAAACTCGTTATAACCGATTTCTACTGTAGTTTGTAATTTGTTTGACGTGGACTAAATATCATCCGATGATTTCAATAAGTTATAATACAATTTTACATTTTACATTGCACCTATCTACCGGTTTGATATTCAGTTTTTACAGTTCACGATGTATTTCGCCCAAAGTTGGATACACACTGGTCTCGGCGACTGTGTATGCCGATAAGAAGTCAGTAGCGTAATCGTTCAAGTATCGGTTTCGAGTCCGTGTCCGAACTGCCGTTAGTCGCTATACCTTGTGTATAAACTATGAATTTAATGTAAAATAACAGACTCAAATCAAATAATTAACTCGCGTATTCTCGCCTTCGGGAAAAGTCCCGTAAAACATCAGTCCGTCCACATTGTCCTTCGTCCGGATTGTTTTTTTGTGAATCGTTAAATAAAATTAAAAGTAATCGTTTACATCGACGTGAAATACAAAGTCAACTCACGTGCTTTTCGAATCGTATAAAAGTTTGCACGTGTTTTGTTCTTTCGGTATTCGTATATACATATTTCTCGTCTTATGATCGAATATAGCGAGTAAAGTGTTTTAAAATTTGAGCATCAAACTGACAAGGTGCAATTTGGTTATAACTATAAAATCACGCGCACTATTATGCAGTTGATACTAAAATCGTATAAACTTCTCAAATAATGGTCCAAAGGTATTGACATTTTTACGCATTATTTGAACTAATATTATTTATACGTGCATACGTGTTTTTTTTTTAATTTGAGGAACATTTTTGTTGTAAAATTTGATTTTTACTGGGTTCGCTCAGAATCGTATCAATGATTTATTATTGTTTTCAGATATCAAATAATGCGTTTGAACCACAACTTCTAAAAAATTGGTAGATCCAAATCGTAGTAACTACTCCATAAAACCTATCCCCGTCAACGCAACCTAGAGTAATCTTGGCTTCTTTTTAAATTAAAAATTTTTGAAAAAACGCGTTAATAATTCACAAATGAAAACCAAAACGTTTTAACCGTTAATATTGGAGGAATATCCTAGGTGCTATTATGAAAATTCTATTATTTTTTGTTTATTTATGATTATTTTATGTCAAATTTTAGTTGTTTATTTGTTTATTACTAATATTTTTTACAGTTTTTTCCAAGTTTTTTTTAGTTTTTTTGGGAATAACCTTTTTGGAATTGAAAATTCGGCAAAAATACTTATAATAACTTAAATTATAATAACTTTTCTAATAAAATAATATATTTAAAAAAAAATTATTGATTGTTTTTTTAAATGTTTTCTTTTAATTCTATTTTGAGAGCAAATAATTTTCATTATAATTCACATGGATTCATGATGGAGTCATGTGACTAAAAAAGTATCAATAATAAAAACCGTTAAACTAAAAAAATTTAAGCATTAATTTTATTTATTGATAATAACCAGACAATTATTTACTTTTTCAATAATTTATACATTTATTCTCCTTCTAGATTCTAGAATAAAGTATTATCATTATTTGTGATTGACTAAAATACTTTATTTCTAATATTGTATCTAATCTTCTTTGTGTTTTTCTTCTTCTTCTTCTTCTTCTTTTTTTTTTGCCTTTCTCCCAACTATATGGAGTCAGCCAACCTTGTCCTATTCCTTCACTTATCACAATTATTTACATCCCCTACAAACACATATGCAACCCTCATATATTTTTTCAATTGTTTCCATCTATCTCTTCTTTGGTCTTCCTCTACTTCTTTTTCCTTCAACGTTAATTTTCATAACCACCCTTACTGCTTTAGTTTCTTCACTCCTTATCATCCCATCAGATCCTATGTCCAAACCGTCAGTATAATTTCCCTCATTTATCCACTATTGATGCAATTTCAATACTACCGCTTACATATTCGTTTCTTATTGTATATTACGTTGTTTTTCCATACATCCATCTTAACATTCTCATTTTATTTATTGAGTACATTGATAATGTACTTAATATTTATATGATTCAACAATATTATCTTATAATACAATTAATGCAAGTGTAACAGATTATTTTATATGTCTTATATCCAAATTTTTTTTAAATAAATATTGTTTGGATTTAAAAATTTTTCTCGTACTATTTTATTAAAAATATATAGAATTACAGCTTTTGTACTTCAATTTGATTAGGAAAATCATATTAGTCTTGATATCTATTTTAATTGTCAAATTCATTATTATTTTCAGAAATGTCTTCACAAAAAGTCTCTGGATCCGGAAGTGTATCTAAAATGTTACAAATAATATTATAGGTATTGTACTTTTTTTTAGTAATTTCAAAATTTTCAAATAATTTTTATTTTTAAGTATTATTTTGTTAAGAAATTTGTTCATTGGTGTGTAAAAGTTTTTTTTGTGACATTAATCGGATAACAATGCAATATTTCGCGTACAAAATGAGTGCCAGAAACGCACCCCATCTCTTATTTAAAAAAATTGATTAAATTATTTAAATAATTCCTATGGATTTCAAATGGAAATTCACACAGCTCAAGTCATTCTATAAGGCTATTACAGAGTATTATAAATCTCAATTAAATATCACAAATAAAACTTTCTTTACACTAACAAATTCTAATCTTTAATTATTTACGAAATAAAATTGTAACACTTGTTTCAGCTGTTAACGATACTACATGAAGTATTTACTTATATAACATTTACTATTATAATTAGTTTCGTAATTATAACATTGAATTAGCATGTATTTTTAAAATAAACTACGCAAAAAATCAATCATTTAATACTTTAAAACATAAATAAGGTGATACTTAATTTATGGTAAGATTTTAAGTGATTCCTTTACATATTACTGGAAACTGAAATACTGATTCTTATTTTTGGGTGAGTTTCTTTTTCTAGCACTTATAAGATTACCGCGCTTGTTCAGAGTTGTATTTTCAAAGTCAATGATTTATCTTTTCTTTCTGATACTAAATAATTCGTTTAAACCACAACTTCCGAACCATTGACCTACCCAAAGAAGTGAGCCTCCAAAGCGTAGTAATTACTCCAAATAACTTTTCAGCTGAACTAGAATATACTTTCTTTATTTATTTACCTGAAGTTTACTCCTTTTCTTTCCTTCCTTCCTTCCTTCTTTTTTTTTTATGTAATATTACGCTTATTATGTAATACTACACTATTAAAATAGTACAAACTTACATAGATGGGTGACTTTCCCTACTTCAAAGCATACTATTACTTTCCCTAATGTTTCTAATCACTTTTTCAAAATTTTAAAAATGTTTTCAGTACATAAACATATACCATTTATACTACTATTACCTACTACAGAAATTGTAAATGGGTAATTAAATGATAATTATAATAATATTATTCACCAAGTTTTTAATACAGGTATATATTATGTACTGGATTTACTGATGTCGTATATAATATACTTTTGTAAACAGTTATTATACATTTTGATTGAAAATCACACTAAAAAGTCAATATCCCACAATCCAAAACATTGACAATCTCAAAACTGAGATCGTGCTCAATTTAAGACTATTGATATAATTGTTTTTTTTTTTTTAAATATATAGTGCCAATCAAGGCATTCAAAATATAATTAAATATTTTTTTACTGTACACATTTTACTTAAAAAAAATTTATTTATGTCAAACAATTTACCGTTTACTGAAGCAAAATCAATAATATGTTTCATGTACTTGTATTTATAACCTATATTATGAAAGATTTGAATAAAAAACAATTAAATTATAATGTGATTAATTGGTCTGTCATTATATCATTATTTAGTGCAATATTTTCAGATGTTTGAGTAGTGAACTTAAATTTATTTACAGAAATGCATATAATAATCAAACACCAACAACCATTTATAAATTCACTTATGTTCCTAATTATCTTTAAAACAAGTTCTTAGCGTTACATGAATAGACGCTATAATAAATTTTGTGGAAATTTTCTTAAAATGATGTGAGTGTTCACTATAATTATTACTCATACACTAGGTTATTAAAAAAACAAAAATATATTAGAGGCAAAGAGCAAAAGTCAAGAGCATTCACGGTGGTGGCATTAGGTTCGGGTTTGTTGTTTATTGTTAATTATTGTAGTAATCACCATCTGAAAGTTACTGTTGTTGCACAAAAAATAAAATATAAGTAAGAATTAGAAAATGTAATTCATGACGTTTTATTTTATATTCATATTATAACTACGTTATCTATAGTCACAAATTAATTGACGTTCTTGTACAACTTTAATTGACTTTAAAAAAAAGTGATAAATTGCGATTATCCTAATAGAAATATATTACAAGTAGGGTATATCATACCAGGTTTACGTACGTATCTATTGTTTCCCGTTACCAACCTTAATTAAATTAAATTTTTTTTTTTGGGGGGTGTTGAATGCTTGATTTCAAAGGCTAATCCTCTTTTTTCTCGACTAAATTCTATAAATGAGTGTATCAATGTGAACCTTGCTATTGTTCACTATTCAACCCTAACCTAAAAATAAAACACCGTGGATACGACACTGGGTGGTGGTGGTCAAAGATTATAATATTTGCGTCCCTTATTATTCATACTAAACAAATTGTATTCTGGCAAGTCAGAATAGGTACAACATATAGTTACCATAATTTTATCTATATATATGTTATAATGACTTGCTGAATGATTCATCATCGCCAAGCCGGAACTGCTGAAGCTGTATGAGCATGAAATTTGGACAGTAGTTTGGTTTTGTGATGTGGACACCCACAAATAAAGGATTTTTCAAAATGTGTCTCCTATAGAAGTTAAAAGTGGTAAAGTGGGTAAAACTGAAAAAATCACCTAGCCGAAACCTAGGCTTTGCCCAACTAAATTCCGGGCAACACCGGGTCGGTACAGCTAGTAGGCATACATTTATTCGGATTTTTTTTTTTTTTACGCTCGTGACATACAGTTATTTATAAAGTCACCGAAAACTGGAAAGTGTCGAGATTGGAAACATAAATAATATTGAAAAATCATTAAAAATTGATTTGTAGTAATAGGACCGTTGGTTTTAACCTAATGATCAATAATTCTATAATTTACAGTCTACACAATTGACAATAAACATAATATAAAACACCTTTTCTTTCTGCACTCAAATAATTGTAAATCACTACAACGTTTACTATTAAAATATTATGCGACAATTTGTAATTAAATAAGCGTAAAAATTATACTGATAAAAAAAATGTGATTGAATAATTTAGCTTACATACTTTTATTCGAGCTACCTAAATTTAAATTTAAATTGTATAAAAGTAAATAAATTTTAAAATATTATGACACCATAATTTAAAGTAGATATTCAAACAATTTGGACAATTTTAAACTATATTCACTCTATTTTAAATATTGGTGCCCTATATTACCAGAAGGAATCCTCCAATATTTACGTTAAATGCCACAAAAAAGTTGAGATTTTGCATTGAATTATATTTTGTTTTAAACTTTTTTTGATATTTCTTTTTCCGTGAACATTTTGACAGCTAAAGGGTGCATCCAATGAAAAATGTCGTTTCGCAAAAACTTGGAATGTTATTTTAGATTATATCTCATTTGAAGCTTATTTTGAAATCCTTTGTTGTTGATGAGTTATAGCAAAGGACCACAATATTTTTGATCATTATCAGAAAAACGCTTGAAGTTTTTACAACATTTGTAATCGCTTTTACGGGTAGCAAGTGGTTTCGATCATCACATTAAATACCACAACAAAGTAAAAATTTTGGTCTTTAAATCTATTTTATTCAAAGAGTTTTTTTTTTTTTAAATTAGATTATTTATTAAGTTATCAGCCGAAAATTGGAGCATCACCAAATTTGATCCTTTTTGTTTTGGAGTGGAAAGAGAGATCTGATAAATGCGCTTTTTAGCACACAAATTTTGAGAATTTCATTTAAGTTAGACGTTACTCGAAAAAAATGTTGAAATTTTACATATTTAACAAGTTTTGTTCCGAAACACACAAGCTTAGACTAAAAACCCCTAAAGAAAAGAATGGTATTGTTCCAATTTTTTCCCTCAGTACCTTATATTACATAACAAATAGGAAACGTAGTATTGCATGAATAAAGAAAGCAAGGAAGGAATGAACGAAAAGTAGTAAATTTGAGTTAAGTGAGAGGTTGT
Source organism: Hormaphis cornu (assembly GCA_017140985.1). NCBI lineage: Eukaryota > Metazoa > Arthropoda > Insecta > Hemiptera > Hormaphididae > Hormaphis > Hormaphis cornu. The sequence goes on from CM029358.1 coordinate 25,120,258, forward strand.
TTGGCGTAGCTATATATACCTAAAAAAATCCCATTTTAGGTAATTTATGTAGGTTATAAAACAAATATATTTTGTTAAATTCGTTTTTTGCCACAACGTATACTAGATAAATTAGCTCGCTCTGAATTGATTTTTCAAATGCAATGATTCATCATTTATTTTAAATATAAAGTATGAACCACAACTTATAAAACATTGGTCTACCCAAAGAAGTGACCCAATCCAGAGCGTAATTGTTATGCCAATAAACAACTTCTCATTGACTTTAAATTGACTCCATTTTTTTAGTGAAATGGAAAAAAGGTAGGAGAGCCAATGTCCATGTGGTCTTGTTTTTGCGTGAGTGCATTACAGCAGGTTTTGAACCCTATCTTTTCACTAAATTTTTACAAATTTGTACATCATAGATAAGCATTATTTTATAATTTATAAAATTGAATACAATTATTTCTCAGCTTGTATTTTTTGTAGTTAGTATTGAAATTTAAAGGGTCAAGTTTTTTTTCGTGTAATCGAAATTACACGCAGAATCTATATCATCATAAGGAGTTTATAATTGCTAACAAATTTTATACAACTTCCAACTTAGCCTTCCAAAAAAGGAACCCACCTCAAAATCATTGTCTCTTTTCCATACAATCAGTTACCCAAATAACCCCAATCCAAAATGTCCGAATTTGTTTAGCGTAACTTTTAATTATATAAACATGTTTTTTTTAAAAATGAACTTGTAAAGTACGATGTAAACACAAAGCACAACAAGAAAATTTTAGGAATATCAAGGAATATTTGTAGAAATTTTTTGGGCTTTTGATGGACTCTGGTATTCTACATTTTCGTATTATGTATAAATTGATATTGCACATAAAGGATTGTTGATATAATTGTTGGTGTTGAAGGAATAAAACACGAATTTGTATTGATGTTAAAGTTGAATTGACCAATACAAAAGTTAGAAGGAATGAATAATTTATTTTAGTTACCTGTTGGTAAGTCTGATGTATTCACAAAATCATCTAAAACTAAAAAAAAAAATTTTAATTTATATGAATTACATGAATTGATAAAAAAATTTATCCGCCACATATTTAATCTCTGTTTCACAAAAAAATTTCCCGAAACCTTATAAAAATACATACATTTATTATACTTCCTATCCCAGTAAAGGAACGCAAAATTTTATCTAACTATGGACCGAGTCCTGATAATAGTATGTTTATATACTTTTATATTTATTTATTACTTTTACTGTTTATATAAGTTTATATTTATAGATGTTTCTATTAAATTATACAGTACTACAGTCAACCAGAGAACAATATTAATTTATTTCTTAATTTCGTTACTCCAGCGGAAATTTCTATTTTCCGTTTTTTTTAAATAAAAGAAAGTCATCAAATTTAATTGAGTTTAGTACGTGTCAAAAACGTTTGACACATGGAATTTGGTGTAGAATATGAGTGTTTGCGCAGTTGTTTTTACGTAAGATTTCGTTTAATTTCAAAAAATCCCAATATTTTAACTCAAACTTAAAATTTTTAACTGCGTTATAGACAAAGATTTTTTAAGTACTTTTTTCATCAAGCACTTTTGGGAATAATTGCTAGCAAGAAATTAAATTGACATTTTTATAGAACTAAAATAATTGAAAAATTCAAATTTCTGTGTGTAAAACTTTTTATATTGGTTTAATATTTTTCTGTTTTCATCGTTCAAACATTAGAAAAAATCAGTAACAATGTACAATCAACTCGTGTGGTACATACACTTAATTATAATACTAATTAATATATAATTTAAATAAAGCTTATAAACATGTATTATTAAGATCTTGGGTTATGTAAGTAGGCATTTTATAAAATGTTTTAATCTTAATAAAATTAGTATAGAATAAAATTAATTTAACTTACCAACTTTACTTAATGCATATATGAGCACTTCATCAGAATTTTCTTTACAAACAAAATATTATTTTCATTGTGTGTATTGTATAAGAAATTATTAGTTATTATTTTCGGCGAAAAAACCAATAATCAAATAGGATAGATTAGCATTAATTGACACATTATTAATAAACTTACTTGGAAACTCTGTCAATTCATCTAATTTACATGAAATGTAAGTATACAGGTTATTTTGAAAAATTCACACAATTTAAAAAGTAATAATTTTGTTTTAATAACATAAAGAGCATTTGAGTCCAGTAAAACTGTATGATTATTATTTATTATGAAAATAAAAGTAGTAGTTGTTCTATATGCTATGACGTGTTATTCTTTAACTTTAAAAAATATTTCTTCAAGTCACATAAAAGACAATAACAAAAACTAGAATCACTCTAGGCCACGTAGGGAGTATAATAATGTAGGCTACTATTTTGGAAGGTTTAATTAGACGTTGTATATTATAATTGAAAGCAATTGTATACGATTGTATGCTTACGATAGTAACGATTCTAATTAGTGGTCTCAGTTTTACTATAAAAATTGTGCTGTTACAATAGAATTTATTTTTAGAGCTTTTCATTAAGCGCTTAATTTAAAAATAGTGAAAACAGTTTAAAACTGTTATAATTTTTCAGAATTACAACATTTTTACCCTAATGAGACAGTTATTTTAAAACTAATACCAAAATAACCCATCTAAAAATATCAAACGCCAGGGAGTTATTGTATTTATTTATTGTTTTAATAGTAAACAGGTTAAAAACAAGAACAAATTGACGTAAATGTTAAACAAAAACAGGTAAAATACAGAGACAAATAATAAGTGATACTAAAAAGAAAAATATAAAGTTTTAAAAAACTGGCATAATTAAGAAAAAAAGGGTGACTCGTTGGCAGAACATATTAAACGAATAAATGGTGAATTTGAAAGATAGTTGGAAGAGAATGTAAAAAAAGGGTACAAGAGCGAGTAGAGCAAGTGGGTATTTTGAAGGTAATAAGGGATAGTAACGATAGACAATTGATACGACTGGAAATCAGATTAGATAAAAAAGTTTGGTTACTCAAATACCTGTAGTTTGAAAAAATTAAAAAGGAAATTGAATGTTCTACTTTCCTGAAAGTGGTCCAAAAATTCCAAAAGTTGTACCCACGTGTAAAAAATATTAATTTCAATAAGGAGTGGAAATTTCAAATTTTTTATTGTTTAAGTTTTGTTTACACAAAAGTGTGTAATTTCATTGTTGTAATGAAAAAAACACCATTTTTCAATACTTTTTTTATCCGTTTTCATAAACTATTGGGCGGATTTTTTTGAAATTTTTCGATTAACATTGAAAATTTTGTTTTACATAACATACACTATTTTCAAATCTTAAAAATCAAATTTGTGAGGTACAATGGTTTTTCCAAAAGTAAGTTACAGATAAGTCGAATTTTTGAAAATTTTCCAACTTAATACAACTAAAAATAATTTTTTTTACAAATTTTTAAATTTTCTAGTAGCATATATGTTAAAAACCTTGTATAACATTTTCAAAACACTTTTTCTGGAAATGTAAAATTTTAATTGAACAAAAATGGCAAAAAAATATTTTAAATTTCAAACATTTCAAATTTCTATTACTGATACGGTGATACCTACTTATTACGTATTCTACAGGCTATAGGAGTTTTCCTCGTATGTGACAACGTAGTTATCTACTGGTTTATATAACATAACATTATTGAACCATCTTCTGTTTGCGTATTTTGGGTTTTTATTACCTACTTAAGTAAATGCTGTAATTTGAGTCATCTCTAAGTGTCATGTAATTTAACTGTTGATGACCATTTAAATTATTAGTATAAACCTAATAGTAATTAAAGACAACTTACCTAAACAGTTTCTATCGGCTACTATTACCATTTTTGAAGAAGCTAAAAATAAAAAAATGTCCATTTAATTAAAATTATACAAATTATGAGTCATAATTTAAGACCATAAAATATAATAAATTTACAATTATCAAATTTCTATTTTATTCAAATAGAAAAATATATTTTATTAGATCATGTTCTAAAGTTGGCGTAAGTTGTATTGTATTTAAAAACCTATAGAGATATGTTCAAATAATAAATTAAACGATTAAAATGTTTTATTCATTTAAGTTCAATTTGAAAATTAGAAAAATGTTTGTTTTATTATTACTAAGAATTTAATTTAATTTTTATAATCCTCATATTACATATTACTAATTAAGATAGTATTTTGCATATGTTACATAGTACAAAAAATAACTGTCTTAATCAATAAAAACAACAATAAAATATATCAAATTATAAATGAGAGAGATATTTAGTAGGAAAAAAAGTATGATATTATGTTGATAAATGTATTTTTGTGTAATATATAGCGTATAAATATATACAAACGTGATCTTGTAAATCTCTGCATAGGTGTTTTACCTGAAAAATTTAAAAAAACGTTATTAGCTATTATTATGGTATTCAAACAAATAGGATTTACCGAAAAGCACGATCAGTGTACATAAAAACGCTGATATTAATTGTAAATATAAAGTTCTATTACTTAAAGACTATGTTTAAAATGAACATTTAATATTATGTGCATTGGAAAAATAAATTCCCGATAGCATGAAATACATGTGATTTATTAAATAACTTTAATACCTATACTATGTAACGTTTTAACTTTTATGAGCTGAGCTTTTTCATAAATCAAGAATATCTATTTTTAAGAAACAATTAATTTTTCATACAATATGTCTAATGATTAAATTTTCATGTTTTCAATTCTTCATAATTTGAATTAATATATTTAAATTAATGTGTTGAATAATAATAGGATAAAATTTACTAAAATAATGTATTATATTCAATCAATATTTAGACAGTATCTTTTAGGTATTCATTACTTTACGTATACAAATATTTCAACGCGAATTCAACAAACCTCCTCATTTGCGACCGTTTGTAATAATTTGTCCAATAAAATCGTAAATTTAATTACATTTAGTTATTAAACATAGTTAATAATTTTGTATGCACTAGAATTGTACCCAGCCAAATGTTTACATACTTGCAGGCGAATAACCCATACAGAATAATTCAGGATAACGAATAAATGCTATAAACATAAATCGTAAATAAAATAATACATTTCTTTTGCTTTTTTTTATTACACTTTTAATCAACAAATATTATAATTAGTATTTTGTTTAAGAGTTTCTATAATACTCTTAAAAATTACAAATTAGTAACCAAGTTTGAAGAAAAACTATTTTAATGGTTCTTATTTAACATAGCTTTATAATTTAAACAATGCTAAAATGTAGTGTTTTTAAAAAAATAAGGTTAGAGTGCTAAAATAAAACATTTTATACTGCTTAACGACGTTTAAATTATTGATGTTTACAAAAATATTGTGTTTTAAATGTTGTGTCAGTGTAAAAATATTCATAAGTTTAATATTTATTCTGTTAAAAATTCACAAAATGTCAGCCCTGACCTTTTACTTTCAAAGAAACAATATTTAAGCTTTAGTTCAAAACTCTTTAGATTATGTAATAATTGAAAATAATGCAATAGTTTTTCATGCATTCTTTAAACTTGATTAAGTTTTTAATTTTTGAGAGAATACATAAAATGTCAAGTAAAATTTTGATTATAATGTTTCATTTTAAGAATATTGTCGTCAATATGAAAAAAAAAAAATAAGGAAAGATGATAGGAGACTGTTTTCTGACTAAAATCGTGGAGTGATATTTTTAAAAAATGCTATGAAGCGATAATTTTAGAAATTCAGATCATCATTAAAACAGTTAACACGCGTCATATCCAACGGAAGAAGGCGTAAATACCCAATTGTAAAAAAAGGCAAACAGAAGGAAAGAATATTAATATGTATATATTTTAAGGTTACCGACAAATTAAAAGACGTTTACAATAAATCATTTATACATATTACAAAAAATTATGAAACGATAGAGGGTGTAAGGTAACCTTTGGAAACTTTATGGGAAGCAATCAACAGGTCGTAAATTATACTATTGACAGTGAAAAAATGTTTTCTCAAAGCCAAAAAGAGTGTTAATCATAATAAAAATGGGATGCCAAAACTGAATGAATCTAGAACAGAGATAAAAAGACTATAGTCAATCATGTCAATAGTTTGCTAGAAGTCCTCAAATATGTTATTTAATTGATCGCCAGCTTCAAAAGAATCCATCTATCTATCTATTTACGCGTCGCGTTTCCAAGGAAAATGCAATGTTGTCATCAGGTAATTTATATTATTGTTTGGTATCTAACTAAATATTCAAACTATTAAAATATTAATATTTAGTTACTTGAATCTAAACTATTTTCCAAAAGTGAATAGTATTTTTTGAAATATTTGTTTGCAAGATCTAAAATATATATAGAATCATTATGATTGGTTAAATTTATAAGTTTTTTCTAAGTTGAATGTTATAATATTTTAAACATATTCATAAACATTCGTGTGAATGAAGTCATAAGATTTAATCATTATATATGATAAAATTGTTTTTATGGCCAAACCATGTATTAATTATAGGATTACAAAATTATATTAAATTTAATTTGCCTTTTAATATAAATATTAATTCGAAACAAAAGTCTTATAATTTTCTTGTGATGTGACACAAACATTTTTTATCAATTTAATTAGTTTTTAAAAACTTATAAAACAAATTATTAACATTTATTTGGTGTTGAATATTTAATTAAATGTTTGAAATTTCAATAAAAAGGTTCCCTAAGCAATCCAGCATATTAAGCACATCTTTAGCATAACCGTGAAAAACAAAGTTGCAAACAATTTAAGGCCTTTTATAGTGTATAGTAATGATGCTTACTACATTAAAAAGTGTAAATAACCATTCTCAATTTGTAGTTAATTTTGACCGAAAACTGTATAACCTCAATTTGTAATGTTCAACCAGTTTTTTATTTACTTAAAGACAATTCAACATTTTTAAACATTCGTATTATTCTTGAACATTAAGTGTAGGTATGATTATGAACAAAAAAATTTAGTAATTTGATCGCAAAATTATTTTAAGAGATATAATATTTTCCAATAGAATTTAACACATACATTTTGGAAACAATTATTTTAAATATTGTAATATGTAATGATTATAGAAAAAATATTTATACATATATATATATATATATTGATACTTAAGCATTAATTACCATTTTCAGGAGTCGGGTGTTTAGTTTTAACTTTTGCTAGAAAATAAATTTTTATAATACATTTAATACGATACAAATCCACCAGCATAATGATTGTCACAGGTACAAATATCATTTCGTATGTGATGAATTTTATCAAACGAAACATTTTAACAGAAAATTAAATTTTCAAATTAGTTAGATGAATGTTGTTTCAACAATATTTTTTGTAATAAATATACTGAATAATGTGTACCTGTTTTAAGTCCATCATCTGTCTCTTCTAGTGGAAAAAAAAGTAAATCAAAGTTAGAATGTTTAAAATTTGTATTATCTTTATCATGGTTTGTTCAATTGACTTGACGTCTGTAAAACATTTGGTAAAAATTAAATAAAACATTGGTGATTATAATAACAAAAATAAAGTTTTTTTATGAGTACGAATTGTATGATATAATAAGATAATTCTAATACTAATACATTAATACTTAAAGCTGTTATAATTATTTTTTAATAAGTACACACTTAGGTACCCATTTAGGTAAATATTTTAAAATTTTTTGTAATTCAATAATTTAACTTTTTTAGCATCGACTACAAAAACTATAATCATTTTAAATTTATTTTCTTTAATACTTACTGAAAAGTCTTATGGCATTTTTAAGACAAATTAGTTTAGTCATCTTTTCTGAAACATCGCCTAGAGAATAATAATAATAATATGTAAGTGTTTTTTTCTTTTTTATTTGCGCGGTTAAATATAATTTGAAAACGGCAGTAAATGGTATTACATCTGTCAGCCGCGGATTGTTAACAAAAATTTTATTTCCGAGCAATCTCAGTGTTTTAAATAATAGTTTATTTCTAAATTGTACAGTGTTGTGTTGATAAGACTGGCATTAACTCGTTAAAAGTTAAAATTATGTTAAAACGTTCAGTTAATATAAATTAAGTTACATAATTTGTTAACTTTTAACTTATTAAGTTCACTATTTTATTCAACTTTAAGGTGTTAATTTTAAGTCAATTTATGATTATCTTTATTACGTTAAATTTGGAAAAAACAATTTTTAAATGTTTTTCAGTTAGTTCAGAAGTAATTTTCTAACACCAAACATGTAGATATTATTGTAATTTTTCAATATTTGTTTCACAATGCGTTTAATTTCTATGACAATTGGCAATTGGTTCTTACACAGAAAAACAATGATAATGAAGAATGATGTTGGGCGTTGGTACTCTGGTTCGTCTGGGAATTTTATAATGAGTACGCGTAATAGTTATAATATAATAAAATACAATTGGTCTGCGAATTATGTCGTCGGGTGAAATAAATCATGTAAGAACTAGGACAACAATTAACAAATGCATTCTACATATTATCAGGATTTCTTATTTTCATCGAAAATCCGATTAGATAAAACCAAAATTAATGTTTGCCTGCTGAAGTCATGCCGCAGATAAACCCGTCTATGCGGATAAACCTGCGTTTGAAATTTTTCAGTCGACATATAAAATTACAGGGGCCAACAAAGGAGTGTTTTGGGGGTTAAAAACCCTCCCGAAGCTTAAAATATTATCAAAACTGTATACGGATTTCAAGTAAATTGAAATAATCAGTTGATAATTTATTTAGATCTTTTTCAAAAACCTCTCCTAAATTTTTCATCCGTTCGCCCCTGTAAAATTAGCTCGGTACTCAATGCTGGTAGTGTATTGTACTGTGGTTATAAGCTAATTGTGTGGGCACAAGCAAGTCAATTAGTTGATACCGAGTACCGACGACACACACCGTTGCCTCTTGCCAACCGTTTTAAACGATAGCAATGTACTGTATTGGTAATTTATAATTATTTTTTTTGAGTTTCGTCCGTCACCAGTGAATGTCATTTAGCGTTCCACAATATGCATTTTACATTTCACATTTTCATATAATGCGTACAACGCGATTTTCATTGCTCACTTGTGTGTCATCTACCGTTGGCATAATTATTATAGTGAACCTAGCAGTCATTAACTTTAGTCTTTAAATTTAAGTTAAATTAACTTTTTTTTGTTAGTTAACTTTTAACTTAAACAAGCTAAAAAAATTAAAAATCTTTAAAAAACTCTAAAAATTAAAAGAAGAACGAACTGTAAACTTATGTTTTTTTTTTTTTTTTTTGTAAATCAACTTAACTTATCAAAAATTGTTAACTTTCCCAGCCTTGTGTATTGAATTTCAACTTTTTTTTTTAACGATTTAAATTTATCTATTCAAACATGGTGCAAACATATCAAGAATTTTATTCCAATATTTAGAACTGTATGTCATTATTACAAATCATAATGACGTATGAAAGTCATTCTGAAATTATTGCCATTTTTGTTGAATACCCCAAAAAAATATCAAACATTAAAACAGTTTCAAGTAAAGTACAATCTATGGCCGAATATTTAGCCATATTTTGCCGTTATACTTTGCGATCGAAGTACTTTTTCTGCCCCAAAATGTGATCAAAGTAAAAATATTTCAACACGTTCAGCGCAAAATTTTCTAAAAGCTTTTGATTTTTTGAACCATTACTCAAAAAATAATTTAAATATCAAACAAATAATTTTAAGACTTGCCTAAACAGTATTCGTATTTCTCTCCATTTTGAACTGTAGGTTCAATGTCAACTGAAATAAAAAAATTAAAAATTATGAAGTGTTATAAACAACAGGTTGTACTGGAAATCGGTCATTTTTTTATTTTTTAAGATATGTAGCTGAAAGTAAAGCATACATGGAAATATCTGAAAGATTATATTATATATCCATATAATAATTTTGAAAATATGATCTCTATATGTATCGAATTTATATATCTCAAAAGTATATCGGTACATTTACCATTATTGGCTCCATTAATAATAGATAATTTATAAAATAATTTAACATTATATAATCTTTATTTAATACTGCGAAAATAAGTTTTCATATAATTATTGCAAGAAAGCAAATAAATTTTATAATATGCATCAACACCTACCATATAGTTGTACTTACTTCCAAAATTTTTCACAATACTATCTAATAGGAAAAAATTCATAAAAACAGTTACTTTATGATTATACATATTATACCTAATTTAAAATTTTATTTTAAAAAACGATTTTATAAACTAATATACAGGATGTCTCACTTTCCCCAAAAATAACTTTTTCTGATTTTCGCGAAATATTTTTATCATAATATGCTATATCATGTATATACATAATTATTTATATATTTTTTTTTTGAGTTGTAGTAAAACCTTACAAAACCAAAATGCTATCCTACTTCTTCGGAATATTTTTTTAATATATATCCAAACTGATTAGTTAATTGAGTACAAAGTTACAGAGTACCTAATGAAAATGATAAAATATTTTGTTTTCAAATGAAACGTTGGATAGGAAACATTTTCACCATCAATGTTTATTGCTAACGTTTATTTTTCTCACTAAAACAGCTATATTTATTTATCATAATAAACTATAGTCAATATACTATTACAATGATATCCATAGCTATAATTACTAATTACTAAGGTGATTTGTGAATATATTTTCATTTTGAAGTTGGTAATTACCATGTTTGTGATAAAACCGTGGTTGATATTGAACTGTTGCTTATGTTGCTTACAATGAAAAATAGTTCCACAGTTGTAAAGACATTTTTTTGCCAAATTTTCAAAAGTAAAAGTAACACAATGAATTTCGTCTGAACATGAAAGTTACGGGTATGAAAATTTAAAAAAATCGTGCCTACAAAATAGTCATTTTGAATCTCTAAACCACTGAAAAATCAAATTTGCATAAAAAAAAAAAATGGTGTAAAACTTATTAAAACAGTAATACATTTTTAATAACGGATTTTGAAAATATTTAAAGGATAAAAAGTTGTTCTTGGGACACACACGGTATGACACCCTGTATATGTACATAAACCAAAAACGGTTATTGGTCGGTTATAAGTTAATGGAAATGTATAATATTTAAAAATACGGAGTATTATATTCAGTTATGAATAACCAACATATAAAAATAAAATTAACCAAAATTAGGCGGCTAATACCACCTGAATATTTCAGGTCAGTAAATATTTTATCACGACCGCCGTTGTCCAAAAACCAAGCCACGCCTTTGCGAGCACAGGCTGACCAATTTTTTAGTTTTATTTTATACTACTATGCGGCATGTTCTTTTCATTTTTAAAATCCGCGAAAACCTTTTTGCATATAGGTAACAAACTTGCATGTAGCATTCTCCCGTTTAAACTTCCGTTTACTTAAATACTCCCAAGAGTGCAATGTAGGTAAAGATTAAAGTATTTTAGTATTATTATGATTTATATTAAGTTCGACCATATTATATAATACTTACCTAAACAAATTTGATTTCGTTCATTTATATCTAAAAAACAAAGTATTTCATTTCATTATAATTATTATTTTATTTTGTATAACATAAATACAAAATTTAAAAACAGAGATAAGGAGTAAATTTCGGGGCCTGGTGAGAAACCGATTGGGCGTTAAGGAGTGCGACATTTTGATGTGTAGATCAATGTTTCGGACCTTGTGGTTCAATCGTAATATTCAGTACCTATCTAAATACAATGATAATAATTGTATTCGAAGAAGTGATTTTGGGAGAGCTCAGTTTACACTTTGCCACTCGTCTTTGGAAAAATTAAAAAAATTATGATCATTTTGTCATACGATTTTAAATAATTACGTATCGGTTACCGAAGCCGCGAGTATTTTCTAGTATTGAGGACGTCAAATAAACTACCATGAAAACGTTATACCCAAAAAGAAACATTGCTTCTTAAAAAAAAAAAAATGGAAAAATAATAGTAGACTCAGAGAAACAAAGTTAAAGTGATGATATTGAGAAATTAATCGTATGTATTGTAACGCATTTTCTTATAAAGTTTTATAGTATGAAATATCGTGCGAAGCGCCCAATTGTTCAAACACATGTGATTACTACTACTTGACCTACATTGTATAACCAGATTAATATTGGCTAAAATACAGTAAGAATATTAAACTATGTGCTCAAGATTGATATTTTTTTTTAACTGAATCAAAGCAGCTCTAATATAAGTAGTCCTTCTTTTAAAATAATTTTAAAAAATATAAAAATTATACATTCAAGTGGATTTTATTATATCAAATACGATTAATTTATTTCGTAATAATTGTTAAAACTATGTTTGATTTGTACTTATTTAAGTGTGTGTTTGAACGAAACATGTAAACATATTTTGGATATTCATCCACCATAAAAATTCGTTATTGCCGTAACTTTACAACACACCAACTGATTAAACAAAAGTGTTTTTTATAATCAAAAGGTAGACGTACAATTTTAATTTTATGAAATTAAAAATTTAATAACTGATAAATTAATTTGAATTTGAGGTTTTTAAACTAATTTTTAAAAAAAAAAACTTTTAAAAATCGGTATCAAAATAGAATGTTTAAAATTTGTAAAACTTATAATTTTAAGTAAATTCATAAAAAAATTTGTAACAGAACGTAATCTTAAAATTTAATTTTAAAAATCAAAATAATAATGTATGTTAAATAACAAAAAAATTAACAAATAACAAAAGGAAATTACAATATAAAAAACACAATAATCATAATTATTTTCACAAAATATAAACAAATGTTAATGACAAATGGAAATACTACAAAATGGGATTTTTTGGTAATTGTAGAATATATAAATCAAAACTCTATCATTACACCTACCCAATAGAAACATTGCGTAAAACTAATTTTGATTCATTATGAATTACCAACTATCCACTATAAAAATTTAACAATAATTTCATAATATGATACCGTCAATTTTTACATGTTAAGTTAAAAAATAGTGTGCTTAATTTACCTGTAAGTTATTTAAGAGAATTTTTACTTTTAAGGCAATCGCCACCTACATGGATAAAATTAAAATATCATTTGCTTGCCCCTCCTGCCATGAAGTTCTAGTACCGGCTACCGCCTATGAATATAAATGAATATAAATAAATAAATGAGTGTTGCTTATAGAAGCACTAGTTGTGCACTATAAAAAAGCGGACTTTTCCAAAATTTAGATACTTTGATAAGCCGACCTTTTTTGGGAGGAAATCTACAACTTGGTCCTTATTTCTCCGTTAAGTTCTTGTTAGAATTATGTTATATACTATCTATTTTTTAAGGCTAAGTTAAACTGTGTAAAAATATCAACTATGAATCATCTAATTATAGTGTTTTTAAATTCTAAACTTTCCGAGGAATGTATTTATTCATATATTTGTTGTTACTGTGTTTGATGGTTTTTATCTGTTAACATTTTTTTGTGTAGTAAAATCATACCGATGTTTAAGTACGAAATAAAAGCGATTGGCTAGAGATGGTATTATATTCGAAATTTTTCTTTATGATAATTTTTGCTGGTGTTTTTCGTAAAATCTTAATGTAGATTCCTTTTTAAAATATTAAATTCTCTATTCAATAATACCGAGACTTATTACATTGAAAAACGCTGTTCTAAATTATTTGCGATTATGGACTTTAAAAGAACTCTCCAGATTTGCAGTCTTGAAAAATAACAACACTTAAAAAATCAACGGTTTCGATTTATATTTTATACAATTACAAATAATCCCATTTTGTAGTTTTTCTATTTATTATTAACTAATATTTTTATTTTTTGAAAATAGTTTTGATTATTGTGTTTTTTATATTGAAATTTCCTTCTGTTATTTATTGTAGGTAACTTTTACGTTATTATTATTATTTATTTTATCTTATTATTATATTATTATGGTATAATTATTTTGATTTTTAAAATTAAGTTCTAAGATTTATGTTCAGTTGATTTTGATCATTTTTAAGGGAGTTGTGGAACTTTTAAATTTTTGTTGATTCGGGCGGCTGTGTATTTCTTATAGGGGGGGGAGGGCAAATAATTACGGGATTAGATTAGATTTTATTTTTTTTTTGTGATTACTTTTTCTAGTAGAATGAATGCTCCGATTTTAACATATGGTACCTCAAAAGATAGGTAATCGATCCGAAATGGTATTCATTTGATGCGTTTTTTGAAATTTTGATAATTTTTAGAGTTATGGTCTAAAAACGAAAACGGTCAAATTTTTGAAAGTGCTTCGTTCGACTTCAAATTTTTATATATCTTTAAGAAGGGTTTTATGAGTATACTGCGGAAATTTCAATAGATTTTGATAACTTTTATAGGAGCTATGGAACTTTGGCTGACATGAGCCGATTCAGTAACATTATTAAGTTCTCTATCATCTTTGACTTTTGTTGTTATATTTCTACGTTACCTACCTATATTTGGTCGTGAGTTCCAGTGTCTAGTTTTTTAAGACGTACCTACATTGGTCAACCATAATTTTAAATTTAGTATAAAGGGCTGAAGTATTCGGAGGAGGGTCAGCTGCCTACACTGCCCCTCCCGTATTACCGCCCATGTTTGTATTGCTAAACACTCAGCAAGTTTTGTCTAAAATAGCGGTCAAATAGACTTGTTCACATAATTAAGGATCACCATATTCACTAGTTTAATAAACGGATATTTTTTGGAAGAAGTCTGGAACTTTTTTATTTTTTAATTCTGACGTAATTTCTCATTCCGGACTAGGTTAATACGATAAAGTTTTACAATAACAACGCGCAGTTGATCCTCGTAACAACTCTTCAAATAATAATTGTTCGAATGATTTGAAATTATTATCGCAACACGTTGTTCGAATTACTATGCTTTAAACGAACGAATAAGTTTTGAAACTTTTAGCTGTCAATGGTTAGCCTTATTTTTAGAATAGAGGCCTCAATCGCAACTCGGTGGATTTTATTTTATGGTGTTTTCAAGTATTTGAGTTAAATTAATTTTACTTACGGTTTTATTTATTTCTTATGATTATTCTTTTATATTAGTTTAATTGCAGGGCATGTAATTATTTAACATTGCTCGCAGGTTTATCGATGATATAATGTATATCACATCAGCTTCTGTAAACTATTTAACTAATCAAAGCATATAAATTTTTAAATGATTTGGACAGCATTAAATAATTATTAATAACAAAGTTTGTGTAATATGTTTTAATATTTGGTGAAACAATTACAATCAATTTTACTCAAAATAACTTTACACTTTTCAATAAGCTTTTAAAATTTACTTAAAATATTAACAATTATTTTTTTCATGCAGTATATTTTGTTTTACATATTTTTTCTTAATCTTACGTTAAACATAATTATTCTTAATTATACAGTGATTGATTAACATGAGTACAAAATCTACTACAATACAACTTTATAATTTACGAGTCAAAAAATTTAATTTTATCTTTCTTTAATCATTTGAAATCAAACTGAAACCGTTAATTTTTATAAAAATTGTATTTTTATGTAAAGTATAATCAAATTATTTCAGTTACACTCATTAGTTTTGTTACAAAAAAAATAATCATAACATTTTAAAATACAGTAGGTATAATATTACAATATATTTATACATATATTATACTATGCATTTAATTGCAATCATTCAGGCTGAATATTGTTATCAAAAAAAACAAAGCATTGTTAATTACAAAATATAGATATAGGTTAAAATATAAATTTAAAGTATTTCAAATTAAACTGATACAAACCATTTTATATTGTAGGATAGCTAGTTTTATCAAAACTATAATACATCTGGATAATTCCATTTGAATCGATATCTACCTGATTGTTTTGCGGTATTATCACAATAATTGTATGGTTCGGGAAAATCATCTAAAAAAAAATTTCAAAACAACGTAAGCATTTAAATTATTTTTTTTGAAATTACATTAGTGAATTACATTTTTTGACATTACTTGTTATACATTATTTATTCATGTGTAGAGGTACTTCGGAAATATAAAATTATTGGAAATATTTAAAGCTTCACAAAATTTGTTTTGTGAATTTAATTTCATCTAATATTTCGAACAAAAAATTCGTTTAACATTAAGGGCTATAGAATGTTATGTGTAACTACCAATTTTTAGTTTGAAAAATGGTTTTAAAATATAAATACAATTTTTTTCTTAAATATATAATTTGTTCTTACTCAATTGCAATTCTAACTCAAATAAAAAACTTGCAAGACTCAGACTACATTTCCAATATTCCACTTAAACCCTCCTAATTTAACACATATAAAACGAGACGGATTAATTTAAAAACAAATCAAATTTTTTAACAAAAATAATATTTTTTCTTATAGGCACATACATAATTTGCATACAATAATGTTATTACTTATAATAAAATAATTAAATAAATATTCAACTTTTATAATATTGGTTTTTTCGGTCTGGTTCAAATTTGTTAAACAAAGTTGAACATTAATTGTTTGTACCCCCTAATAAATATACAATAAAAATTACTTGTTTTTCGTTTGAAACAAATTAACTAGGTAATTTCGAGTCAGATTAAGCCGTTCAAATTTTCGATGCGAACAACCATTCGAAAGAAAAAATATTATTTCCCGTAAAAAATTAAATAATGGCATAGGTAATTAAGCCGGTAAAACAGTTCAACATATTCATAATAAGTAGTTATATTTTAATATCTTGTAGTATTTTCATAATTTTCTGAAAATCTATAATTTATTGATATGAGCAATTTGTTATTTTATTTATCACTGATAATTGTTTGATATTTTTTACACTTATTGAATAATAAAAAATATTCATGTACCCACGTTTATTTTATTTAATAAACTTGCTAAATTTATAAAATATTTAATGTAAATGTATTAAATTTGTATAATGAGGTACATACTTTTTACTTTAAAATTTTGTAACATGTGATTCATGTATTTAACTGCATACTCTACAAAACAAAACGTGCATTACTTTTTAGATTCTGAGCGTTAGCGAAGAATGTATTGATTTTCCATTTTTTTTATTTTTTTTACAGTAAAAAAATTTTGGGTACAAGGAGTGCTTCCAAAAACACCCCAAAAAAAATTAAGAATTTTACTACGAAAATTTTAAATTTTCAGGATTGTGATGACGTTTTCGTGTAAAAATAGTGCTCCAATTTCAACTTTGAATAACACAAAAAATTTGATGTTTTGGCTTTAGATTATATCTTGTTCCAAAAAAATTTTTGAATTTTACACATTTTAAGAATAATAGTCTGATAACACACATATTTATACTAAAAAGCCCAATGGGGTGTCGCGTATTTGTCCGATCAAATTGAATCCAATACCAATATGATCAGTAGACTATTACGTAATACAATTTACAAACGTTATTTAAAATAATAGTTTTTTATTTTAACGTGGATGCGACTTTCGAAGTCTTCAGACCACTTTTATTGTTAAATGTAATAATTGTCAGAACGTACAGGCAGGTACTAAATAACTTGGCTCGCTCAGAGGAGTTTTTCGTAGGCGATTTCGTAGACAAAAAAAAATTACTTTCGTATATTAAATAGTACGTTTGAACCATAATTTCTTAACCAGTGACCAGCCCTAAGCGTAGTCGTTACTCTGTCAAACTACCCACGTGACCAAGGCTAATCCCCGCTTTTTTGTGTACGAGTATTTAAAGTATTATAAAATCATTAAGAAACGCATTTCTTGAAACTAATATATTCTGACGACAAATTTAATCAACACTGAAATTTACTACGTCCTATCGTAATCAAGTAGGTGATATGATACGGAACGCTAAATATTATATTTTTCCACCAATGGAAACCAAATCGGTTGTATCATAACAAAGGAACTATACAAACTATAAGCCTGTATGGATACATTAATTAATTTGTTATTAATCTCCAAAATCAACTCACCCATGTGATCTGTATTTTTCAATGCTGAAATAAAATAAAAAAATTTAAATGATTCAAAACTTAAAATTCTAATAAGTTTATTTCACTTAAGTGGAATTGATAAAAAAAGAAAATGTATGGCGTTAGCAGTGGGCATTGTTATTCCAAGTTTGTATTACAATAAATAGCGTAAATATTTATACTGTATTATGGTAAAAAAAAAATTAAATCCATTTGGGTACATACTAAAATTAAAATACGCACGATGGAGAGCATTTGCGGGTAATTCTACATACAAAAGTATAATTAATATAATGACACATTACGTTGTAATATTGTTTTATGAATCATGTGATAGTTTTAGATGAACAAAAATTTAAATGGTTTTTTCATACAAAAAAAAAAAATCAATGTGATCTAATAATTTACAATATAATTTAATAGTTTCATATTTTTTTACCCGTGAAACCGCGTAATTGTGCTACAAGATCAATATTGAAAACAATTTAATTTAGAAATAATAAGCTAAGTTACAATAAAAGTTATCTTGTCTTACTTAAACTTTATTGTGATGATGACTAATAGTCATTCTTGAAACATTTAAGAAGTTATGGTTGAGATGTTTTATGTGTGCTTCCCTTGAGTTTTATTTGTTTTAAAGACTTTTGTTTATTGTTCAAACTTTCTTCAGTTTTACTTATACTAAACACCAATTTTTTAAACACAAAAATTCGATGCTTAACTAAATGTCGTATAATTAGCAAAAAAGTATATTATGTTCTAAATTTTGATATTGATTTCTATATTTCGAACTATGTATGTATTTTTAAGCTGTTGTTATCCAGTTAATTGTTATTGTTGAATACTGATGTATGATTATTTGCTTTTATTGGGAAAAAACATAATGAAAAGTGTATTATATTAGCCAAATGATAAGTCAAGTATAAGTGATGCACAACTATTTTTGCGTTGCTTATAAGTCATAAATTTAAAATAATAATAATATTCTTTTATATTAATTTGCTTGTTTTTATTTTTTCATTTATAAAATTGTTCGTTCAACAGTGTGCGTAAAGTGCGCGAGTACGGGAATATTGTGGCAGTTTTATCCAAAAACAGTGAATCGAGGAAAAACCAGCTGCCTTATGAGTTTTCTTACTGGTTATGGGAATTGTTTCTTATAGTTTAAATTCATTTTTCCAATATTAGCTTTAAATTCGATTAACATACCACATTTCAACAGGAAGAAATTATCATAAAGTATGTTGTTCAAACCAATAATACTTACTTTTACATTCGTTAACTTCTTTTTTTGAAAAAAAATTAAATCACGAATGTATATTTGAAGATTGATTTGTATTATTTACAATTTTAATTTCAGTATTGCCTTTTGATTATACTTAACAAATCACAGGTAACGTAAAAGGTATGAAGGGATTTACCTATAGTAAAAGTATTAAATTCACAACGTTTGATTTGTATCACTTCAAATGATTATTAAAGGGTTTTGCTCCGATGTTTAAAGTCAGTACCTCCTATCCCTATGATAGATTTTTGGGTCAAATTGGTACCTTTATTAAAGCTATTTTGAAAGTTTTTGAGTTAAGACCTGAAAACTAAAAATTTCTTAAATTATTTTAAATAAAAGTACTAAAAATTGCAAAATCACCGAATTCGGTGTTTGTGTCTTTTTAGGTGGATGAAGTCATCGTATCTATGCGCTTAACACCGCAAAAAAAAATTGGGAATTCAATTGAAATTATATCTTATTTGAAATATGCTATGCATGTCACAATCACAAAAAAAAAAACAAATAAAAAAACACATTCCTTTGTAAAAAAAAAGGTTAAAAACTAAAAGAATTTAAGAAGTAAATTATTAAAATATGAATAGTTACTACTTTTCTTCTTAAATTGTAAACAAAAATCTGAAGACTTTTGTATATCACCTAGGAATATTCAGGAAAACTTAACTATTATTTAATTTATTTATTAATGATTTAAACATATTATTTTGTAACATATATGTAAAATAAGTAGGCATGAAATGTAATTGATTTTATTATTAACTATATAAAATTCAACAAAATTAATGCTGAAATAAAAATAAAACAGAAGAAATAAGCATGCCTTAAAACTAACGTGCACATAACACCTGAGTTCCTATGTCGTGTACATTTGAGTCATTCTTACTAGCAGATAAATTTTGAATTATGAAAACATTTACCCTGACATTTACCTATAACAATATTTTTTTTTATTTAAAGATAAATTAATGCTTTATAATAATTGAAATCAACAACAAAATGTTGTTAAAAATTCTTTTTTTTAATTCTATTGTGATAATTGAATCGATTTGTAATTGAATTAAAAAAAACCAAAACTATTTAATATTATAATAACAATATTATTGATTTGATGGTTATTTTTCTACATTCAAATTGTTGAGTGGAAAAAGTTCCCGAAATTGAAGAAATAAAACACTTGCAGTGTGTGTGTGTTTATTTTTAAATATTTTAATCGCTTTGTTAATACCCATAAAATGAAAACAAAATCGTAAAAAATTGCAAAAATTTGACTACAACAATCTTATATCTTTTGGGGTTCTCAAGCTTATTTCAAACATTTTTAAATAATAATTATTTTAAACGTTTGCAAAGTAAATAAATAAATTGCATTCAAGATTTTATTTTCAAAATTTTTTAAGTATATATGAAATAATTGAATACAAATTCCTTTAATTTCATTTTAGATTCTGAGCGTATCGATGGACGTATTGTTTTCACTATAACGTTGTTTTTTTTTCAAAAGGACGACTACTTTTCTATCTAAAAATATGTTAGCAGAAATAAAAAACACTTTAAAAAAATGAAATTGTATTTTACATTGTATGATTCATATATGGCTCGAAAATAGTCAAAATAAGAGGAAACTTGTACCAGACCTGTAATTATGCATATATGCTTATTAAACTTGATATTTTTTTGAAAAAAACGAATGTTATATTTCGAAAATGTTTCTTAAGTTAGTAAGCATATTTTATTAAAATTGGTGTCTTTTTCTA
Source organism: Hormaphis cornu (assembly GCA_017140985.1). Lineage (NCBI taxonomy): Eukaryota > Metazoa > Arthropoda > Insecta > Hemiptera > Hormaphididae > Hormaphis > Hormaphis cornu. The sequence continues at coordinate 25,141,324 of CM029358.1, forward strand.
AGATATATTATGCGACACAGAGAAAAAATAACGCATATTTTTGTTTAATCAATTATAGCTTCCTTGTTATAATACGCCCCAAATCTATAGTTTTAACACAAAAACTTCACATAAATAAATAATTTACAATAGTAAAAAGGTTCAATCGTACAAAGTGATTTATAAATTATGAATCGTCTTTAGCTATGTCTTTTGTGTGAGAAATGAAGTGCTACACAATAGATTTTGAAAATATAGCGGCATTGTTAACATAAAACTTACTTGAATCTAATGCTAATCCTAAATCAACATAGTAACCATTTTCATAGGCTAAAACAAATTATTAACAATTTAAATTTAGAATCATTAAATGACTAAATGACTTTGGTTAATTTTTACTGCTAGAAAATAAATACTGATTTACTTAAAATTGTCAAAATTCTCGGATTTGTTAGTATAATAATATCTCTTTTGAGCGCAGCAAAGAATGACGTATTGTTTTTGCAAACATTTTTTTTTTTTTTTTTTTTTTTTGTGAACGCTTTGATTGCTAGAGGGTGCGCCCAATCGAAAAATGTCATGGCACTAAAAAGTTTGAATAGTGGACATAAATTGATCTTACTTGAAGCTTTTTAAAAAATTTGTTTTTTTTTATTTATAGCCCAAAAACCAAAAAAATGTTGAATATTTTCGGAAAACGTCACATGAAATTTCAACATTTGTAATCACTTTTACGAGTAGCAGGTGGCTTTGAATTTTCACCTGTACGTTAAGTATCATAAAATTTTAGATTTTATTTTTGAAATATATAATAATTAAAACATTTTTTAATAATTTTATTATTTTTCGAGCAATCCGTCAAAAACAACGAAAATTGGAAAATTGATTATTTGTGTTTTAAGTGGAAAAAGCCATCTGATGTAACACAAAAAAGTTAGGGAATTTTATGTAAACTAAAACTTATCCAAAAATGTTTAAAAAATATAAAATTTTTAGCGAGTTTTGATCTGAAACACACAAATGTAGACTAAAAACCCCGATGGTGAGGCAAGTTTAAATGTAGCTGATATGAAAAACTGCGTACCAAATCTATCAGCATCATTTTCTTTACCTAAGAAACAGATGAAATATGTATATTTTTAAAAGTATTATTTAAAATTAAAGTAAGAATTACTTAGCTAGCAGTAGAATTACTGCATGATACTCCATAAATCATAAGTTGACCATCCCACACCATATTGATAGAGATACCTAGTTACTTTGATTACTATTGATTGAATTTTGTTACCTATTCTCTTCTGTGTAATAAATTTTTTTTTTTATATACTTTTGTGTTTTACTGCTAAGCATAGAATTTCGGGGTTTGATTTAAATTATTTGTTGATCTTTAAACACATTCCTTTACTTATAGCACAAAAGCTATTTTTACGTTTTTTAAGATTTTTATTTTAGTGGTAAATACTGAATACATTGGATAGTCGATAGGTACCTACGCTAATTAATGTAAAAAAAAAAAAAAAAAATGAAGATTAATCTTTTTAAAATAAATCTTTTGATATCTAGATTAGACTCGGTGCCAAAAAATGCAATTAACAGCTATGGGTAGGTACTGTTTACATTTTGGAAATTATTCTAAGGAAATTACCGTATGGTATACTGTTAAAATAGTTATTATAAGGACGTATTTTTTTTTAAAGTTATGTTAGTTTAAAATGTCGCATTTAATAATCGTATTAGTAAATATTTGTAATTTATTATACGAGTAGTAACACTACTGACCGCAGAGTCAACAAAAGCTTGCAATTTCAAGTTTCAACAATTATTTGTAAATTGTATGGTGATACAAAATCCACGACTCACGACCTTACATTGTACCTGTATTAAGCACCTAGATTTTGTCCATGTTCAATTTGTTGTTCCATCCGATTATCAGACGAATCATGTTATAATCAAATACAAGATACATAGAAACAACAACTTGCAAACAAATATGAGAATTCGTCATTTTCGTAATTGTTTCGATAGTAAATTTTAAAATAATAATTTATCAGAAAACTGCAGTAATTTTGAAGTACGTGCTCTTAGGAAGTATTTTTGAAAAATCATAAAAAAATATTACAATGATACAACGGCGCCATAGCAGCCCCTATGCAGCGGTAAGGTTGGCCATACAGTCAACAGTTGGTTTTTCAATAAAATTATTTTATTAACTGTGTAAAATAAAACTTTATAGCAAAAGCAATCAGTTGCGTAAAATAATTGTTTACTTTCTTTTATAGTTTCTACACAGTACGACACTAATTCAATGTTGTTGTCATATGTTTTTAAATTAAGTACATTTTGCATTTTACAGTAGTATTATCAATAATTTTTATTTAACACACTTACTTAAAAACATGATACCATGAATCACACAATCTTCTTTAGTTAAATCATTCAAATTATCTACGAAAATAATAAAAGTACATAAATATTGTATGTTGTTATTAGATTGGATGGGATAGCTACACAGAAGTAAGTGCTTACGTTATTATGTCTGTGTATTGTGTTTAAAGTAAGATTGATGTTATAAATTGATTATAATATAATTATTACAAAGTTAAAGTATTGCTTGTATGGTGATTATGTCTTTTTTCTTTTACCTATTTATTTTGACTACAAAAATTATTATATCATAAACACAGATCGTTGTTATTATGAACACGGTTTATACGAATAGGAACTCTTGTTTAAAATAAAACATTATCGAGTTCTGTAATAATCGTGAAATCTATAATTACACTTTGTTAACATACTGATATATTTCAATTAACATAATATTTTAACTTAATTCAATTAAACTGTTAAAAAAAAAAAATACCTACCTATTGTTGTAACAATATAATTTGTATTAATCATAAATCATGCAAAATTATAACATGCAGCTGTTATATCTTACTTCTGTAGTATTCGGCCAAACTCTCTAGCAAAAAAATTTACGATGTTCTTGCGTAAAATAAAATATGAATAGGTACTAAAAAAAATAGGTGTTAGATTATGCTACGTATAACTGAAGTTAATATGATCAGTAAAGTTAAAAGAAACGTTAAGTTGCCTACTTATAATGACATAGAACACCACCCAAATAAAAGGCTAAAATCCAGACGCCCTGTTTGGGACGGAGACATAACCGTTAACGATTTACAGGCCGAATGGAAAAAGATTTGGCTAGAGTCGCTAGAAGTACGTAATTCATCACTGGTTGAAGATTCAACGGTAAAAGTACCAGGCTTCAACTTACCACGTGCCTTATGGACCACCATAAATCGTATTAGAAAATGCAATTATTTATTACACAAGTGGGGAACGGTGGAATCTCCTATATGTAGCTGCGGACAAAAGCAAACCATCAAACATATATAGTCGAAGAATGCCCGTTAACGAAGTTTTTTGGAGGTATTGAGGAAATCCACACAGCCAGCGAGGAGGGCATTGAATGGATGAAAAACCTAGACGTGCGGCTGTGACCAAGAAATTATCAATTAAAACGATGAAATATGTGTTACCAAGTTATTATTATTATTACCAAACTTAATTTTTATCGTTACCTTTTGAATATTTATAACTATATAACTTAATTAGTACTAAGTGTTTATAATTTGTTTTATTACTATTATTGTAGTTTATGTTGTTGCGATTTATCTATTTATCTATATATTATTTAGTGCTTGCCGGAACCATATGCTAATAATAATTGAACTTTATAAAACAAATACTATAAGTATTGAACACGGACATATTATATTATCAACCTATGGATTACACCTTAGATATGAAATTGAGTCGCCAAAATAAAAGTAGGGCAATCATGGATGGAAAATTATTTATTTTGATTGATCCATGAAAAGTACGTAATGATAAAACTAAATCGAGGACTAAATATTGATAAAATCATTATTTTTCGTGGAAAAAAATTATTTCATTCAGGACTGCAGTCCTTCAATAATTATATAAGCGACAATTACATGTTTATTAAACGCGAGAAACACGCAGTCTATAGATTTATAGGTCTATATATGTATATATATATATTATGTCTATATAGCGTTGACCGACACAAACATAGAAAACGGAATAGCAGTTAAATAATAATACAAAATATTCAAACATACTTATGCAACCATTTAGTATTTCAGCGTATTCCACTAAATTAAATGCACACATTCAATTCAATTGATGTAGATTATAATAATAACTTTTTTAAATTTACGATAACAATTATTATACGACGTACTCATATTTGTTAAACATTAGTAATGAGATTTTATATGTTAATTTCATATACCTACTGGGATTAGCTTTGCCAATATAACATTTTTGTGGACAAACTCTGTAAGAAATTTTGTAATGGACGAGCGAGTGCAGAAAAATCAAAACAAATAAAATCTTAAAAGTCTTGACGATTGATGAAACGTTTGTTTGTTGAATTATTTTACCTATGTTAAAGTGCCAAGTCGAATCGTTGCGATTTGACGTAGATGTTAAAATTTGATGAAGGAATATGTATTAAAGAATATTATAGTAGGTATAAGTAGTCGTTTTCTGAATTTCTCAATAGTTTGACTGCCATGGAATCTGACGTCACAAAATAAATTTACCACTAGGCTATTAGAGTTAATTAAAAATTTTAAAAAATTTTAATTTTAATACACACAATATGATAATTCTTAGAAACATTAATTATTCTATTTGTTATAAGTTTTTCTTTGGCGTACACCATAACTCTTTGTTTAATAGTCATAATGTTTGTAAAATTATTTCAAACAGAAAGGAAATCCAAAAACATACCAATAAAATAAAATTTACAATATTTTCAATTTGCAAATGAAATTAATCATGCTTTATAAAAGACTAATCTCAATATAAAAACTATTTTTTGAACAAATAAAACTAGTATTTATCTAAACTGTTTGATTCTAACACATTTACTGATAGTCTTCAATTTATTTAACCTATAAATAAAATTTAATTCGAATTAGTTTTTACATTTATGATTCAATGATGATGATGACGTTGATGGGTATCCAGAACTCGAAGGATCATCTTGACAAAAAAAATAAAAAAAAAATAGTTATTTATTCAATTTTATAAAACAATAATTTTGATAAACTTTACTGATCAATAGACTAATAATTTTAATCATACTATTTATAACTATAAAGTTTACTCATGTACACAAAAATAAATTTACTAAAAAGCAAAGCAAAGAAAGCATCTACCATTTTCAATGCATTCAAATAAATTTAATTGACATTCAGGAAAGTCCCTCCTGTATCGTGCAATACACGTAATTTATTTATTTGTTTTTATTTAGAAGAAGAACAACTCTTCCAGATATCGTTGGCTTTTGATTGTTGATCTTATTGCTAAGAACCCGTAAACGATCAGTGAAAAAGTTACAAATACCAGTCTAATTCTAACTATAAATTATTACAACTTAAACAAATTAAATTTCTTTTTAAAATTGAAAATATTAGTGAACAAGTTTACACTGATTCGTAAGTACCCAATTTTAATGTCACATTAAAGCCAGTTCATATGATACGTAACAACGCACGTATGAAGTGCGATGAAAAAATTATGTTTTTTTAGAAAAAATTAATTGTCTAAGCAAAATATTAACTTACGTATTAAAAAAGAACAAATAGGATATAAAATAATGTAGTTTATTAGAATCAAAGAGGTTGCACTAGTCGTACGTTAATCGATAAGTTGTTTATAACAAAGCTATACGTCATAATGAATATTTCCATATTTCTATGGATATACAATAAACAATTACATTACATTTACGAACGAACTATTTTTCATTCGTTCGGTTGTATTCAAAGAGAATTTTGTTGTTAAACCTTTTTGTGATATTTTCCAAGTCATAACGATACAATGATCAAAATGGAATCAATAATGATTTTTGTCTTGATTTTGTTTTTGTGTTCATCGCGAACAACGGAATGCCGAATGTTATGTAAGTTTCTAACCAAACTCATAATAATATTAGACATAGTTTATCGCCTAAAAACGGTCATTACAGAAAAGGTACAGGATAAATCAATAAAATGTATAATACGTATAAGTATTATAAAGGTGTATTTTATGATTTTTCCCACTGTCAGTCATTGGCAATATCGTGTGTTTGATTTCGTGGGACGAAGTGACCCAACAGTTATTGCATGGTAGTCTAGAGACACGCCATAGTAGAAAAAACGTTTATTTTAGTAGAAATCAAGTACCTAGATATTCGTTATCGCAGTTACTTATTATTATTATTTATAAAATCGCTATTGTGCGTACATCATTATTTTGTTTGAATGTACAACTAAAACACCGGGGATCATATTGTTTTATGTTTATCCTGTTCTTCGTGGTTTAAATATCAATTCTCTGACTTATTTCCGACACGCTCTTGACGTGTCTTTTTACGTTCTTTCTCTCTATTATTGTTGGCTTAACGGGCCATTTTGGTCCATTGCTCCACCCATCTCTATATTGAGCTAGTTCTTCTCCGTCATACACCCCCAACCTCGATGCATATTTTGTGATCTTGTCTTTCCACCGCTGTCTGAGCCGTCCTCTCGGTTTTCTTGTGCATTTACGCGGTTTCCAACTTGTGGGCAACCCGATAGGACCTTCAGACCTCCACACAATATGTCCAGCCCGTCCAAGCAATCAATTTAATTGTTTCTCCATATATTTAGTTCTTAGTTCTTGTTCTTTATTTAAACTACCCTTGAGCGTTCCTTTTTGGGCCAATCATCCTTCTAAGTACTTTTGTTTCAAAAGCCGCCGTAGTCTTGTTGTCGTGGTTCTTTTGAACCTCAAAAATGATAAAACCGATTTGCCCTTCCTCCTTCAACATAATATGCATTTTTGACGTCTTTCCGCGTTTCACCCGAAACATGGCTATTTTTCGTATCCCTATATTGTATTGTTCTGCGGACTTTTAAAAAAACAAACAAATCACGAGCCGCGTGAGAGAAACGTCATTTTTTTCTTTTATATACCTATATCTTTGTATAAGAAGTAATTTCTTTTGTTATGTCTTACGTTTGTAATTCAATATTTCTGT
>CM029358.1:25148417-25174724 GCA_017140985.1 Hormaphis cornu
TTTAATAATAATTGCATTTTCCTTGTACACGGTGAATTTTCGTAATTCGGATAAACAATAATTTTCCGACCCGTTCGTTTCCAGCGTACTCCGAGCTGGTAACCATTTTGGCCGTCCGGCCTATGGTTATTGACGACGACGTGGTGGACGACGACGACGAAATCGTACCCGACAGCCGACGTCGGTTTGCCGTCGAGGACGGTTCGCTGGCCTGGCAATACAGGCTTCAGTTTCAGGGCCCGGAACCACGTCGTCTGCTTCTCGATTTGGAAGCGGCGATGGTTCCTTCCGGACTGCTGCACGTCGCCGGGCGGCGTCCTGTTTACAAAAGACCGGTCGAAGAGCCGGTCGCCGCCATCCGATACATTTAACATAAAATTATATTTCATTTCATTTGTTTAGTAAATTGATTTTTTTAAAAACTATTGAAAAAAATCTCCTACGAACGAAAAAAAAAAAAATCAATAAATTACGATTTACGATTCACAAAATTAATGTATTAATTTTATATAATTAATACATTTTTACAATTACATGTATTATATTTATATAATTAATTTGTAAATAGAATGTGTGTATGTGAATAAGTATGTGAATAAGTAAATAGAAGATGAATACACTCAAATGGGTAAAATCGACTTTGCGGGAAATGTCGTACTGTATCGTACAACACGCGTAGGTACCTCTTAATTGAACAATTTAGTTTCATTGAAAAGAAGAACAACTATTACAGTTACCAATGGAATTCGATTTTTGATGTTATCGCTAAGAACCCGTAAACTATCAGTAAAAAATCACAAAAATAAGTCTAATTTTAACTAATGTTACAACTAATATTGATTTGAAAAATTAAAAATGTTTAAAAAAAGTCCAATATGTCCTAGTGAAAGGCGAAAATATGAGTTATGAGAATTGAACATTTTTACGATAGATACGTGAGGGTTTTCCATCAAGATATGTATTCAAGGGGAAACAGGTCATGCGTAGACCCGGTTTTAAAGTGGTACGAGTGCAAAACGTACGGAGTGAATATTTATTATTTAGAAATGTTTATAAGAGAGTATAATATGGAAAATGTTTTAAATATGTTCATTAAATGCATTTCATATATGTACCTATATAATATTCATAAATTTTATATGAAAACCGTTTGATAATAATTTGTCCACATAAACTGTTTATTTAATTAACTCAGAACCTATGTTTATTTAAGGCATTAGCGCCGTACATTAAGGTGATTAATTTGTATTATAGAAATCAATAAACAACAGTGATAGTCAGTGAAGATGAATCACTATATTTACTGTAGGTAATATAACTATATTGTTTAGTTGTCACATTATATTGTGGTAAAAATATATGAAATTCAAAGGTTTCAAAAGAAAGATTTTACTACCAACATTTAAAACATATTCGTGTCCCAATAATAATGTTAGTTTATAATACTATCTAATCGCCTAAAATAAATGTTGAGATTTAAAGATATACCCTACGATTAAACCCATATTTATTATGAAATACTTAGTATTTGAATTCACTGGATGATGGTGGTAGTTGGCATAGAAGAGAAATACTCCAAATTAATTTTTCAAACACATACAACTATAGTAAATTTGATAAAAATTCTTTTAAAAATTTAAAGTTTTATGAAATCGTGATAGGTACAATTCATGTTATTAAAAATGAATTGATATTTTAAGTTAGGTACTTCAAATTACTTTCAAATAATTATTTAGCTATTGCTAACAGTTTACACATTTGTTGATAATTATATGAGTATTACACATAGTGAGTACCTGATTTGAACTACATAAATGGTTTAAATTTACGGGGTCATAACACCTATAAAATGTATGGGCTAAAAAATTTAGTAAAATCGACAAATCTTTTCAAAATTATTGGTCTAAACATAATACGTGCAGAGCGTTTATACAATAAAAATTTACAATAAAATAAAAGCTTTACAAATAAAGCTAGGGAATATAACATGAACTAATTTTTATTTTAAATGTTTTGTTATTACCTTGAGCGTGGGTGACGCTGATTGCCAGAAAATTTACAAACGCGTGTATGCTGATATGAATATAAAACGATATCATCCTTATAGTTCTGTTAAGTATAATGCTTTCAACAATATAGTACCTGTCACGATGTATAACACCTATCTTTGTATCTATTCCAATACTGAATTGAAGTATGCAAAAACATCACAGTTCCGATCTTATGGTGATAAACGCAAGGTAAGTTGGTTTATTGAGCGTGGAATGAGCCACGTAGTGCGTTTGATGTAAAGAGGCGTGTCTTACAAGATCGCACGAGAGGTGGGTGACGAAAAGTTTGTTTGATAAAAACATAATTATTTTTCTGCGTTGCTTAGCTCGTATTTAGATCAACCCGTCGTTGTTGACGCTATGAACAATTCGCTCACACAATTGCCATTTTTGGAACCACTGATTTGAATGTCATTTACCATGTAAAAATTAAAAACATGCTTTATTGACTTCATTGAAAAAAATAATTACGGAACAAAATAACGATTTAAAAAAATTCAACAATTTTTATTTTGTCCTAAATAGTGACAACGCCGAATTTCGTAGCGCATTACGGCACCACCGCACCACAGTCTATTCATTTCGCGGCATCACTATAAATCCGTAACATTGGCAATATATAACATAGGAAGCCCGTTCGTCGAATTCTTCTTTTTGCCCTTTTTAATACCAATTTTAATTTAATTTTTTTCGTATAAAGAAACTAATATTATTCATATGTGAGCGCAATTATCGCTCTGCACACGACAACAATTGAGCGTTACAAATTTAACGTCACTATAACGACGGGTTTGAAGAGTCGATTTTCTTTCTGTCTGTCTACAGCCGGGATCCCACGGCGCGTGGCTCGTGGCGCGGCGCGGAACTCGTCTAGAGACGAGCCAAGAGACGAGCCGAGCCTACACGCCAACACGACGATCCCACGACCTGTAGCTCGGCTCGTCTCTAGAGCTCGGCATCTTTTGCCGATCCATTCCGAGTCCGTCTCTCGTCGACGCTAGTACTGTGTTTTAAATTTATATTGTTTTACTAAATATGGACGACCAAGAAGAAATTGCCAATGCTGCAGCATATTATATTATCGTGTGCAGTGAATTTTTAAAAATATACTCATCTGATAATGAGGATGAAGCAAGCCCTTCGAAAAAAAGAAAATACTGGATGGATACTTTTTATAAAAGTCGAAAAAGGTATAGAACTATAGAATTATTTTTAATTTGTTGCTATCCAATTAATCTTATATTTATTTATAATTATACTTTAAAAAAAAATGTTTATATTAATTTTTATATTATATTATTATATTAATATTATATATTACATATATATTTTTTAGATACAATGCAACAAATATGATGCACGATTTAAATGTAGATCCGTCACGAAAGTTTGAAAACTTTTGTAGAATGAGTTCCGTAGTCTTTGAGAAAATTTTAAGTAAAATAGGCCCATACATTTCCAAGAATGACACAAACATGCGAAAATGTATCCCAATCAAAGAAAGATTAGCTGTGACACTTCGTTTTTTAGCCAGTGGTGACAGTTTCAAAAGTTTGTCATATCTGTTTAAGTTTTCTTTAAGTCACTTATGGAATATGACACGCTGAGATTCTTTGAAATATTTTCCCACAAATCATGTACGGAATTACGAATTTTGTGTTGTGAATGTTTTGGGTTCCAAATGCAGGGTTCTTGTTCATATAGATCCAGAAATTCCAAGATCAGTTCATTTGACCACTCCATGTTTTTTTAAAAATAAATAAATAAAATACTCGGGAAAACAGTAAAAAAATAGTGAAAATACACACGAGCGTCTTTAGTCCGTGGGAACGCGTTGGACCGATTTCACGAGCCGAGCAACGAGCGCGAATGAATTCCTTTGACTCGGGTACTAAAAACCGACAATTTTCGGATAGACACGAGCCGCGCCGAGCCTACACGAGCCGCGCCGAGCAATACCGATCCCACGGCGCGTGAACAGTTCCACCTAGTTCCGCGCCATGCCACGCCACGCGCCGCGCCACGAGCCACGCACCGTGGGATCCCGGCTTACTACACAAAAAACGGGTGGAAACTCAGATGTTTTTATACATCCAACATGATTTTTGAAACACTTTGTAACAAAATTGTTTAGTTGGCCATTTTCTGTCGTAATTCGGATCAAACATTATTATTATTGTTTCGACGTGGGATAATAGAGATCAAGGAAAATTGGAATTATGCAAAATACAGGATAAAACGATTGTATGAAAATATTTACCTACTATAAACTTATAACCACAACAATAAAAATTTTTGTTAAAAAAATATCTTGCTTTTTATTACGTGATTCGTAGTTGTGTATTTTTAATATAGACAGTTAAAATCAAATACAAATAAATACAGCTTGTGTCTAAATTCATCGTAGTATAAACTATATTGTAAAATTTTACAAATTTATTTAAATATTTTTTACTATCCATAAGAAGTTATTTTCTTATTCAGAAAATTCACATTACAAGTTAAATGGATTCATTTAATAATCTCAATCCGGATTGACTTGCGATTTCTGCACAGTAATCAAATGGTTCCGAAAACTCATCTAAAATGTATTCAAATCACATCAGTAGTTATGATTTTTATTTATTAATAATGTAAACAAATTTTACAATCATATTAGTTGATTGGTATTTCATTTTAAAATATTTGGTTGTTGTTGTTGAAAATTAAGAAATGTTTTTCAATACCTATCTTAGTGTTATGAATCAAACAATCAAGTTTTGACAATATATTTGAAAATATATATTTAATCATATTTCTGTAATTTTACAATAGTATTAAGATTGAAGAAAAAATAAATTTAAAACGTTTCGATCCAAAATAAATACAAAACAATATAATGTAATATTATGTGTACATGATTATGATACTTTATAATTATTGATCGTTTATTTAAATTGTATTGTTAACAAACCACGGCGTAATTTATTATAATAAGTTGTATTGGTTGCGTACATAAAAATTCAAGTTTTCAAAAATCACTTTTTCTTCGATGCATACTAAATTTTAAACAAAATGTCAACTTTATGCGTTGATGTGTCTATCAAAGGAGGTATAAATATCAAATTATGTAATTAATTTAGATAGGATAAATGTTTATGGTGAATTTTATTGTTTCCAAATTCAATAAATTATTGTGTAAAACATTTCTAGGAAATTATTTATTAATTAAAAAAAAAATTCTTAAATTTCCAAAAATGATTAGTATTTTAAAAATTACTCAAAAAATATTGATGGCTAACCAGGTACTTTTAAAATCTTTGAAAATGTAATTTTTAATACGTACCTTTTACTTTAAAGTTATCGTAAATGTGTGACATGTATTTCAGTCCATAATAAGATGATATCCTACAAAATACAAAACTAATTGTTTTAATTTTTGACATTAAATAAAAAAAAAATTGTTTAAATAGCTTTAAAAACTTAAGTACAATAACTAGTTTATCTATAGAGAAATTGTATAAATTTAAAATATCTGTGTGCAGATATGTGAATCTTTTACATAAATAAAAATTATATGGTTATGTTATTTCCAATGTGCAGGTGATCAATAAAAAAAAAAAAAATTCAATGTAAAACAAATATATTTTATTTGTTTATTTATTTATTTATTTATTTACTTACAAAAAATTAGTTAAATCGTCTGACACTGAAATAAAAATAAAATAATAATTATGATATAGTGAAATTTAAACTTATCGTTTAAATTGTTTTTAATACTTTGCAATTTTAAAATAAAATATATAAAATTATAACAAATTAAAATAAAATAATGGGTAGGTAAATCTAGCTTTTAGTCAAAAATATAAACTTTCCACACAATTGTCTTTTTAATTTTTATAATATTCTACAATATTTATAAGTTTATATGACAGAATTTAGAAATTAGTCCTCTTACTCGTATACTATGTATCTCTTAAAAAGTTTGATTTAATCTTAATTATTACCTGTTTTATCATTTTTTGTCAGGTTTTTTAGATTTTTTTAATGAATTAAGAAGTTTTCATGTTTATTCTAAAATAATTTTCTGAAAGTTGACGTTATATCTTGAATTCATATAATCTCATGTGTATTAAATATTTTCTTATAAACTTACCTAATAAATTATTATCAATTTTTCGAAATCGATTGTTTAGAGCTTCTCAAATTTTTATGAAAAAGTTACAAATGTGTTCAATATGCTTATATTTTGAAAATAGTAAAAGTAAGCTAAATTTATTTTTTTTAATGACTAATTCAGATTAATAACATACTATCAAAATGATTTAATATAATGAGCATTTGTTTATATGACTTGTTTAGAAAGGAATTCTATAAACTAAAAAGAAAACTAATAATCATACTTATATAATATACCCTATACTTACGAGTATAATTTATATGTATTTCTAAGCATTAATTTATTTAATAATGAATGAAACCAAATTTTTGTAAGAAAAATCCAAAAAAAATCTAGGAAACTTTACTTACCAATATCAAAATATGCATGTCTTAGAGCACTTTCAGATGTTTCTAAAATAAATAAATAAAAATTTTAATAATAATAATAAATTAAATAGTAATAATAACAACAACAACAGCAATAATAATAATGTTAAACATCAAAATTGTAGTTTTATATAAATACATATAATTTAAAGTAAGTAAAAACTACCATTTAAACTTTAACAGAATCCGTTTTTAAGTCACATTTTTAAGTTATCACACACAACAACATAATAACTGCCATTTTAATGGCATTATATTATGTAAATGTTTTTGTGCAAACACTGAGTAAATTGGATTTTAAATTTCTATTATCATAACTAGAATAGTTTAAAATTAATTTTAATACATTATGCTTCAAACTGGGTTCAGCTAATTAATTTCAAATATTTTTTTTTTAATTATTATTATTATTGGTGGGAGTTACTCTTGACACAAATTTTAATCGTCTCATTTGAAAATTTCCTTTACAATAACAAATGGATAAACATTTAAATAACGAAGACATCCAAAACATATTTTGGTACTCATTATGTGGATTCAGATTTTGGATCTTATCTGCAGTCTAGCATGCTGGATAATACGTTTTGGAATTCTTGATACCTACTCAAAAATTATTTTTATTTTTACCCTTGAAATGTATTAAATTTACATTGTGTCGTCTATCTAAATTATTTCTGTATGAATAAAACGTTTCACATCATAATCCAGAACAAAATCAACTTACTCAACCTAGATACGTTTAAGACAACGAGATTTGAAAAATAACAATTTTCTTTAAAATGCACATTTGGGTTAAGTAGTATTTTTTTTTTTATAATCGACCATATGAAAATAGACAAAACATTAATTTCATAGGTAATTCATATGCAGTACTAAGTAACAAATTATAACAAAGTTCTACAGATATTAAGGGCTGACTTTCTCTAATTTAAAAACATATGTTACCTACAATATATTACTGCAAATAACTTTGAAGTATAAACTATTACCTCCAAATTTTTTCAACTGTTCTAAAAGGTCAATTAAATACAAATGAATTTAATAATGAAATGGTATTCTAAAAGCATTATTCTATTATTTGTCATTCTTAGAAATGAACATTGATGATTTAAATTTATAGATTTATAAAAAAAAAAAATTTAGATTTTGAATACGATTTCTTGTTAACCATTGATGACAAACGTAAATTTTTTTACAGTTTCAAAAAAAACTCCAAATTTTTAAATTCTGAGCACCGATTGTACTTATTGTTTAACTATGATGTTTTTTTTCGCTTTTTTCAATGATTACTTTTGACGTCAGAGGGCAAGTGTCCAATCGCAAAATTTCATAGCACTCAAATTTTGGGAAAGTTGAAATTATGGATCGCGTAGTTGGGGCACTTTATTTGAAGTTTTTTTTTTTAAATTTTAATTACTTTTTGAGTTGTTATCTAAAAACCAAAAATATTTCGAACACTTTAGTGCAAAAAACGTACAATTTTCAGTTTTGTTATCACATTTTCGTGTAAAAGGAAGACTACAATCTTCACATTGAATACCACAAACAATAACTTTCAAATTTATTATCTTTGAAACTTTTCTTGATATATTGGGTGGTTTTTAATTAAATGCAAAATAGGAATAATATTGTGTCTAATAATCGTCAATACCGTAGTTAAAAAGGGTTAATATAAATATTATACCAACGTTATTAGAGTTAATTTCTGGTCAATTTCATATTTACATGGCAAAATAGAATTTAAAACGTCAAAAAAGTTTGAAATTAAATGATTTAATCAATATGTTTTAGTTATCATAGCCTTGTATCCGGCAAAGCAAGACCCAAGGCAAGTTCTTTTTATCAGAATTTCAACAAAAACAGATCGCGTAGTACTACACACTTTTGATGTACAATAGAGACTCACATCAACAAACCAAAGAACTTAAAAACCAGGGAACTCGTAATTCTCTTTCACAACAGTTTTAAACACCTTTTTATTAAAATATGTTAGGTGGTGGGAATTTAAAGTGAAATAATCCACAAATTTCTTTAAAATGTATTATTTTAAATTTTTTACCAAGAACAGTTGGTAATTTACCAAAAAATATTATTAAATGTTGTGTTTACCTATTTCAGGTGAAACAAAGCATCTGTATCCTATCTAAAATTCAGGACTGTTGTAAGTCAGCTGCTTTTTTGTTCATAAGATCATAAAAAAGAGAGAACATTTTTTAGTAAATTATATTTTATTGGTGGGCGAGTTGTTGATTTTGTAAGTGTGTGTGTGTGTGTTTTTTTGTGAATATGTATATTATTCCTTTATTAAACTACATACTTATATAAAATGCAATGTCATGCTTTGAATTAATAAAAGCATTTTTAAATGTGGACACTTTTTGTTGAAAGCCAATACATACTATGCTTATCAAAAACCAGTAAGAAGTTTTTGATCGATCTTATTCAAATTTTTTTCATTGATTTTATTCAAAATGTCTATTGAAAATTACTGACAAAGATTATTAAATTGTCATCTAATTGTTAATAAAAACTTACTCATGCATTTTCTTACTTAAGCACATACATTAAATAAAAATAGATAGGTATTAATAAACTTATTTATGAATTTTAACACAATAATTAATTGTTTTACCATTTGGGTTGACAGTATAAGAACCATCAAAACGAAATGTGATGATTTTGCATATTTTTTCTAGCAACCGTATTAATTTTGTGGTTTAAAGTTTAAATAATGACAGCAGAATGTTGTGTACAGTTATTATTTGTATTGTTTACCACTCATTATCTTTTATAAGCCATTGAATCAACAACAGTCTTTATACGAATTATTATTTTTGTTTCTTATATAAGTAATGTCTGTAAGAGACTTTACCGATAATATTTTCATATCTAGACGTGCACTGAATTTCAATTTCAGTATAAAATCTTAAAAATAATATCTGTGTAGCTTTAAAAAAACTATTAACGTAAATGACTGCTATAAAAAAAAATATTTGGCTGTTTCACATTGAGACGACATAAGAACTACCTATTGATACAAAGAGAACCTACCTATGTACCTACCTGTGCTTCACCGCTTTCAATAACCTATTTGATGGTTTAACTAGAATATGTTCTACTAAATTACGTATGAATATTATTTTATTTTAAAAGTCCAAATAAAAAACAGTGACATATTTGCTTTCAATGTATACACTTACCACAACGCTTATCTACGCAAAATATTGATGGTTTCTGTATCTCACCTTTAAAAATGTTATAAATTTTTATAAATTTTTAAACACTATAATAAAAGACATTTTTAAATCCAAATATATAGTACAATACTTGAATCTAATGCCTGTCCTAAAGCTTCAAAGTAACCATCTTCGTAGGCTAAAAATTAACATAATCATGATTATGAATATTCGTATTCTACGGTTATGTAATCTATTAATTTTAAGAGAAATTATCCAATAAACCATGAATTATCAAGGTTCACGTTATTTGAAGATAAAATTATAGTTTTATATTCTAATCATTCCTGTATTGAAGTTTCAATTTAGTTGAGGGGTTCATTTCAAGCTGTAGACAAATTTAAATACCCTTTTTTTCGTTCTTAAGTTATTTATGAGTTGATCTATTGTTAAAACAAAAAATGGTTGCAAATTAATATACGTTATACTTTTCCAAATTTAGAATATCTTCATTTCAGTCCCACATGATTATTAAACTTTTTTATCCTAATGTCATATAACTGTCTAAACAAGTTAAATTGTAATAGTAAATAATTTTATATTTCATACAGATAAAGTCAAATTCTAGAAATAAGTCAATACATGGCAACATTATCCACACAGTATATATGAAATGAAATGAAATTATTTTGTGTTATCATAAAGCAACATTATTTATACCTATATTTATAATTTCAAAGTTATAAATTATTTGATCTTCAGGTGCATAAAATTACAGTTAAAATATTTCTAAAATTAGAATATTAATAAAAACAAAAATACAACACTTAACTGGATAAAAGATAAATATTATAAGACCTACTCATTTTGAAAAAATATCTGAATATTTGTCAGAGCGGAAACAAAAAAAAACCGAAACTTAGTTTATTGTTAAAATATATTTTGATTGTTACTACATCAAAATTATTTAAAAATATAATAGATGACAAAAATATATTCTTAAATTTGTTTTTCTTAAAATTGCGGTTTGATTTGACAACAGGAAGTAGGTTATACGAAAGGAGGCAATAATCAATAACCTCTGATTCTGATTTTGCCACATTACATTGTCATACCAAAAAAATCTGTGTGTCAAACTTCAGCTAGATAAAACAAAAGTATGTGTGTTAAATTATATTTATTAGATTCGAGTGTGCGAAAAAGTTGAAAAAAAAACAACTGCTAAGATTCTTGAACCTGCAACGATAAAAATATATGTATGCCTATAGTAAACTTTGAAACTTGAATCAAAATAACATAGTTTTTCTTTTTTTTATTTCAGAAATAACTGGGCGGATTTGGTTAACAATTTTTAAAAATGAAGAAAATATTTGTCTAACATAACATATTTAGATAACAAAACTTAAATATCAAACTAATATCCCAAAAAACAAAGAACTTTTTTTTTTAATAATTTACTGATACATCAAATTTTTTGCGATCACCTAACTAAAAACAAAATATTGCGACAAACAATTTTTGCAATTTTTTATTCGCTTATAAAACTATACAAATTGTTAATCTTGTACGAAATTTTTAATATTTCTTTTTAAATACTTGAATTTTTATAAAAAAAAAAAAACCAAATATTTACTGAGCAATTGTGGATTTTTCAAAGTTTCATATTCACCCCAAAAATCTTTGAAATAATTTACAATTTGTATTAGATATGTATCTTAACTATATATTTATATATTGTAAAAATAACAGCTTATTCAATATTTATTTTAGATGATATGACCAAATAAAGTTGTTATTTAAAAATTGCTTTGGCCAGAATCACGTTTGCTGCAAATATTAGGTTTTTTTTATTTATTTATTGGGTTTAACTATCTTAATGTACCATGAATATAAGTTGGACTGCAAAAATGTTAAGAGTTTAGTTTACATCTGAGCATTTTTTTTTTTAGAAAATATACGTGACGCAAACAAAAAAGATAAACACAACGTTGTAAAACTCATCATATTTTTCTTACATCGCTCAGAATCTAAAATTTATTTAAACTATCCATCACTATAATAGTTATGCGTTTTTAACACATGCTTACGATGCCCGTGGAAATAAAAACTTTTGGATTTACTTGAATACTTTTTGTGAAAATATTTGTTACTTAATACTCACCAAATCTATCACCATCGTCTGACCGTTCTTCAACACAATAATTTTTGGATAAAATTTAATTAAATCAACATATTATGATTAATTTCAATTTGTCAATATGTTGATTTTTAGTACGGTTAAAAAATATTTTTATTAACTATCAACAGTGTATACTGAATGCACATTTCAACCCTCGGTGTACTCCGTAAGAAATTTAAAGTTCATAATAAAAAAAAAATGAATTTTTTTTGTGATTCACACTCTAAATTTTAATTTTTTTTAATAAAAAAAGTGACGGGTTTGTATTAAAAAAATACATAGTCACTTATATTTTGATAAGTACTATTTTACTTACTTAAAAATTTGATTACATTTTTGGCACAATGTTCTTTTTTTAGATAAACCAAATTATCTTCTATAATTGTTTTGTTAAAATATAAATGTTAGTGTTGTATAGTAACTGTATAAAAATGTATCAAACAATTTGAAATTAATACAAGAAAATATATTTTTATAGAAATATGTTTTAAAATTACTAGTATAATTATCTTCGTTTTTGTCTATAATGACTTTCCAAAAAAAAATAAAAATTTTATGTATAAATATAGATAAATGATTAAAAAAAATTAAAGAATACAAATATATATATATATTACTTTTTTTAAATAAAAATTGTTAATGGGTATGAAGAATTATAACATTTCATGATTTATTTAACTTTCCAAACGAACATTTTACATATTTTATAAACTGCAAACGCATAAAATATTGAACGTGATACAATTTAGTTAATTTTAGAAAACACGTTTTTTCATTAAATACAATCCTTGTTAACATGATTGTAACATACATTAATTCAAATTGCAATATTTAAGCACATACCCAATTTATTAGAATAGTTTTAAAAATATTTAATTTACTTTACTTTAATTTATACCTACTATCACAAGTGATATTAACGAAAAATGGCCACTTAATATTAAAAACTTGCATAGCTATAGACTCAAACCATTGAAAACATGAAAATTTTCATTTCTTTCTATTTTATGTAGAAATATCTACTACCTAATCATTAATTAAATAATTTATTTATTTATTTATTTTTTCATTAAATTTGATTAAAATCTCATTTGTTTCAACGTTATTTGAAATTCTAATGATTTGTTTGATAACAATATATGGAATAATGCTATTTTAAGAGTAATGTCTTACTTCGGAAATATTTGGCTATACCTCCTAGTAGGACACGTTAAAAAATTATCAAATAGTAATAACAGTGCAAAAGGTGAAAAAATGTATAGTAAAAAATTTTACGAAATAAGACATGTAATAGAAAATGAATAAAAAAAAATTGTATTTTGTTTGTGAAGTCATAACAACTAATAATGAACGTGTCTATTTTCAAACAGGTTTCTTAATTTTAGGAATAGTCAATGTCAAAATCTAATTAATGATATCTCTCACATTTTAGTGTCAAGCAATTAGTGTTCAATGATTAAATTTATTATTAACGGGCATAAATTACCTACTGTAAATTTAAAAATATATTCTCACCCCAAAAATTATAATTTTACCGTCAAATATATAGTTTATGACACACGTTTTACTTGGATAATATTTACGAGAGTCAAAAACGTCTAAGAAATTTTTTTAAGAAATGAGAAAACTGTTCATCGTTTAATTGAATTGATCCGAATAAGTACTTTTATTGTTTTATGTACCTACCTACTTATCAACTTGTTTTTTTATTTATTTGATGAATACAACGGAAAACTATTGATTTAAAAAAAAAACATAAAAAAAAAATGTGTAAATTGTATAAAGAATAAATCTGCACTAACTAAATCGATATCTTTTAATTTAATTTAATTTATTTAGTATTATAACTGGACGTTATAACCCAAAGTTCGTACGAATTGTTACAAATTTTAGTATTTTCAATTAGTAAATTAAATTTTCAATTACAAAAAGAGAAATCAAATACATTTTTAAACAAAATGTATATGATATAATGTGTATAATTTTTTTATCATTTCGCTTATAGTTTGAATGTTATTGTCAATTTATTAATATAAACCTTTTATTTATTCAACCATTTAAAAACAGAAAAGTTCCATAATAATTTTGTAGTATATTTTTTTTTCAAATTTCAGACTTCAAAAAACTAAAGACTATGTTATGACAATTACTAATAAACATGAATTTTTAGATTAGGTACCTGTATGAAAAGTCGATATTATGTTAATTTGAAACATAAATACATGTTTTTATGAACAATGTCCATGCAAAAAAGATCAACTGGTTTTAATCGATTTTAAAATTAGAAATAAATTATTGATTAAATATTATAAAATAATATATTTAAACCTACTGATGCAATTTCTTAGCACTTCTTGATATTCTAAAAATTATTAACACATTTTAATTTATACAAATTTACTTGTAACTCAAAATCTATGTGGTTAAAACTTTGTTGTGATTTGAGTAATATTACCACTTTGCATTAAAATATTTATTTTGTTTTACGACTGAGCTCAAAAACAACTATGCAGGAGTACCTCAAAAAATGGCTGTGTTAGATAATTATTTGTTCACAACATATTAAGCATATTTAATTAAGCATATTTTATTTAAGCATATTATTTTGACGGGGTAGTGACAACGCTTTAAGTGGGTCACTAGTTTAGAAGTTGTGATTTAAACGCGTTATTCAATTTCTGAAAGTAACGATAAATCATTGCCTTCGAAAATACGATTTTGAGCGAGCTCAGTGGTCTAGTTTACATCCTGGTAAAAACAAATTTAACAATAAAAACTTTAATCAAATCTGTACCTTTCCTATTATTGTAAAAGTATTGTATTGTGTAAAAGTTTCAGCTTGATCCGATCTTTATTTTGAATGTTATGATCAAAAAAAATATCTAAATCGATATATTGTCGCGAACACGTTTCTCGTATTATTATTTTGTTCCCCCGTAGGAAATACACGAGTTTTACGATAAAATAACAACTTAAAATCGGCTCTAAACCAAATTTGTATTAACAATTTTCTAAATTTTTTAACCACATATGTAAAAGTATCTTACTTGAATCGTATTAAAGTTTTGAGGCTTAAACATAATAACTAGAGGTTTTATGGAATAATAACTGCGTAAAATTCAAAAATTCAAAAATTTCAAAGTTCCATAACTCCCTTAAAAATTATCAAAATCGATTGAAATTTTAGCAGTAAAAATTTTAAACCTTTCTTAATGATATATATAAATTTGAAGTCGGACGGAGCACATTCGAAAATTTGATCGTTTACGTTTTTTCCTCAGAACTTAAAAAATAATCAAAATTTTAAAAAACGCTTCAAATAAAATAACATCTCGGATCAATTACCTATCTTTTGAGGTACTATATGTTTAAATCAGAGCAGTCTTTCTACTAGAAAAAGTGATACAAAAATCCAAAAAAAAAAAAAAATCTAAATCGACACGTTTCCCGTAATTATTTTTCCCTCCCACAAGAGAAATACACGGCCGCCAAAAATAACGAAAATTTCAAAGTTCCATAATTCGCTTATAAATGATCGAAATCGATTAAAAATTTCAGCGTTACACTCATAAGACCTTTCTCGATGATAAATATATATATATATGTATGGATTTTAAGTGGAACGGAGCCATTTTGAAATTTGGGCCGTTTTCGTTTTTTCCTCAGAACTTCAAAAATTATCAAAATTTCAAAAAACGCTTCAAATAAAATACCATCTTCCATCAAATTATCTATCTTTTAACGTATCATACGTTAAAATCTGAGGAGTTTTAATACCCTAAAAAGTGTTTACATAAACAAAAAAAAAAAAAAACATCATTTGTAAAAACAATACATTCTTCGCTGACGCTCAAAATCTAAAAAATTTTACATTACCAAGAGCGTAAGTACAGTCATTTGTTAGGTACACGATCAACATCATAAATACAACCATATGCTTCAGATCCATTGTTATAAACAGTATTTTCATAAACGTTAAAATACTTGCAACGACTATAATATATAACTGTGTCAAAGAACCGTAAAAATGTAGAATTTTTTTTTTTTACATCGAGGGTTATATATTATATTTTATTTGCCTAGTCATTGTTTTTGAATAAATCAATACCGATATGGTTTTTGGTACAATATTGATACATTCAAATTGTCGTTTTAAAGTGGTAATAATTTTAATGAAAAGACCGAAAAACGTTGATTTTGTATTATTTTATAAATTGTGAACAAACTGTGTTGATAATTAAATTTCTTTTAAATCGTCTCTTATTTTTCTGTATCATTTCAACTCCGATAGAATGATTTAACCTCGGTGTAAGCCCACCAAATATTGTGTGCGTTACAACTGCAACTGTGAAAAGGTTTATTTAAAAAAAATTTAAAATACTAAAATGTAGATTTTAGCCTTATGCCGAAACTAAATTGTTTATAAATAAGGGTTCGAGTTGCGTAAGTCAATACTTTTTGGTGGGTAACGACATTTTTATAAATTTTACCTGTAACCCAAATAATGTTTTTTTGTATGCGTCATTACTTAAATACAATATGATGTATGTACAACATGAATTTATTCAGTTTGCACACGTGCAAACTGATGATCGCATAATATTTAAATACCCTCGTTTACTTTGTTCAAATGTTTATCACAATAAAAAAAAAAAAAAAGCCAAAATCAGTAATGGTCGGGCGGGTAGTTTGACGGAGTAGCTTCTACACTTCGGGTGGATCACTGGTTCGGGAATTGTGGTTTAAAGAAATCGTTTAATATCTGAAAGCAATGATAAATCATTGTTTTCGAGCAAAACAATTCTGAGTGAGCTCGGAATGTCCGAATCGCCAAATTCCAGCACAATAGGACAACGGGAAGTGGGTTAAATGTTAGTCTTAACTTGTAGGATTTGTGAATGAAAAAAAAAAAAACAGAAAAAAAAGCAAAATTTTTCTAAATTTTCGGTCACTCATTCAATTATACGTAAAATTGTATTAAAAATGTTATGGCTTTTACTTGAGTAATGAAATTTTATGTTGAAACAAAAACAACGAAAAATTAGAAATTTTCAAAAGATTTTGCCACTTTTTGGCAGATAACTCAGAAAATAATCAAAATATCAAAAATTGCTTCAAATAAAATAAAGTTCAAAGCTGAAATCCCATTTTTTATTTCGTGCTATTCAACGTAACGGATTGGAGCATCGTTCATTCTACCCGAATTTTTCGCTGTAAAGTTCTCGATTTTTTTTTATTTTTGGGGTAACACTCAAAAAGTGAGCAACATTTCAAAAAATGCTTCGATGCAAGTACCATCGGAGTCTATAGACCTTTAGGAAAAGTCACCGACTTTGGAAATCGTAGCATTCCCTCTATGCGAAAAGTTGTTGACAGAAAAAAAAAAACACATCATCGGTATTTCTGTACACCTAAATTATTTTTGCAGTCGACAATACGGTTTTTATAGTACAACTTGTAAGTCACCACAACGTTACTACACGATAAAATTGTGTTTTTAAATTTTTGTAAGAGGCAAAAAAGTAAAAATCAAACATAAAGTCCTAATAAGTTGATTGTAACTACTCAACTATACAATACATTCGATAATGCCCCCCCCCCCCCCCCCCGCAAAATAACAACCTAGGCTATCGCCTACGGCCCATCATGGGCATTGAGCCGGCCCATGATTTTCACAGAAATTCGTACAGTATCGAAGTGATTTTTGTTTTTGACGGTCAATTGTTGTTTTGCCGCGTGGGGCACCGGCCATGGTTGTTGATAAAACATCCTTTAATCGTGGCACCGACCCAAGGTTTATAGATAATAGATTATCTATAAACCTTGGCACCGACCAACACGACAGGTACCGAATTACGCAGAAATTTTACCTAAACAAAGTGACGCGCGGTCTGCGGTTTTATGAACAAACGTCCGGAATCCGCCGGCAACGCTGCCGAAACAGCTGTGATGTTATCATCTACTCACGTCGAACACCGATGGTCATCGTTGTCGCACCGACAATAACGACACAATCACGAATAAAATTCATGAACAATCGTTGTGTCCTGTTCATAAATTGTCTGTTTCCGTTTTTCGGCGTTAAAAATACCGTAAAAAACATACAACCCGTTTCCCCGTCGCCAGTCCTTTCCGGCGAGATTAAAACCCGATAAAACGCGGTCAATTGTATCCACTCGGCTAAACAATAACAGTTAGTTGTAACGGGCAGTCGAGGTTCGTTGCGTCGGTCGCCAAAACACTCCACCTGCCATCCGGAAAACTTTCCAACGAAATGGAACTCGTCGACGCCAACCGCATCCTCGCGGAAGCGTTAAAACATCAGGTCAGTCGGCAACGCGACAAACGAACGAGCGGTTTTGTGCGTGAAAATTTGTGTTTTTTTTAAATTTTCCCCGTCTTTCTTCAGGGCGTCGAATACGTGTTCGGCATCGTCGGCATACCCGTCGTCGAACTGAGCATGGCCATGCAGCAGGCCGGTCTCAAGTACGTTGGGATGCGCAACGAACAGACGGCCGCTTTCGCCGCCCAAGCCGTCGGTTATCTGACCCGCACGCCCGGCGTGTGCTTGGTGGTCTCCGGTCCCGGTTTCCTAAACGTCGTCTCCGGGATGGCGAACGCTCAGCTGAACTGTTGGTTCGTGTTGTTCTGGAACGGCCGGTGTACACGACGCTCGTGACGAACGCGTTCCTTTTGTCTTTCCAGGCCCATGATAGTGATCGGCGGGTCCTGTGCCGAGGACCACGAAGGGATCGGCGGATTTCAAGAGTGTAACCAAGTGGAAGTCGGCCGACACTATTGCAAGTACAGCGCCAGACCGCCGAGCGCCGCGCTCATACCCGTCCACGTTGAGAAAGCTTTGCGTTACGCCACTTACGGACGACCAGGTGACACGAATGAATGAATAGGGGGGCCCGTTTATCAACCGTGTCGCTAACGAATCGTAAAATTTGGTTGCAGGCGTTTCGTATTTGGATTTCCCTGCGAACCTCCTATCGAATACCGTTCGCGTTGACGAGATTGTGACCAAACCGAAAACTGCGGACGCTCCACTGATCGTTCCCAGTCTCGCTTGTCTCGCGTCGGCCGGTGAACTTTTGAAGAGCGCCAAAAAACCGCTTGTGATCGTCGGCAAAGGTGAGCACGAGTCGAAATCGTGTGAAATCGTGGATTTTAATATATAAGTAGGTAGTGGAGGTCCTATGTAGTAAGACATTTTTCAATTTTTTTTTCCCCCAAGGTGCTGCGTACGGCAGAGCTGAAAACTTTGTGAGGCAACTTATAAATACGTTTGGTCTACCGTTTATCGCTACTCCGATGGGAAAAGGAGTCGTGCCCGACAACCATGCCTTGTGCATGGCGTCTGCACGCACGTACGCATTTCAAAACGCCGATGTAGTGATGTTGCTCGGTGCGCGACTAAACTGGATGTTACATTTCGGTAAACCGCCAAGGTTCAATGCCGATGCCAAGTTCATACAAATTGATATTACTGCGGAAGAGTTGCATAACAGCCAACAGGCTAGTGTAGCCATTCAAGCGGACGTGAGTGTTGCAGTAAGATTGTTGAATTCATACTTGTTACAAGAAAAATGGCAGTATTCCTCGAGCGAATGGATAAATGATCTCAAGGATAATTGCTTGTCGAATAAAAACTATGTTCAGGTAAACCGTAATGAATAATATTGTTCGCCTAACATAAAGACAAATAATATTAATTTGACCTATGCACACAATTTACTTGATTTAATTTTTAGTCCATGATAAAAGACACATCTGTACCGTTGAACTACTACACCGCGTTACACCATGTACAGCAAAATATCCCAGAAGGTGGGTTTTATAATGTTTTAAAGATTGCTTACGATGAAGAACCAATTACTTATTAATTTTTGAACACGCTATTTTATAATTTAATTACACTTGGCTGTCAAACATTGATTAATAGAATTAACTTTCTTAGTAATTTCTTTTTGACCACACAACAAATTTCTCATAGATCTAACCTATCTTGGTAAATACAATTTAAACTTACTGTACTGCTAAGTATTAAGCAAATCCATCATCTGGTCTAAGTTAATATTTCGAATCAATTGTATTATGTTGATATTATTAGATACTTACATTTATGTTTTTGTCTTGTTTCATCTATTTGATATCAGTTTATGACTTATTAATTCAAAATTTTGAATTCAAATTCGAGTAATTATTAAAATTATTTTCGCTAAGCATACCAAAAAGTGTTATGATCAAGGCCTGTGATTTGTACGTTTTGCATATTTAATTTGAGAGGTCCTCTTTGAGCCACCTAAGTAAGCTGAAAAATCGTTATAGATAATAGCAAGGCTATCTAAGCATTAATAAGTAAAACATTTATAATCTAAGTTAATCTTAACTTTTTTACTCAATGGACTTCTAGTTTTAAATTAACTTAACTTATTTGTTCATAGATTAATTTAAAATTTAAGTAATTTCTTTTTAAATTAAAACAATTAAGTTATTTTGGATTTATTTTCCATGGTTGGATACATACGGATCAAACAATCTTAGTACTAAAACATAATTACAATCATTAATTACTGATGTTTTTGGATATATTAAATTAAATTACATTATTATAATTTTAATAATAAAATTAATTGTAATTAAAATAATTAATTACTCGAGTTAAATAAATTTATTTTATAAACTTAATAGTCAACTTCAACGATGAATTCAGCATTTGCAAAATGCATTACTTGGTTTTAAACAACTTTGTCAACCTAATTAACTTAAGTTAAAAAAAAAACATTAACTTTGCCAGTCCTGTCAAAAAATGTAATACAACATTTTTTTACGTGGATTTCAAAGTTATGATTTTTGATATTATTGTGTTTTAGTGTTACTTTACGCTTATATTGTCTTTTAAAAAGAAAACGATTTAATTGTATATAGAAAATACTCTGATTTTATTTAAACTCTTAGTGCAAAACGGAACGCCTTGATTTGACATTGATAATAAATTAATTAATCCAAAATGGTACATTGGATGGTGCTTTTTTATAGATATTTTGAATATTATCTACCAAAAACAAAAATGACTCAATATTTGAAATTTCTCCTAAAAGATTTGAAATTTTCACACATCAATGTGATGTGTTAATTATTTAACCAGAATTGGTTTTGAAATTTTTCGAATAATTTTCAGATATTTAAAATTTTCAAAACATTTTGATTAATTTAAATTTTTATGTATTTTGATCATTTTAAAATTCAAAATTGTTTAAATTGTATTTTACTCACTAAGTTTTCTCATAATGATCTTAATTTTTTTAAGCAGCAATTTAATTTATTATAAATCATGTTTTTAATGCATAATTGATTGTGTAAATTTGTATTTCAATATATATATAACATAAATTGTAACTTGTGTAATTTTAAGAACATATTATTTAGCTTAACCATGGTTATGATTTATGAAGTTGTAATTTCAATTTTTTTTTTTTTTAAATTGAATTGACCAATATTGTAACATTTCATAATAATAATTTCTAATTTTGATTACTAATGTATTTCTAGACTGTATAATTGTGAGCGAAGGAGCAAATACAATGGACATTGGTAGAGCAATATTGATGAACAATTTGCCCAGACATAGACTTGATGCAGGTATTGTAAATCATGCTTTTCATGTGATTAATGATAATAGTATTAGTATTTCTTTGTTAACAACTGTTTATGTAGGAACGTTTGGTACTATGGGAGTTGGATTAGGATTTGCTATCGCTGCTGCTTTGTGGTGTCAACAACATGAACCAAACAAACGAGTACTATGTGTTGAAGGCGATTCAGCATTTGGATTTTCTGGAATGGAAGTGGAAACAATTGTCAGGTTTGCTTTTGTTTTTAAAATATTATGTTTCGATAAAATATTAAACAGCAACTATTCATTCACAACCTAAAAATTGTTAAAACATAAGAAAAGTTGCTATTTTTTATGAATAAAAAACATTGAATTTACGTTGCCCACTCAAATAATTGTTTAATCGATAGAAACCGTAAAAATGTTAGGACCCTATGATCCTAAAGAGTTATTATGTAGCCAACTTATTATACATTTATTTTTTGTTTTTTGTGTATATTATTTAGCAATAAACAAATGCCAGCACCCTTCAGATCAACCTCTCTACCGTCCCAAGAGATTACATGTCCACCATTTTGTAATTTTAATAATAATAATAATATATTATTATTTTGTAATTTTGAGTATAATTGAATATGTACGCACGCACACGCACAAATCAATCACAATTACAATTTCAGCCATACTACAGATCAATAAGCCTCACAAAAATTCTGGTACTTAAGATTAATCAATTTTGAACTACTAAAATACAACACACTAAACCTAAACTACTAATTTTTAATATTACCTAGGAAGCAGAATTACGTTTTTGTTTTTAAATAAAAAAATTTTTTTTTATTTACGCGCCATTAATGCAGCTTCTACCAGAGTTCTCCAACCTACTCATCCCTCTGCATTTTTAATTCTCGTCCTATTCCTTAATCTTTTTAAGTCATCATTTACTCGTTTGTTCCACGGGTTGGCTTTCCCACGGGTCGTTTTTTATTGACTTGTTAATGAGAGCCTATTTAATCAATTTACCCTCGGCAGGCCATACATGACCGCCCATTCTAGTCTTCTTGACCTCAGAAAATCGTGTACATTGTGTGTATATATACAATCTTCTAAAGTCTGCATTTGTTCTTTGCTTGTATAAGTCAGTTTCAAAAATTAAAACTACATTGGTTCAAAAATCAAAACTTTGTTATCTAAAAAACATAGAAAAGTTATGAAGCTACTCAAATATTTTTACAGATCCAAAATTGGATTACTTAATTTATTTTTGTCTGGTTTATTAGGTAGTCTAAACTAGAAAAATAAGGGTGGGTCTCTTAAAGCCCATAAGAAATACACAACATGTTGTATCCATTAGGTACATCAAACTAAAGTTTTAATAAATTACATGTATAACATCTAATAATTGTACCTATTTTTATTTTTTAGATATAAATTACCAGTTGTTATCATTGTTGTTAACAATAATGGCATTTACGGAGGTGTAGACGAAGCCACTTGGGCTGCAGTGCAAGAAAATTCTGCCAACTTAACTGAAATGTACTTACAACTTAACTTGTTTGTTGAAGTTCCAAAATTATTAATTAAAATATTTGTTTCAGGATTCCTCCAAATTGCCTCTCTGTTAACATTCACTATGAACATATCCTGACTTTGTTTGGTCGTAAGGGACATTTTTGCACTACTACTGAACAGATTTCTAAAGCTGTAAAAGAAGCATTTAAGGTGACTATTGTTACATTATACTTATTTTAAGTTATACTGAAATCTAACAATCAATGATAGTATTTTGCTTATTAAAGAACAGAGAGTATTAGTGTAGTTCTAATTTTTGACCTAATATCTTTAAACAATAAATATATTGTATTTATTAGTTTAATTTATGTTAGTAGTGTACCACTTTATAGGAAACATAAATATCATTTTATAAGAAGTTAGTAAAAATATTTCTATACTCAACGTCAAGACAAGTATTTGGTGGCGACCGTTTGTTGTTGGCAACAGTCAGATGACGTCAGCCTTGTCTCCTAACCCGCGGGCTTGTGCACAAAACCCTTTATGCAGAAGAAAGCTATGCCCCTGAGCACAAGTCAGATGCTGGGCTCTGATTTGATTGTGAATAGTGTAACTATTGCAAATTAAAATCCCCTCCTTACTAAAAATGTTTGCTATTTTATGCAAAACGTATATTTATTATCATTATTATTATTATTTTCAATTGATGATTGTTTCCCAAACCATTTGTGATTTCTTTGGTTACCACTATTGGTGTGTTTAAAAAAATTTTATTTCTTTTTTTAAATCTTTAAAAAATGTTATTAAGTACCTTGCACTCAATGACTAACTTCTATATAAAAGAATGTATATTTAATAGGTATTAAATATACATTCTCTTATAATTTAATAACATTTGTGTACAATTATTATACACTACCTATTTATTGCTTATGCAGGAGTGCAGGACCTGTATTAAGTGCAATTTGTAATACATAATTTTTGTTGTATTTGTAAAAATTAATAGTTGACCCATATTAAATGCGTATTTTTAATTGTGTGTTCACTGCAATCATTTTTTCATAATTATTATTTATATTTACAGGATACAAGTGGACCTTCATTAATAAACATAATGATCAATCCATCTGCTGACCGTAAGCCACAAAATTATGCTTGGCTGACTGAATCAAAGTTATGAACAATTATGGAAATAATTTTACTCATTTTAAAACAATTTTTGCTGTTCACTTTACATTGTTTACATAATATTTCCCTCGATACTTGCCGAAATCAAAAAAATAAGATCTCTAATCTGAGAATATAGTATGATACTGTTTAATGTTTTTGCGACACTCGTAGAAGATCAAATGATAGAACTTTTTTTTTCAGTGTACGCTATCAGTAAATTAGTATGGTTTATAGTTTAACTATTTTGATAATTATTATTTTTTTTTTTTTTTGTAATTTTTATACTCAATTGTGTTCACAGCCAAATTACTTGTTATTTGGTTCATATTCCGTTGAAAATTTATAACTTTTTAATTTTTATACATAAAATATATGGTAACTCAATTCTTAATCGAAACAAATCTTACTGCACGAGCACAAAGAGTTAAATACATTCTTAAAATGCTTTTTCTTTTCTTTAATAGACATTTATAAGTTATAAAATACTAGAGTCAATTATTAATTGTTTTGAAAATCCTTACCTTTATATTTTATACTCGTGTTCTCTTTCAATAAATCTATGATAAATGTTTGAAAAAAAAAAAAATTAATGTTTTCTTGATTATGATTTGGATAGTAGAAATTTATATACATTGTATTTTTTTTTTTTTTTTTTTTTAACACTATTAATGTGATGTTTACTGGGCTTTTGAATGGGTTATATAATTAAAACTATATCGTTTATATATTAAAATATTGAATTATATTTCGAAGGATAAAATATTTATATGCGTTGTTATGAAGTTTTGTAAAAACCAGTGCCTAGAAAGGGTTGAAAACCATTTTTGTATGAACCAATTACCTACCGGTTATTATTCTTACTATACTAAAAGTAGTGATTGATTGTTTGGTATTAGAAACAGTTTATTGCATCTCGTCACGCAACCATAGTGTTTAATAGCTGTGTGGTAAAAGTACCACACGCTTTAATAAGCGGGCGTTTATTCCCTTGCATACAATTCGCTATAAATGATTTTGACGCAAAATGTTTCCAAAACAGATTTCAACTTGATTTCCTTTCTATTATTACTTTAAACATGTCATTATATTACGTGTTTATATTTAAAATCAATTATACTAAAAAATAAATTTGTACAAAAATATGTTTTTATTTTTGATTGTAGTTAACTTTCTGAAAGGGTTAGATCAACAGTCAGAAGTTTGAATGACGCTTAATAATCCTTTTTAATAGATCATAGTCGGTGTAGTTATTGCATCGGGATACAGGTGTAAATAAAAGTGAGTTTTTAGCAAAATTAGTATTTATGACATAGGAAAACTAGGTTTTCGAGAATAATAAGGGATTTTAAATCTGATACGGAGAGTTAAATTGGCCATTGCTAAGGTTATAAAAGGATGATATTTCGCGTCAAAAGATCAAGGTGCGTGAGTCCAGTAAGTTATGTACGAATTGGACCATAATTATGAAAGGAAAGTTTAGTTTAAACGTAACAGATTTCAGAAAGAGTTTTGTACAACATACTCGCAAAACAAATTAGTGGGCTACGAATAATAGATCCGTCTAAAATAGATCGAACTAGAGCCAAATAAAAAGCTTCTCTAGTCTCTAAAATCGGAAGAGTGGCGTCTAATAAATTCTAAAAATGTCTGATTTAAATTCTATGCAGGGAAAGATGGTTAAAAAAAAAAATCTAATTAAATAAAAACATCAACAAATAAATGTCATCGTCTCTTGAAAAAATTTTAGACTGAGATTAGTTGTCAACTAAATATTTTCATTAAAAAATAGGTATTATTTATGTACTATCGATACAAGATGCATCTCTCCCAATTCATCTCCCAGTTCATCAAGAAGCCTGTTTAGATACTTTTTCCTTCTAGAGTAACTGTAGGCAGTTCTAGTCGGGTATAAATTGGTTATAGATAAAGTATAAAGCTTATACTCTATTAACAAACAAACATTTTCAGTAAGTATATTAAAATGCCATTTATACAACAAAAAAATTATAATGTTTAAAACACTGTTACTAAATTTAATAAACCCGAAATCACAAAAATGATACACTTTTT
>CM029358.1:25174824-25224199 GCA_017140985.1 Hormaphis cornu
TATACGTATTTCAACAACTATGTTGTCATCTTCAGCGCGAATCAACAGTGTATCATTTTTGTGATTTTGGGTTTATTAAATTTAGTATAAACAGTCACAAGTGCTCAAATTTTAATTTTAGTAAAACACTGTTAGTTATGTGAAAATTGAAAGATTTCTAAAGTTCGTGACATTGTCATAATAATAACTGTCAAAAGCTGAAAAAAAAAAAAAAAAATACAAATCCTGAACTCTAATAGCACGGCTAAATATATTTATGTGTATTATGTTTATATATTTAGCCGTGTCAACTTATAGGTGTAGGAAGCCAATTAAATTTGGTCGATTCTGAAAGTCGACTACCCAAAGAAGTGACCCGTTAGCGAAATCGTTACGCCAAGCAACGTCTCGAATTCACGACTTTTATTTCGTTCCCGCTATTATTTTGAGATTTGGGTGGGCAATGTACCTACATTATGTTATAGGTCTTAATTATACGCTTCATTTTCACCGAATTCTCCGCAAAAAGAATTTCAATTTTATTATTTTCGATCGTCTTAAAAAACGTTCATTTATTCTCTTTACCGAAACACTTTAAAAAAGCGCTCGCGGTATATTTTTTAGGCTTTGTGTAGCCGTGTATTTAACAGGTTATCGTAAGTAAGAGGACGTCCGCTTTTTGAGGCGTTCCACGCGTGTATTTCCATACGTTTGTATGAAAATACAATAACATAATGAACGCAATCATCGTCGTCCATCCTTGGGTTATTTTTTTTAAAATTTTTTGTTTAGCCAACAGAACGGTCGTAATATAATTATTGTCGATCCAACCAGAAGTTAACACGAATAGAGTTGAAATTATATTTTATAGGGAGCGCAGCTGTTTATAACGCCTACAGTAATAATTATTCGTTTTAGGACGGTTATTATTTATTGTATTATAATTTTAGAGAGTAGGCAGTTTTCGCGTTTAACCGCGTGAGAAAATCAGACGAGCGAATTCCGTATTATTTTGTTCTGTACACACACAAAAGCGCAGACCGGCCGTATTATTATAATATGAAACATTAATTGTGATTTTTTTTCCACATTTTTTTTTTTTTATGGACCAATTAAATCCGCAAAACAGATGGCGGAAACTGTATCGAGTCATCATTATCACGACCTTGCACAGCGTATTGTATTACCGACAAAATTAAAAAAACCGAACGAAGATGGCGTGATTATAATATGTAATTATATAAAACGCGCATTTACGTCGGGGAGGAAGAACGTTTTGTTGTACAGAGGCGGTGTGCCAAAACAATAATAGACCCGGGGCCCTCGTTTTGGGATTCGGCCAAAATTTATATATTTTGGGCCCCGGTTTATTGGGTTTCGGTAGGTGGGCCCCAGTGGCGTATCCAGGAATTTTTTTTTTTTGGGGGGCTGATCAATTCCAAAAAAAAAAAACTTAACAACTGCAAAATAATAGTGATTAAAAAAAATATTATAGTTTGGTTATGGGGAAACAACGTACCTATGAGGTTGTATTGCCGTATGGTGCCTGCGTATATTAAGATTTCCTTAAATTTCGAAGGGGCCTGCAGCCCCTTCAGCCCCTCCCCCTGGATACGCCACTGATGGGCCCTTAATTATGTTCTTCTCCTAAGGCGTCGAAGCCGTCCCTCCACTTCTTCCTGTCCCTTGACACTTCCTCCGCGTTTTCCACTCCAATTATCCCGAGGACTAATCTTAGAGAATTATTCCGAGGATTTATTCTATCAGCCCGCCCTTGTCTGGGTCGTCCTCGGGGCCGTTTTGTGTTCGGTTTCCATTTTGTTTTGTTTCCTTACTCCTTCCAAACATGACCAGCCAATCTTATTCTGCGACTCTTCGGTGGTTCCTACAATACTGACTTCTCCGAATAATCCTCTTAACTCTCCGTTGGTCCTAATTTCAAATTCTTCATTATCTTTTGGCAATTATGTCCTCTAAAATTCGTTTGCACCTCGTATACTGATCTAATTGACCTAAGATTGTCGGTCCATCCCGGATTTTGCATTCACAAGTCTGTGTCTTACCGATAAGACAAAACAATTTTGGTATAATGTACCTATATCATTATCAGTGACTTGTGAGTGACACGATGATTACTTCTTCTATGCAGTTGCAGCCTACGTTCTTTTTGATTTCGTCTCTTCACGATGTTCTACAATAATAATTGTTATGCAGAGCCGTTTCCTAATGAGTGTTTTCACTGGGTACTAATATTTCACAATACATACGTATATAATTGGTTAAAAAAAATTAAATTCCCATTGTAACTATTTACAACCAAA
Source organism: Hormaphis cornu (assembly GCA_017140985.1). Taxonomy (NCBI): domain Eukaryota; kingdom Metazoa; phylum Arthropoda; class Insecta; order Hemiptera; family Hormaphididae; genus Hormaphis; species Hormaphis cornu. The sequence goes on from CM029358.1 coordinate 25,177,125, forward strand.
CGAAAAATTCCTGAAATTGAAGTTAAAAATTGAAGTTTACGAAAAATAATATATGTTGCGTTCGAAAAGTTTAGAGTTGGAAAAAACATAAAATTAACTCGGCTAATAAAGTTAAAAGCCATGAAACGTGTCATATAGGCGTAAACCAAAATACGATATGGATGGTTTTTATTTTCGTGTAAGAGCTGGTTGATTATTTTCAACGGGAAATTCTCGAAACCAAAATAAAAATAAATCAGTAAATTAGACGAATTAAAGTTCAAAATAATCCGTACGCCGGGATAAAAATTAAAACTCATTGATAATGAAATCAAAGAAACTAAGTTTTATATTCACGATGTGAATTTTCAAACCGGTTAAAGTATAAGTATACCTATACTGATGACAAAAACAAATTATTAAGAAAAAGACGCCTCACCGATAGTTTTTAAAGGATCTCGTGTACGGAATTACGGCGTAATTTTTTAAGAATTGTGGTGATTTTTAACATTTAACGAATTGTACGATTCAAGTAATATTTATAAAATTTGTTTTTGTGTTAAAATATACATTCAAAACGGCGCAATCGTGAAAACTTACCTATCATTTCAACGAGTTAAAAACTGTAGAACCAACTATTTGTATAGTTTGTAATGACAATATTTTCGTACTAGAATTAGTAAAACTATAATATGAATTATGAAGTTATGATGCTGGTAAAACAGATGGCTTATACTACTTGAAGGTTTAATTTCAGCATTTCCAAATACCATATTGATACATTGATGTATTCATTGTATTCGTGTCTTGCTTTATTTTGAAAAATTGATTTTTTAAATTTTTAAGTATGGACGCTTACAGAAAAATTCGTACTGAAATCGTGAAACTGGTTCGTGGAACTGTTGAATGCACACGCGCGTTTTTACAGCGTAGAATATTGCAGCATCGGAATACATTTTTAATGTACTTGTGTACCAGATATCGAATGCACAGAAAATAATTTGAATATTTTTATTTTGTTAAAAAGTTTATTTTTCTTTTTTTCGTGAACAATTCATCAAAGATCCGTTCGTTGTAACCAGTCGGAAAATTCGTTATTGGGTAACACGAGCTTCAAAGGCAGACCCGTCACGACTTTTTTTTCGTACCCGACTGCAAAAAAAAAAAAAGAGAACCGAAGCAATTAAAAATTCGTTCGTCATCGTATTTATTCTTTCGGTAATTTAATCAGCAGGCTTTGAAATACATAAAGGAAAAGCGACTTTGGAATAAATAGCTGTTTTGGGTTGGTCGATGATGATGGTGGCTCCGGGCTTGAAATCGAAATTTTAGTTTTGGTTTTCGTTATTGAATAGCGATAGATTTTTTTTTTTTTCGATTAAGATACCGTTGTAAATTTTCTTTTCGGTTTTAGTCAAAAACTTAAACACCGATTTGTTTCGATTTTTTAATCACGTCTTTATAACAGTTTTTCAGTAAAGGTTTTTTACTTTTAGGTTAGTTTGTAAAGCGATATTTTAATATCGTTTGTATTTTGATTTCGTTTTTCAATACCGATTTAAGTTGTTTTTTTTATTTCCGACTATCGATGTGAATTTTTTTTTTTTTTAAATTTACGTTAAATCTTTCGTTTAAAATTTTTTTACGCTTATCGTTTTTGTTGATAATACCGTTATTTCGTTTCGGTTTAAATGAATCGATCCGAATTTCCAATAACGCGACGAGTGGGTAGGTTGGTTTTTGTTATATTGTCCTTTACCCGAGGTCGAAAATAGTCCGAATTCGTCGAAAATAAACCAACGTTGTACATCCAACGGTGCCGCCATACGTCGGCGAAAACTTGATTTTTTCAAAAACTACTCCCAATCGATTTCGGAAACACTGGACGAAGTAAACAGATTTCAAATCGGTTCATCAACCGTTTGATTATGTTTCGTCGAAAAACCGCTGGACCGATTTCGTTAAGAATTGCGCAACTTCAAACGCGCAGATTTATTTTGCCCGGAAATCGGTCCGATCGTTTCGTCGCGCATTATAAAAGTGGATTCCTATAGTACACCTAATACGGTGTTTTTCGCCGTAGAAATGTACCGAACAATTCCTAATAACGATCATCATTTGTTGTACACGCCGTATTTTATGGTAATATGACGGACGATTATTACGCGGCCGGGCCGACGAGGCTGCTCCGGCGTTTCTGTCGGCGGCCGAAACGGACCAATAAAACCGCTCGGTTCAAGGCCGCCCGGGCGCGGACGAGACACGACGACCGTCTCGCGTGGAACTCCGCGGGCCTACCTGCCTACCGTCTGTTCGGACAAATTAGTGTGCACGAGGTGTAGGCCCGACGAGCGTGAAGAATAAAAGTAAAATAAGACAAAAAAAACGTTTGACCAGACGAAAATTCCGCCCACTGACCCGAATCGGTTTTGTACCGCCGCCGTTTCGGTCTCCGCGGAGCCGGGCCGCTGACCGCGGTGCTCGCGCGGCCGGCTCGGTTCCGACCGCGAAAGTACGCGCCGCCGCCGTCCAAGGCCGCCGCGTCGGCGATTACGGCTGTTTCGTCGGTCCGATTGAAAACGGTAAAGAAAATACTACGAGGGCCTGTCGGAGGGCGATGGTGGTGGTGGTGAGAGCTTCTTCCTTTGGGTGTAGACCTGCAATAATGTTTTTGTCGCGGTCCGAACGTGTACAATTTTCGAGAGCGACGACGATAAGTCGTATTAAATTATTCGAAAAAAACGATTCCGAGCGAGCTCTGCAGTTCGGTAAAAACAAAACATCGGCTATATTGAACTAGTGCCTGAAACACGACATTTTTAAGTAATCGTCAAACACCCGACCTCAAATTTACTCCTGTTCTTACTTTCCTTCTTTTTCCGCGCAATTATACGTTTATTATAACATGTTGTAGGTACAACGTATTCTGCGTGAAATAATTGGACTCTCCGTCGGCGTTTTCAGTCAAAATCTGTGTGTTTCTCGTCAAAACTCGCGTAAGACTACAAAAATGTTTACATCTAAATCGTACTCTCTGACTTACGTGCGCTGATCGGATCGCTCCTTCCACTCGAAAACACAAATAAACGAGTTTGGTGACGTTCCAAACTGTCGGCAGGTAACTCGAGAACTAATGAAAATATCGAAAAATGTTTCAAATAATAGTAAATTCAATAGCCAAAATCTAAACTTTTTTGTGCTGTTCAACGATAAGACCTGCTATCCGTAAAAGTAACGTCAAAATTTAAAACCGTTTCCCGAAAACGATACAAACATTTTTTGGGTTTTTTGACGTGACTCGAAAACGAAACAAAACTTCAAAAAAGCTTTTAGTAAGGTACGATCTAAGTCCGAGTGTTCACAGTAGAAAAAAACAATACATTCTTCGCTCTAAATCTGTAAAAAAAATGTTAAGTTCGGTTGAAAATTAATTATTTAAATTTATTAAATAAAAAAAAATCAACTCGTAACAATTATAATATAGTTCATATGTTCGTTTCACGTGGTTTTGCACCAAATAACTTGACGTTTCCACGTCCGCTCAAAAAAATTTTTTTCGTATTTTCTTTTGAAATTTTCTTCTGTTACCAGTACTTATTATTATTTTTTTTTTCCAAGTGTTTTAACATTTTGAGTAGTTACAGATGGACTCGACGTTTCTAATAAGTTTCTAATCATTTTGAACTTAAAAACGAGTTAATGGCCAGCCTCGAGAAAATATCCATCGCGTGTCGTCGGGCTGCAGCGGCCGTTCGTGTAGACAAATAATTAACTATTATTATCGTCGTCGTCGTCGTCATATCTTTGTGATGATAATATTCCGTTCGGACCGATTCTTCGCGTTCTGCGTCGATTGATTGGACGCGGTAAAAACTCGTCCGCGTAAACGCCAGGATATTTTGTTTTAGAGAGACGAGTTTTTAAAATATTTTTTTATTTTTTTCTAACGCTCGATCCGCTCTCCTCCTCCTCGATCGATTCGTGCGTTTTGCGTAACGACGGCTGGTAATGCGTATTATGCGCACGCAGCTACGTCGCAGGATATAATGTATAATAAGTATATTTTGGAGCAGAGGTGTCACGGAGAAAGGCGACTGCAGCCGTGCGTATACGCCGCGAAATGGACAAAAGAGATCGCGAATGGTCCAAAGAGACGTACCTCGACGACGACGTGAAAGACGACCGCGGCACGAAAGTCGGACTGAAAGATGACCGAATATGCCCGCGGTCGGCCTGTAAATAAATGGAAGACGGTTGGAAACGGATCGCAAAATCAGCTTTCTTCCCATTCGTTGTATCATTTTATACGTATACATAATTTATACGAACAAAGTTGGGCGTTACCTACCTACTTATACATTATACACTTAGTTAAAAAGGTAAAAATTATTTTTCAACGGTTAAAAATTGTATTGCGTTCATTATAAACTTTTTACAGTCAATTATATTGTAGCGTCGTTGTCGCAAAGTCAAGTTTGTTTTTTTTTTTTTTCAACCGAAACCAGTTTGATTTTTTGTTTTGATCATAACTCTACACGATACACTACACGAGTTGAAAATACTATGTAGATTGGGCATTTTTTTAACTAACCGAGTTGATTTTAATATACATTTTTCGTTTTATTTTTTTCGTTAACTTTAAACTCTTAACTGAGGGTGGTTTAATATTGAATTAACTTATCGCATTTAATTGTTTTTATTTACTTGCTCAAAATTGTATGCAAAGCATACATCGCAATCAAGACGTAACTTTAAGAAAATGAATATGGAATAATCATAGACACGAATACGGACTGCAGGGATCAACCCAAGGCTAACGGGCTTAAGCCCCCTTAAAATGGTTGTAACATTTTTGTTACAACCGAAACAACAACGTTTTAGACATTTAAAATAGGTACTTGTAAAACACTAAAAATTGGTCGGAAAACTTTGAATTCAACTTGATGATCTTTAAACTTGAAGATATATGCAGTTCAAAGTGAGTTAAAACTTTTTATGGAACCTCTGGAAGGGTAATAAAAGGTGCTGATAAACGAAAATGGTTAAGAAAACCTATTTTTTAAACTTTTGACATTAACAAATCAAAAAGCGTAGCTGTATAATTTATTGACTTCGACATATTTTATCTGATGATACCACGTTGGAGGTAAAACCTATGTCATGAGTTCACTAACGTAAACATTAATTGTATGGCGAATACGCAATGAGGAATGAATTTGACAAAAGTGTATACTTCGTCAACAAATGAAAATATTATAAAGACGTTGAATCATATTTGACCCGAAATAAGCCAGTTGAGAGTTAACTAACTGCTTAGTCTGAGTGTCTATACTGTCTATACGTTTTTTGTACACTTTAGTTATAAACATATTGGTAAATTGGTAAGTACTATTTACTAAATGGTACAAATCAAAAAAATTTAATTTTTTTAAGTTTGACAAAAGTATACATAGAAGGAAAATATATACAATTACACCGTAGTTAATACCAAATAGACTAAATATATTATGTATAGCATATATGCACCGTCACTGAAGTTTAAAGAAAAATCATTTGTCTACTAATTCTCTTCATTCATTTATGAATATGCAGAATTGGAACACTTTGTACAATTTTTTAGTGCAATAAATTATTGCGTGTATCTAAATATCATAATATCGTAAAATAATTATGTTGCTTGGATCAAAACATTAATATGTCATTTCAAAACTCTAAACCGTGAAAATCTGTGTGAATCACAGAAATCCAGCGTTCTGCAAATCGCGCGAAATTTATCGTAACCCGTTCCTGTTTCACGTATGAATCTCCGTTAAAACCTTACGTGTAAACATTTCAAGTCATTTGGGAAATTTTGATTTTTTCACTCTTGTTTTTGGATCGTACGGTTAAAAAAATAAACAAAAATATAAAAAAACACTTCGATTAAACTTCCATTTAGGGTCGATTGCCTAGCTTTTGAGATGACATTGGTATCGCATTTAGCGTAAATATATCGAATCGTTTCTTGAAAAGCGTTGTCGATGGGATTACTAAAAAACATCGCCATATCATAACGTTCGTTGCTGCTTTCAAAATCTATAATAATGCAACGATTTTTTGCGGTGCGTAATGCTTATTGTTATTTTTGCGCTCTATTTTTTTTAAAAAAAACAAAAAGAATCATATTTTTTTACAGACCAAACATTTTATAGGATTTAACGGGCTCCGGAGAACGATTCAAGGACTTGGTTTGGCGTACGCTGCATTTGGTTGAATTTAGATAAATACTCGCTCGATCAAAACGGCCACTATTGTCGCGTAACCTGTTGAACGTGTACTGGATTATAGTAGTGGTATTTTATAGTTTTTTATAATAACTGTTATACTCCGCGACGCATTATTTTGTTGTACAGGGTAAGGCGTGAGAACATGGCGTTTTAAAAAAAAAAAAATAATAAAATACGTATTTAATTTTGTTCGCGAAAAAACAAAACAAAATATTATGATGGCATTCGTAAGAACGAAAAATTTACACAAACGAAAAATGAAATTTTCACGCGCTGCTCGTTTTTGCAGATATACAATATTATGATGTGAAATCACGGTAATAACGTTTTTAGTGAATATTCTCGAAAAAATGCTCATTTTTTTTTTTTTTTTTTTACCAATTTGGCTAAAATTCGAGTGTTCTGGTTATTAAATATGTTTGTGTATAATTAGCGGTTATGTTAAAACAAAATTACAATTTTTACTGGGCGTGAAACTAGGTTCGTATAACGAGGACAATACCGCAGATGGAAAATTGTATATTATTATGTTTGTAAAAAAAAAAAAAATAAGTGTTTATATGAAAGTTGAAAATGAGAAATTGGGAATATTCTATCGAGAATAGTTTCTCCGGTAATAATCTTCATGATCACTATACCAATTGTAATATTGACTGCGCCAATCGCAAGATTTAATTTTCCGATCATACATTTTTTTTAGCAAAATCAACGATTTTGATCATTTTCGATCCGCGTACGTTTCGCGTTTGTTACATTACTCCAGGTTTTTTTTTTTTTTTACGAAACCTAATCGCTAATATAATACGCAATACTGAACAACACTGAGCTTAAGAATTCGGTGAATTTCGAGAGCACACTCAACACCATGTTCAATATTATGAGTGATAATATTAAAATACATAAGATGCAGATTGTAAATTGTGACGTTGTTTCGCTGTCGTAATAAGCTCTCGTTTGTTCTGTCCGTTTTTAATAGATTTTTTTTTAAATTTTTTACGTTCTTAATTACTTACACTTTACTGACCAAGACCGTATTTGAGGGGTCCGTACCCTCCCGAAACTTCCTCAACCGTGGAATCGAGACGTATATAATTTGAAAAGGAGACATTTGTCGACTATACGAATGGACCTACTCCCGTCCCGAAAACATCCAGTTTCGGGTCTGCTCGGCTTGTACTTTTATACGTCGAGGGTGAGCAATGTAGGTATCCCACGAAAAGACCTTTCGTGGGAGAGGCTTGTTATTTTTTTTTTCCCGGAGAAAAACCATTAAAAATTTTCGAATTTTCCGTAACTTGTAATAGCAACTAACTCTCAACACGTACAACTAGGAGGAGGGATTCCTCTTTCAACGAGAATGGATTGTGTAAATTTTTTCACCGAGTTTGGCGACAGAGCTTGTGCCGCAGTATAAAAATAAAAATTTAACAATATAATTACTATCACTATAAGATTGTTGATAGGTTGTTAGGTTACAGATATGAAATGATTAGATTGAATTTCGTATAATGTAATAATTATCCTGTCTACCGAATATATAAAATTCCCTAAGTATTAAACGCCTTGTACGTGTATGATATAAAAAAAAAAAAATACGTACAATATAATAATTACACGTAAAGCTACGTTTTATTCGCAGTTGTTAAACGTTTTTTAATCTATATAATAGCCGCCACTACTCACGTTACAACATTTATTTCGTGCAAATTATACATATTTTTTTCAAAGTCATTTTGATAACTTACGTCACTGACTCGATGAATGATGGTGTAGCGATGACGTGATTTCGGACGCAAAAACAGCGCATTGACAAAAGCGTTATAATCATAATTAAGGATTTCTGGTTCGTTATAAAACATTTTTTTTGCGAACAGCGAATTAAATCCCCCCTCAAGATAGGTCTGTATAATGGTACCTAGTTACTTTTAAGTAGTTATTTTTAGGGGTGGTTTGAATATTTTTCCACGATGACAAGAAAAAAACACGAACCTATGTGTAATAAGTTTCATCAAATAGACTATTGTCAAATTATTTGAATAAACTCTCAAAGTCTCTAAGTTTTTGTTCTTCTGGATATAATTTTGAATTCTACACAATATGTTTTTATACGCGGCGTACAAACGTCAATTATAGCAACACACTGAACATATACATTGATTGGTGAAACCACAGTGGTTAAACTACCGTTAACCATTCATTTATTGGTTCACTCGGCAGTTATAATCTGTTATAAAGTTTAAATTGTTTAAAAAAATTTCTTTTCTCCGAATTTTAAACTCTGTTGTTGTCAAACGTCGATTTCTGATGAGTAAAATTATAATAAACAAAGCGATAACGACTATATATGTATATATTGCAAAACAATCGATAGTTATTTCAATAAACCACAAATTATTTTGCGTACGTTGACCACCTATCTGATTCTCTTTGATCGCCTATACCTAACTCGATTTCGGCACGGTCGTCGGACTTGGTTGAAAAACAATTGAAAACTTCGTCGCGATAAGTCAGCGAATGCGATGTACAGGTATGATTGAAGTTAGCCGCGAAGTGAACAATATCTGATAAACGAACCTTGAATTTAATTGAGAAAAACAAAAAAAAATAAATAAATGAATGCTACCAAAACAGTTTGGAACAAAATGTGTTTTACGATGAAAATTATACGTATCTATAGCACCCTACGCGCCGGTGGTATGAATAAAATATACGAAATGTATGAAGGTTGGCCGTACAACACGTACGCACAAACTGTGTACGCACAATGACGCGCCACCCATGTTATAAATCTAAAACGTTTTTGTGCGCACATAAATGTCAGTGTGTCAGTCCGACGGGAAACCTGTTTGACTTCTAACGAGAAAAAAAAGAAAGAAAAAAAACGGACGATTCAATAATTTCGGGAAAGGCTGTCTATATAAGAGTTACTTTGTACAGAATCCTCCGGTACGTCCGTGTGTTTAAGACGAAAACAATACTTTGCGATTTAAAAACAAAAACAACTCTATCGGTTCACACTACATACGTTGAAATTCTGCGTATAATAATATTACAAAGTGTACGGTTCATTGCAGCTGAAAAAAAAAAAAATATTTATAAATAAAAAGAGCAGCTTCTGAACACCACAAGGACGTGTTTTTAATGCATATTATTTTGATACAAACGCGGTAATGCGTTAATATTTAAACAATACTAAGGGTCTTCGTCGTTTATGGATTTTCTGATGCAACCAAGTTTGTATTTTTCCAAATTTTTGTTTTGGGAACGGTTGTAAACTCGTGATTACATCTAGAAACGTCACGTATTAGACGATTTGGTAAAAACACTTGATCTTTATTTTTATACTATAAACGGTTCTTTGTATTACTAAAAACATAATTTAGTTATTTCCGTGATTGTGATTTTTTTTTTTTTTTTGAAGGCTAACACTGATAAGTTGAATATTAAAAACAAAACACGGTTTTTACCAGATGATTTTTCAAATGAATAAGTTGTCACGATTTCATGGCCGTTTAAAACTGATCAAACAACGTCAATATTTGAATTATTATTTATTTCTTTAGAAATAAATATTTTCGAAAATTATCTCGTGAAAACATAGCAGACGTTTGAACGAGTTCAGAACCGTTTTCAGAATGAAAGTCAAATACGTAAAACTCTATTAATTTATGGAACTGTAGAGACCATATTTGCGTCATAAAATCCAGTGCGACGACCCTTAAGTCAATTGCATGAAAATTATTATTACAGTCTATGTTCTTTATATAGAGGTATGTACCTATACAAATATTAAACATAAAACAATCTTTTTAATTCGATTTCTTAATTTTCACGTTGAGTTGAAGTACGACTTCATTAATGGCAAAACGCGTGAGTCTTTTTCGGTTAAAAGTTTTTTGGCGGTTAAGTTTAGCACTTTCAAAATCCAATCACACTCAAAATTCAAACAAAATGTATACAAACACGGTACGTGAAGAAGTTAAATTGGAATTTGATTTCACATGAAAATTCGTACGATTTATATTGCAGATTAAAAAACACAGTCATCGGTAAATAATGTTATATAAAAAAAAAAAAGAAATATTGTAACGACAATACGAGAAGTATTGTATTTGCGTGTGTAACACAAAAACAATGAAAATATAGTATTTAAACCAAATCCAGCTATATTATACACCCGCCACGTTACAATATAGTCTTAACACGTCGTCTGTTGTACGAGAGTGTGTGTTTATTATTTAACTCATAACAATAATTACAACAACAATTAATATTTTCATTATGACATTGAACGCGGGAGATCGTCTTTGTCTTCATCGAAAATAATGAATATTATAATAATACATAGGTACTACGTTTGTCTTCTTACGAGGCTTACGCCGCAGAAAAATACTAGGTCCGTGTGCGCACGCCGATAATAGTAACAATAAAAAACCGAACCGGCGTCCGTGTAAAATGATATGTTATCCAAATAAGTTTTTGAGTACCACCTACCTCACGAAGACTTTTTTAAAACGCTTTCAATTGTTCGCGACAAGTATCGAAATAAGTACCAATATACGGATATTGGTACCTGTAATATTCAATATTGTATCGAATGAACTCGTATTGATAGTACTTTATTTGTTTTTTTTTTTTTTTTCAGTAGCCAGACAATATTAACGAAATATGCACAAATATATGTTTTACACACCCGTCTGAAACGATCTAAACAATTTTTACGAATTAAAACCCAATATTATTAAAGACGTATTCGCTAAGAAACATATTATACGCGGAAAAAAACGTACAAAATAAAAGTCGAATCTACATTCAATTCAATGATCGTTATACTCATAAGACGTATAAATGTAATATTTATAATAGTTTGAATACTGTATAATATTTAATCTAGGTGAATGCGAGTCGAAATAGTTCAGTAACCGTATAGGTAGGATGCACAGTGGTCCTTATATCGTTCGATCCACGTCGACATATATGATTTTTGTTTTCTTCCAGTTTTTTTTAACCGTTTGTAAATCTAAAAAATATTAATCGTTTATTAGGAGATCGACTATATAAAAACTATAAATTTTAGATTCTATCGACTACTATCTACTTTTACGCACGTTGAAATTAAACGGACTGTTAATTTAACACTCCAAGATAGTCGATTTGAAAAGTGTACCAAACGTCATGGTACATAAAAACAATTACTAAATTCGTAACAAACACAATATCTTAAGCATAATCTTAGCGCAAAAACGACGTTCAAACGTGTACAACTATTTGACACTCGCTGTAAAATTCACATAAAACTCACTCTATGCGTCATTGCAGCCAAACATTTTGAAAATTTTTACTCAAATGCGTAACTACTGCAGATACGTGTACATTCGGTTATAAAACTCTTGATTATTTCGTTCTCCGAGTTTGCTCAGGATCGTTATTTTCGTGATAAATGATACGACGGCGCGTGAAAATTCAACGCAATTATGTGCATTTTCATAAAATAACACCATTACAAGAAATAAACCCAGCGCCAAATGTTGCGACTATAATACATAAGCTATCGCAGTATACCGTACCTACACCTCCGCATTTGTTAATTTTTTATTTTAAAACTAATATTACGATTTTTGAACACACACATTATATTAGTACCATATTAGAATATTATGTCGTTTGAGGAGTAGTTTACAATATAAAATGTTCAATAATTTGTTTACCATAATACTTTGTAAACAATATTATAGTATGGATACTTTGTTAGTGCGTTTACGACCATCAATTGCACATATGGTATTGACACGTTGTACGGCAACGAGCCTATAATACCTTTATGTTGATGTATCGCGGGAGCCCATATATAGCGTGAAAATATAAATTATTTCGTTTGTACGATTCTTTTTTTCCCCAAAATTCGTATTGTATTTTAACGAGCGTAGTAATTGATTCCGTTCAAACCGGCCGAGTACATATAGTAATGTGATTAATATTACGTAGTATCATAAATTGTTCTCCGAGGGATATGTATGATACTAAGTGTAACGTATATGACACGAAAATAAAAAACAATTGCGAGGAAAAAAGTTTTCCACGTTAGCCACTGTCAGTCGCGTTCGTGTATAATAATATTTTTACTATTCATATTTGTCATATTTGAAAACGTAATCAATTAAAAAAAAAAACGTTTATCTCCAACATACCCGGCCTGTGCTCGATTTTTGCAGAATGATTACCAATAAACTGCTAATAAATAACTGTTGCAGTTATACATAATAATATTATACGTAACAATAAAATAATTATTAGTATTAATTTGTTTATACCGATTTTATACAATAATACAATCGTATGTATCGGTTAATCCGTCGTTGTTGACGCTATTGTTTGCTCGCACAATTTTTAGTACCAATTTTATTTTTCTCATTTGTGAGCAAAATTCTCACACGTCAACAATAGCGCTACAAATTTAACGTCACTAACGACGGGTTGAAAATAAATAAGTCAACTCCTAAGAACTGTTCCTGGACACAGACTCGGAAATCTGATTAATGTAGCAAAAAATAAATAAATTGTAGTATTGACATCATGATTTTAATTTTTTACTAATTACCTATTTTCGTAACGGACAAAACGATTCATACGACATTACTTTTGACCATTCACGACGAAGTGTAAACATTTTGAAAATATTTTTGAATAGTATTTTATGCTCTGACAACAAAAACAAATACGTTCCGCATCGAATTACGTAAAACAAAATGTGTATTTTACTCGTTTCACTATCAGATCCATTCCGTCAAAATCGTTTTGTAATGTTTTTAATATTTTTCAAAATAAACAGTATAATTTTATTTTGACAGCCGATGTATCCACAAAAACGCGAGTTTATTCGTTTGCTTTCAATGTTTTTTATTCATCGAGTTATAGTATTGTGTACTTTTTCCTTTCGTACATTTTGTTTTAAATAACTTTTACGATTTTTTTTTTTTGCAAAAAACCTGCAAACATTCAAATTGTAAAATTGTGTAATGTTTATATAAATAGGTACCTACGTTCTTGCGTGGCAACGCGTTAATTCTGATCATATTAAATTACTAATTAGTAATTTTCATATTATTAAATTACGTGTTAGTTATACGGTTAATTATTGTTTAAAATCTTCCAAATAAGAGCAATTAAAAATGCGTGTATAAATTCATAAAACTTGAAATATAATCATTAAATAACCTTCTTAATGCATCGTTCGCACTGTAATTGTACAATGAATATTGAACAATATTACTGTTTTTTGACGTTCAACGCAATTCATTTTTACTTTAAGTGATAGTGTATTATGACTGTTTTATGTCACAAACGGTATTGTTTTTTTAAGTTTTTGTTAAATTAGTTGATCCCGATTATGACGCGTGACAGTAAACGTAACTGCAAGCTTCAATAATCATATTGCTCTCGTTACGTGTTAACTTGACCGTACTTAGGTTTCAATGATTGTACAGGACAACTGAGCTAGGAAGCTATTCGTATTACAAATATGTGATTTTTTATTTTCAATTTTTGTGTCTGCGCCGTGCATAACTCCAAGCAACATGTATTGTAGATGGTCACACTTCAATTTGTGAATTAATAAGTTCAATATAGATCCTAAGCGTAGCGAGGAATGTTTTGATTTCAGTAATTTATGCGATGCTTATTTTTTTCCCCCAAAACCACTTTTTTCGGTTGGTAGAAATGTCGCAATCTTTTCACACATATATATATATATAGTGTTACACAGTATATTAGAGTTTTTTGACCTTGGATGGTTTTTTTGAAATTTCTATTTTTTTTTTTGTTTTCTAGTTCCAAAAGAGAAAGTCGAAATTTTCACAGACCTGTTAGAAGGGATTAATATAGTTAATATACGCAACGGTGTGTGAAATTACTGGAATGGAAAAAAGAAAATTCCAACGTATTTACGTCGCATTTCGCATCTATCGATGCGACGAGAATTCGGTACACTGATTTCAATTTGTTTCGATAAACTTTGATGTTGACATCGGTCGTATAGGTCTGCCGAACATCATTCCGTGGGCATACAAATTGACTAGTCTGTATGCATAATATTACGAATTAAACACGTCATCCGTACTGGTTCGATGGCCCTTAATCGTAATAATTTAATGTGCGTTTTACATATTTCTGTGACTGTTATTAGGTAGGTATCACACGACTGTATTTTACAACTAGCAAGTAGGTACCCATAGTAATTTGTGTGGAAAATAAATTAGTAAATTAATTTTCGTTATTCTTTTAATCAAACGATACAAACCAACGATTGTATTTCTGTAGAAATTGCTAAATAAACAGCCCCACACCCGTTTCCCTTAAACGCATTCCGGTCTTATACACTATCGCTATGTTGTATCTACTACTATCGTCATTATAATTTATGCTAAAACAAGCTGGTATTTTTTTTTTTCGTCCACACACAACGAAAATGTATAGTAAAATATTCAAATTATCGCGTTTTTCTCATACGTACCTACAGAATAAATGATTCCTACTTATGTAACATGTTATCGTGTCGGGAATAGAAATCCTTAAATATTCGGTGTGGATGTTATCTATCGTTTCTATACGCACGTAACGCATATTACAGCGTTATAAAATCTATCGTATCGTGCAAAAGTTCAAGAATTTAAGATAACAGTTTAAAATGCGAGAAAATATTGCGTTAAACAGATTTTCAGTGTAATAACGTGTTGTAATACGCGAGCACGTAAAAACGCGCAGCGGATGTTATAAAATAAAAGTATATTTTTAAGAGTGTCTACCTAGGTACGTGGGTCGATAACATTTTGTTTCGTATACTTTTATACTTGTTGACAAGACTATAAACATTTAAGCGAAACTAGAAAACATTTTGACCAAAAGGATAAACATATGTGGAATACTTATAACTTTCGTTTTTCTCCCTTTTTAACGGCCTTGCATTTCACAGTAAACGTACCTGACGCGTTTACAACTGAAATCGAAAACGATTTATCGTTATTTTTTCGTATGTTATGTAGGTACGGTAATATTATGATAGCAATAATAACGATAATTAATAATTACTATTATATTAACGCGAACGTATTGTAAATTGTTATATTTTTTCCGTCCCACTGCGCGCAAACACGTCATTGTTTTCGTGTGCGTTGATAAAATACGATTCATATTGGACGACAGTGTCTCGTGTCTGTACATTATAACACAACAATAATGTTATGCAGCAATACACTATCTCCGATCGAAAAAAAGTTCGTAGTCATCGTGAAAAAAAAGGAATAAAAAAATAGAAAAAGATGCTAATTAATCCGTGCTCGCCATGTATATACACGTACGATATAGGTGCAGTGCAGAGGCGTACAAGGTGACAGAATCGTATTAAATCGGCGTTTTCGTTTGTTTTGCTATTACAATAATTTTTACCTCTCTATTATACGACGCCGCGCGATAGTCTAAAAAGAAAAAAAAAGAATCAAAACATATTATACTATATAATCGTATATCCTCGGCACTCCGCAAGCGGGCGACAATGACCGAGAAAAGAAAAGAAAAAAAAAAGCGAAAACCATTGATTTTTCGTTTTTTTTCTGTTCACGGTTTTAAAAACTGTTTTTACAATTGTAAAATGTTCCGCGACGCAATCGTCTGCGGGGAATATAGGTCGTGTGTATATAGCTGGTGATGATACCGTTTGAGAGGGGATAACTGATAGCTATTTTTTTCGTTACCAGACGGATTAATTATGAATACATCAGCTTTATACCGCGTTATTTATTAATTTTTTTCAAGAGGCCTCTCGAAAAAAGAGAATTTCGTGTTTTTTTTTATCTAACTAAAAGGATAAACTCTCATTTTCGGAGGCAGACTTCTTTCATTTTATTAGAAACTTTGCAGGCGGAAAAATTCAAATATTCAAACTGATAATAATACTTATTCGTTCAAACGCAGATGAAAATTGTCTAAAAAAACACACATTTTGAAATTAAGTGCATTTACAAACATGTACCTAGATGCGACCCGTAAAGTTTTATTATTTGAAAAAAAATTTCTTCTGTTTTATTTCTACGAGAAATTCTATCAAGTGTGACTTTCATGAATAAGAAAATATTTTTTTAGCGCCCTTAATAAATGCTACGTATAAGCAGCTACTATGACGGACGATTAGGACAATCAAGGCACATCATTAGATACTAATTGTTTCGCGCAAAACAAAATTATTTGAACCGACTTCGTTTGCATGTAGAACTTTGAAATTTAAATGTTTACAAGTAACAGTGTGTCGCACTAAAGGAAACGGCTTGTAACACTATCTGAATTTTATCGTTGAATTGTTTTTTTTGTTTGCCGAATACACGTTATGTAAAAATTCGATGATTGGATTGGTCAGGTATGGTTTGCGTACAGCATTATTAACTAATAATGATGGTATGCCCGAACTTTACGATTTCAAAGTCGAAAATAGAAAAATTAAAGTGAAACTGATTTCCTTAAAAATGAATACTTTAACGTTTGAAACCTTGAAAGTTTTAAACGTTTAAAATCTTTAAAGTAGCGTAAAATTTTTTTACACAAAACCTCTTAGAAACTCCCGCTGTGGCATATTCCCTTCTTTACTAACGATACAATATAATAATAATTATGTATCACGTCTGCAACATGTAACATGACCATGGTAATTTAATCGTAAATAATTATAAAGTGTTATCGACTAATAAGCACGAAAAATACTAAAAACGAGTTACGAGTTAGCTTATGCTGAAAATCTCTGCACTTGACGAGCGTATATAAAAAATTTCTGGTTTTTCACATCACACAACCGCCGTAAAAATCAACCACACGACGTTCGCAGTATAAAAAAATACACTACGCATAATTTTAATAAAATTCGTAGTAGATGTTTAAATAATAATTAATTAAATCATTGTTGACCGCGGGCGATGGCGATCTCAGCGATGAAAATCGTAAAGGTCGACGAGATTTAACAAACACGCAGCCAATACAATTTGGTGGTGTTACTTAATTATCATATTATAATATTATGAGATTAAAAAATTTATTCTTGATCTCATAAAGATATGATACATCATAAAAAAAATCCGGTATGTATCGACGTGGTACTTAACCAAAAGTTTGGAAACCGCAGACCACTGATTCGAAAAGAAAAAACTGTATCTAAATATAGTGAATTAATTCAAAATTTTTTAAAATGTATTAATTAAACTTAGTTACGAATATAAGAATATTTACCGATAAAATTTAATAAAAAAAAATTTAATTTACTATTAAAGAGTTACAGTAACTATCAAAGTTCCAGTTTTTTTTGCACAACATTGAATTAATTATATAGACGTATAATATACCTATGATACACTTTTTTTTAAGTACGGGTGACGTTTAGTCAATTTTACTATAGCTTATTTGTTTTTCCTCTTCTCGTAAAAACTCTTTTAGACTTAATCATTTAGAGTATCGAATTTTTATTGATGTTGTAATAGTTATATGGAGTGATCGTAGTACCTATTTTCAAAAGTGTTAAAAAACGTCGTTGAACCGATTTAATGCTACGTAAGTTGGCAGTATAAGAATATGTACAACATTTATGTACAGAAAGGTCCTTTTTACAAGAACATTTACGTTTGAAATTATTCATCAAAATACACAATATATTTAGTACAGAATAAAATATAGAAACTTCATCCACTTAACTCTGGTATGATATTTACTAACGACAATTTCTTAACTTTAAAGTGAAAATCGAACGCTGTGTGCTCGATGAAACGCGGAAGTTAAAGTTTCAAAACAATTGTTTTTGTAAATAGTTTATATCAAAGCAAAATTATGAGTGGTCAATATAGTATTTATGTAGGTACCATTTTGTCAAGATACAATATTCCCATTAAAATTGGTCAGCAAAAATATGAATATACTTATTATCTAATATTGAAATGTATTAGGTACTTACCTAAAATACGATAAAAATAATAATCAACAACACAGTTTTAATTACCGAGTTTGTTTCAATTTTAAGATTTCAATAGCTTGGGAAAAAATTGGGCAAAAACGACCTCGATACCAATAGTATACACAATAAAGCTAAAACAAATAATAGAAGATATTAATTTTAAAATTGTATTGCACAGATAGTTATTATATGGACTTGAACAACCACGTGTGCCAAATACAAACGTTCTGAAGTATAAATTCGATCAGATATTATGAAAAAATTAACTTGCAGTACAGACAGTGTAAGGATCAACAGCACGCAATCGAATTAATTAAATAAAATTAGGTATGTGGGGCAGAGTAAGTATATTTAGTGTCCCATTTTAAAAGTATATTTTATATTTTTACATTATCATTTGTTGTATGCATTTCGTAAGAATATTTTTATGGTGACTATCATATATATATATATCTATACTTGAAGTAGAAGTGCCTTCACGAAATTTCGTCCGTTTCGCAAACGTGTATTTTTATCACTCTGTTTAAAATTTGAAATGCACAAGCGTGATTTTAATGTCAAGAGATAGTTGTTGTTGTTGATGGTCGAGCGTGTTTCGAAGACAAACATTAAATAGCATATTTGACATTTAAAAAAAAAAAAAATCAAAACGTATTTTACTTACGCCACTCTCGTAATTAAAATGTTTTTACACGGCAGGTTTTGTGATTCGTCTGGAGAAAATCTGACACTGTTTTACTTGTTACGAATGAATGACGACCATTTTTATAACACTCACATCCATTCAATACGAATGACACACTTAGAAGTTAACAACCAATACGGTATTGAGAACATTATATATTTTATTAATATGTAATATTCATTTATGCAAATGAATAACATTGAAATTTTGTACATTAGCTCAGTAAATATTTTGAATCTCTGCTGCATGTATATTATTTATAAATCGGCTCAGTTTTTTTGTTATTTCTATATAAATTCGCAGTACAATATGCTAGTAATCTGCCGATCTTCACGAAGAAACTTTCGTGTGAAACATTAAGCTTAAATTAAAAAACAATGTTTTTGCTACTGAGTGGCGTTTCCAGAATTTTAAAACAGCTATAAATGTAGTAGGAAGTTATATAAATGAATGTATCGTATAGTGGTGATGATTCTATTTGTTAGGGGTGAAAGTTTGCAAGGTGTGGAAATGATTTAGAGCAGATATTATGTAAACTTATATGACTGATTATTAGTGTATGTATAAAGTTCATCTCACATTTTGGGAGAGTGTTACCTTCATCTCTTTAACCCTTCTGGGTGCAGAGATGGGAAAAATCAGAAAAAAAATTGATATTGAAAATCGAACGATTGGCGTTACATTGATTTTTTTGTTGATATTTTGCCTATTTTTTGAGTAATGCTCCAAAAACCAAAACAAACTTGGAAATTTTGGAGACATTTACGGCGAAGATTTTTTAAATTCTAAGATTTGTGATGTAGTTTTTGTTTGGAAAGAATGCTGCAATTTTTGAAATCAGTAACTTTTCTGATAGATTTATTGACTGCGGTGATATTTTGATCGAAGAATACCTTTGAATTTTACAAATTAAGAATTTTACCTCAAAAATTTGGAATTTTCAAGTTTGTGATGACGTCTTTGTGTATCAGGAGTGCTCTAATCTTGATATTTTAGCTTAAGATTATGTTAATTCTAACAGATTTTTGAATTTTACACATTTTGCCAGTCCGAAAACACAGAAATTTATACTAAAAATCCTGGCGGAGTGGCGTGCATATGAATCCGTTATGATCGGTCGGCCATTACGTATCAAAATTTTTACACGTTATTTAAATTTTAATGTTTTTTTTTTTTTTTATACATTGATACAAATTTCGGAGTTTGTGGACCATTCTTATTGTTAAATTTAGTTTTTTCAGCTCGCTCAGAATCGTTTTTTCGAAGACGGTGATTTTTCATTGCTTTCGGATATTAAACAGTACACGTTGGAACCACGATTTCCAACCCGGTGACCCACCCGAAGCGTACTCCGTCAAGCTATATACCCACGCGACCTAGGCTGATTCCGCGGAGTTTTTCCTACCTGTCTTTTTTTTTTTTTTTGTTCTGTGTTTATTATAATAATATTTTTCCGTTATTAGTTAAAATTAATTGAAAATTTTTTCACATTACTCAAACGCGAAAACTACAGAATGAACACGATAAGGTTTTTTTTTGAGCGTTAGCGAAGAACGTATTGTTTTTACAATGGGGGTTTTTTTTTTTTCGATCAAAAGTTCTTGTAGAAAAACAGCTTCAATTTCAACGTACCGTACTTCAAAAGATAGATCCGAGATGGTATTTGAAGAGTTTTTTGAAATTTCGATTGTTTCTCTTAGTTCTGAAGAAATAAAGAAAACGGCCAGTCGATCATTTTCTGAGGGACTCGTGGAACTTTGAATAGAATTTTCGTCATTTTGGGCGGCCGTGTATTGGTAGGGACAAATCATCACGTGTTTTTCACACGTCGATTTAAAAATTTTTTTTTCGGTATTTTTGTGATCGCTTTTTGACCGCTCCGGTTTTAACGTTCGATACCACAAAAAATAGAAAATAACCGATCCGCAACGGTACTTTATTTGAAGCGAAATTTTCGATTATTTTTCAAGTTCTCGGGGACAAAACGAAAACGGTCGAATTTCCGAAAGACTTGAAGTTTATGTTGCTCCGTTTAACGACTGCTCAGACCGTTGAATCGGTTCCGATCGTTTTTATAGGGAGTAATTGGAAACCGCTGTAGTTTTTACGTTCAAAAAACTTTGACACGATCTGTAAAAAAGACGGTTTTACGTGGGTAAAAAATCGTGGTCGCCACGATTTCGGTTTATAGCCGATTTTTTGTTTAATTTTAATATTATTACAATATGTATATAGTTTCTGTTTTGACGGAACGATGCGCGCGCGCGGCGGTCACTTCGTCGGCGGCGGTGAGAGTCGGCCGTGAGAGCGTGTCCCGCCCACCGATGAGGCGGGCAGTGCCGGCCGCCCACATTGAGCGCGACGACGACGGCGGCGGCGTTGAACACGGGCGCGAATTTCGTTTCTAAGGACCGGAATGTCGACGAAAGTGCGACGGGGACGCGCGCTCGCCGCGTGTTTCGAAAATATCGAAAATCGTCGGCCGCGATCGCCGTTGGTCCCGAGAGAAATGTGCGCCTTTGCGAATTGAAACTCAACAGCTCGTACCAGCTTTTTTTTTTTTATTATTTGTTTGAGATTCATTACCTACGTACTGTATTGCGTCGTTTTTATCCGGTTCGTATTCTCTGTGTTTCGTCTCGAAACGCGGACGACCGTTGAGTGAAAACATACGTCTCTCAATACGTGATATGTACGACGTTAAAATGTTGTGCGTTTTAAATTTATAAGCGATACATTCGCCATAAAAATGTGACCATTACGGAATAAAAGGTAATGTAAAAACGTTAAAATATAAAAAACTTGCCGCGTGTCGATTGTTTCCCGTCGTTGTATCTGAAATCCGAATTTATAATAAAAGTATTTGGTAATATTCGCATACATGCTCAAGTCCACGATACGTTTATCTGCGTCTTAAAATTTTAAAATCTATAGCTTCTGTATTATATACTTGTCCGCAGAGCTTCGTCAAAATTATCTACAGGTACCGCAATTGCAGTCCACGTCGCGGTTTTCGCCCAATCTCTTCCCGAGCTATCGAACTTTTAAATTTGATACAAACTCGATAGTCACAACAATTGTTTCTTATCGTGTTCATCATATTTTCGGTTAGGTTAATCGTTTTCAACATTAGACAGTGGGCTGTAAACGTAGGTATGTTTATATTTTGTGTACATAATATTATAATGACGGCATAATTTTGCTGCCGAACTTGATCGGAGTATAATCGTTACAACTTAAACTTATGAAATAAAACGGTAGGCATATATTGTATGTACGTTGGTGTCAATACTAGACACAAAAAATGACGTCAAAAACCGGCATAAAAAAGTGGCCATTCACCACCACCCATAATAATACTTTAGCTTCGATACAAACTACTCCCGAAGATTTGAAACTTTTCGTGAAAGACACGACGTTCAGTTTTCACTTTAAAGTTACGATATTTCCGTTAGTATGGTATTACGCAAAATTTCGTACACTTGAGGGCTGAAATTTAGTTTCGACCGTTCAATTTATCATCGTTATCATACTCTCCCTAATAATAGTTAAAATATTACATAATATAACCCTTCAGTGTCTATACGAATATATATATAGACAATATAGACACTTTAAAGCGCTAAGGTTGCAGTAGAGGTAGAGTTCCCATTTTATGAGCATGAGCGTAAAATTTAAAATTTCGTGACCCTGAAAATAAACGATATATTATGACAGTTTTTTTTCCCAAAGATTATCGACTACTGGTGCGACACCCATACATACCTCTTATATTATATTCGTTCAATTCCATATTCTCATGATTTCACGTTACTATATCCATCTAAGCATTGCCTGCATTTCGCCACACTCTGTTTTATTATCCACCTGTCAACCGTCAAACACTCCTATAGCCATATACACACAACACAACGATTTCTGGAATCAATTCTTATTTAGAGGAATAAAAGAAGCAACGGATTTAATAAGTATTTCAGTAGAAACGTGAATCAATTCCTTAAAAAAAAATAGGAACGTATTACTTGTAGTAGTATCCAAGTAGTATTTTAAATCTTATATTTTTTTCTGAAAATATAACTTTTTGTGTAGTTATATTATTGATACGTCGCAAATTTTAATTTTCAGTTTAGAGACGAAATTTTAATAAAATCCGAACTGCATATTTTCTTAAATGTAATATATACGTTTACATAATCGGTTGTTACATAAATCGAAAATTTTATTTCATATAGTAGGTATCAGTTTGCATATAAGTTATTTTTTTTTTTTTTTTTCATAATCCTAGTGTTTTTGGCACTTTTCCAGATTTGTTCAGATTTATTGTATCTTTGATTTCACTTACAATTTGTTGAGGGCACCTATACTTTACTTATTGAGCTCGTTTATTTATTTGGAAAATTAAATTTAAAAGTGTTTTTAGATTCTGAGCGTTAGCGAAGAATGTATTGGTTTTACAATGATGTTTTTTTTTTTCCATAATCAAAAGTTCTTATAGTAAACCTGCACCAATGTTAACGAATGATACCTTAAAAGAAAGATAATGGATCCAAGATGGTACATTATTTGAAACATTTTTTGAAAAGTTGATTATTTTCGAAGTACTGAGGAAAACAATAAACGGCCCAATTTTTCGAGTTGCTCCGATCAACATGAAATTCATATGTGTCATTTAAAAGGGTCTTATGAATATTCCGCTAAAATTTCAGTCGATTTCGTTCGTTTTTGAAGAAGTTATAGAAACTGTCGTTATTTTGGGCGGCCGTGTATTTCTTATGGGAGGCCCAAATAATTACGGGAAACGTGTTTTTTACACGTCGATTTTGATTTTTTTTGTGTCGATTTTTGTGATCACTCTTTCTAGTAGATAGAATGATCCGATTTTAACGTACGATATCTCAAAAGATAGATAATTGATCCGAGATGGTACTTTATTTGAATTGTTTTTTAAAATTTTGATTATTTTTTAAGTTCTTGGGAAAAAACAAAAACGGTCAAATTCCCAAAAGTGCTCCGTTTGATATGAAATTTATATGCGTCATTAAAAAGGGTTAGTAACGAGTTTACTGCTTAGTTTTCAAATGATTTTGATCATTTTTAAGAGAGTAATGGAACTTTGAAGTTTTTGAATTGTTGAATTTCACGCAATTGTTGTTCCATAAAACCTCTAGTATTTACGTTCGAGTCTCGAAACTTAAATACAATCTAAACAAGATAGTTTTACATATGTGGTTAAAAAATTTAGAAAATCGGTTAACACAATTTTGGTTTATAGCCGATTACAAGTTGTTATTTTGTCGTAAAACTCGTCATTCCGGGCTGCCATGTATGGGGGGAACAAATAATTACGGGAAACGTGTTTTTTCCGCATCGATTTGAAATCTTTTGATCATAACATCCAAAATAAAGATCGGACCAAGCTGAAACTTTTACACAATACCAAAATAGGAAAGATACAGATTTTGTTAAATTTGTTTTTACCACGACGTAGACAAATGAAATCGCTCAGAATCGTATTTTTGAAGGCAATGATTTATCGTTACTTTCAGAAATTAAATAACGCATTTAAACCACCACAACTTCTAAACTAGTGACCCAGCGTAGTCGCAACCTCGTCAAACTTCCCACGCGAATCAGACTGATCCCGGTCTTTTGTGATTCCTTTTTTTTCTTTCTTTTTTTTCACAAAAGGAATTGACGGCTCAACATCATCCGAAAACCCTTTTCTTGAACAGCTAATTTTCACTCATTCAGCCCATTATTACTTCCATCCAGATTTTCTTCATCAAACATCACCCTATCCATATCACTTTTGCAACTGTGCAAACTTCGTCCATTTTAGATTCTGAGCGCAGAGAAAAATGTATACTGCATATAGAATGACTAGGAAACTCAGCCGTTTTACGGTCGTCTAGTAGCTTAATATGTTAGGATGTTTTTTTTTTTCCCGTGAAGAATTTTAAGGGTAGTAAAAATGCTCCGATTTTTGAGGTCAGTACTTTTCTGAAAGGACAATCGACTCCGGGGGGTCTCGAATTTGAGTGTTTGAATTTGAAAAATATACAATCAAAAAGCTAAGTAAAGTTTACGGGAAAACGTTAAAAACGTTACGGCTTTGTGACATAATCGATGTGGTTTTTTCGGCCATAAGTCATAACTTCCGAAATAGTGATCGGAGCTAGCTGAAACTTTTACACAATATCAAAATAGGCAAGATACAGATTCGATACGGGTGATTTTGAAAAATCTTGAGCAGAACTTCAAATTTTTTGAAAATGACCATTTTTTCTTTTTTTCGATAAAAAATGTAATTTTCTATACAAAAAGTATTGATATTTTAGCGTGCAAGGTCGGCCACACGCGAACACAAACGCTACTAGAAAATTTCAAAAATCCGTAGCCAAAATTTCTTTTTTTTTATCGGTTTTAAGTTGGATATCGTCGAAAATCGGTCACACACCTTTGACTCGTTAATTTTTTTCATACACTTTTCTTCGCTGTATCGTGTAGAGCGGTGATTAAAAACTTGGGAAATATTTATTGTCGGCTACCATACAAGTGTACGTGAATTTTCGTCGTAACAACGAATCGTAACATCGTTTTCTATTAGACCGTAATGAATGAAGCGATATCCGAAGAGCGTATTAGTTTTTCTGAATAAAATCAATGCGACTTTATAGAGTTTTCATTCGGACTTGTCGCGCGCGTATAAAAAACACGTACGGCCGAATCGTCGACAGTACCGCCCAGTTTTTTTTTTTTTTTTAAGTCGCTTAGATACGACGTATAGTATTAATGACTTGTTTAAGCGTTTATCTCTTATTTTATCGCACGTAAATCTCTGGTAGTGAGAATACCTGTGTGACGACATATGCACTGCGGTAATTACTGTTTAAAACAAACGTGTTCATTTTCGGCCACCATTTTTCAACGTAAATTATAGTTTGCCCGCGTCCCGCGCGAAACGCTCTCGAGTTGGCGCCATCGCCGTCCAAGCGCCGCGCGCACCTTTCGCCGACCCGGGTGTCCACGCCCTCCGATCGCCGAAGACGGCCGGCCGCGGCGGTCCGGTGCGCGAGCGGCTTTCGTTTCTAGCGTCCGCGGTCCGAACGAATGTCCCGTGGCCGCTCGCGCTCACCGCGCGGCCGGAAAATCGCGAAAATCGACGGTCACGATCGCCGTTTGCTAATCGAAAAGACGAAAAGTTAATTCGGGCCGAAAGTGAATTTTCCCGACTCGTCGGTTGGTAAAAAAAAAAGAGTCAACTCGGGTAAGCCTTAAAGTAAGGCTAATAACAGTAGCCGTTTTCAATTCGCGCGCGGTTTCGAACCTACGAGCGATACATAAATGTATCCGCTTCAACTTATTCCATTCTTAGTACCTTACACTTTCAAAAACAATAATTCTTAGCCATCATACGTACTATTATTAACTATTAAAACTAACACGTTAGAAAAAAATCTATTAGATCAAAAGTTAATCGTAAAAGATCGATTAACTTGACCTTAACAATTTTTGACGAGTTTATGTCAGCCTTTAAACTATGTTACTTTACTCGATGTAGGTACCATGCTCGGGTTCGCGTGGCGCCGTAGGCGTGATTAGGTGGGGGGGGGGCTAAGGAACGGCCTAGCTCTATTATTTTTAAGCTCTCGAAAATGACTGAAAACTAAAATGTACAATTTTCCTCAACCACGGATTAAGACAGACTGTCTAAGCCCGTTCATTAGATTCACCAGCAAAAACGGCGCATTATTTGGAAAAAAACAAAAAAGACTTGAGTAGTTTGGAGAAAATTTTAAAAATTTCGTTTACGGGTATCGAAAAACTGTCAACATTTTACAAAACAGTTCAAATCGAGTATCAACCGATTTCCGAACTTTAATGCGACACTTCACGGTCGGAGCACTCAGCTTCTACCCGAAAAGATTATCTCGGAATAAAAAACATTATTATTGTAAAAATAATATTTTTCACGTGCCACGTACAGAATTTTCAGGATTGTTTCGGGAGTTTTTAGCGATCAATTTAGTTGACGGTTCTAAAATCATACAAACTTGAAAACATTTTTTTACACGTAGGACCACGATGTATAATAAAACACGTTGTGAAATTCACAAAACAAAAAGTTTCAACTATTCTTTTAGCTTATACATTTGGTTTATCACGCAATCGCATTTTCTCATTCATTGATTTGAGCAGTTTAATCGAATTTATAATTCATTGCGTTTGAAAAACGGTCATGAACGCGACTCAATATTGACTTAATAGATTCGTGTTTGTGTTTAATATACAAACATATTTTTTCACAAAACATGTGTTTAAATTTTGGATTGTATTCAACACAAGCGACAACTGTTGTGTATAACTGTATGAATGATTCGATAACATTTGATTCGAAATAAAACATTTACACAGCATTATAATTTATTGTTATTTGAGTTAATATTAATAATAATTTTGTATTGAGTTTGAGTGAGTATTGTATTACCGAGTACAACATTGTTAAAAGTAAAATGTAACGTTAACCGAACAAATACATACAAATATTCAAAATTTTAAATCGGACGAGAACTGAATTTAAAAAAAGTATAGTAACTACGACTTTGCAGGAGTAGGTCACTGTTTTGGGTGGGTCACTGCCGGTATTTGGAATGGGTCCTTGACGATTTTTATTTGATTTCAAAGCAATGAAAAATATCTCTAACTAAAATGACGTGTCTGATTAAGGTCAATTTTATGCTTAATAATAATAATAATTTATTTAACAGTACCTTTAAAAAAAAAAATTTACCATTTTGCCTCTCACCAAGGTGACGATAAACGAGAGTCAACATAATATTATGACATCAACATTTAGCATAATATAATTCATAGCATACAAATATAATATCACTGGTAAACAATGAAACTTATATTGCCATACTAAATTCGATTATGAGTGTAAGTTTAAAATATTTTGAATAATTATTGTAAAATAAATGGATATAGAATTTCGATAAAAATAACTAGTTTTCTGTAAATTACCTATTTTTAGTACTCTGCGAGTTTTACTGTAACTTTCGAAATTTTAAAACATCTTAAAACGAGTTTTAATGTAGGTACCTTTTGCGAAAAGAACAAAGCTTCCAGAATCAGGGTATAAGTGTAAATATTGAAGCAGTTTTTAAGAATTCATTTGAAAAATAATCAAATCTAACATCATGTCAAACATCCCGACAAAACTGATTTTATAAATATTGATCATTATTATTATTTTTTAAATAACTATATTTTAATTTAATTATAATATCGAGCCTACAGTGTTTGTACCTAGGTACACTGTTTTTTAATCTGTATTATTATTATTTTGCTTGGAGTGTCTTTCAATAGTTTAGTTTTGTTTTACAGCAGTTTTTCTCAAAGTGAACATTAGAATGGACTTTGTCGACAATTATTAAAATATGCATTCAAAAGAAGAATAATTTCATAAGAAAAAAAACATTTGCGAGGTGTTTTTCAGTTTCTTTTATTTTGCAGTATCTGATGTCCTCCAAACTATCATGGTCATACTGTATAGGTACTTTTAATCAGTTTTAAACTATTTCTCCTTTATACTTAGTTGAAAAATTATAAAAAATAGTAATAATTCAAAGTAAACGCGTTGGACTCACACGAAATACGTCATGATGGTGTTAAACTAGAATATTATATGTAATATCATACGATAAGTACTGCGGTATACGAGGTTATCAATTTAAATATTATTATTATTTGAAAAACTTGACATTAATTATTATAAACTGTAATTATAGTTGACTTTAAACAACACTGCAAGTTTTTTTTTATAATTTTATCATATAGTTTATTCAATGTTAAGTATCTTCAAAGCAGACCGAAGCTGTTATCTATGGTCCCATAACAATACGAAATAAATGAAATGTTAGTTAACAATTTGAGCATATGATATTGAAATTATTGTACACTTCTTAATAGGATGGCTATGATTTCCCACGTAAAGAATTCCATATAAAAGATTATAAAGATCTTCACTGACGTTTTGTTTGTTTTGTTTTTTTACACCCATCGTAAGATTTAAAAATTTCTTGAAATTTAATTTTTTTCTTGAGATATTTTATTTTAGAAAAAATTCAATTTTTTTTTTTATCATAGTTAAACGCTGTGAATGCCAATGAAAGCTAATGTATAACAAAATATTATAATTTATTGCCATAAATTATCCTTAAACAATTAAGTATAAATTAACATCTTAATAACGGTCAATAGAATGCAATATTGTACAGTTGTACCGCATATTAATTTAAGATAAAACAATTTAAAAATAATTAAATCCTTGACAGTATTTAGTCTAGAGTCTAAACCGATATCATAAATTAAGTAATAAAAACTAATTAAAATGGAACCTGATCACATTTTCATTGTAGTCAGTCTCGACGGAATTCTTAATTAGAGTAATATGATAATTGTACACACTTTCTAATTAAAACATGAATTATTATTAAATATTCGCAAACGACTAGTGTTTTCGTCAATTTAGTTACAGTTAAATTATAACATTTTTAGTAATATATGCTTTAAAAATCAACGGACAATTTCTCAAAAATGTTCTGAGGAAAATTTCTCATTGACATATATAGGTACTTCGTAAATAGGGAAATTTTCAATCATTGAATCCTACTGTCGTATACGTATATAAGGTATTTTTTGTACGGTCACCAAAGATATAAACAGAAAAGAATAATAACAACTCACAAAACAGAATGCGTGTCGTCTTCCATAAAAAGCGATCAAGAGAAAATCGCACGGAAAGAAAAACAGCTTTTTGTTTCTCAATTAAAATCAACGACTAAAAGATGTTCTATAGAAGACGTAAATCGTAATAATCGTTTAAACTAATGTTCCTTGTAACACAACCGTAGTGTATTTAATGAAGGAGAAAGTATGGAATTTTAATTAAGCAGTCCTGACCGCGAGTCTTGCAGTGCACGGTCAAAACTGCGCCCGAAATCCACGGAACGTGGCAGCGAATCAGAAGAATTTCAGCTGAAAAATAATGACTTTTTTTTAAATCTCGTCACCTGACCTCTCGTAGACGACGGATAACGCGATACCGAATACGTACCTGCGCGTCGGTAACGCGCGAATTCGGTTGTCGAAGACATTCTTCGCGTTTTTATCTTAATTTAATTTAATTTATTTAAAATAATTTAATATAATTTAATTTATTTCTTCCTGCAAGGCCGTAACCGTCAAAACGTTTTGTTTAGTTTTTTTTTTTTTTTTTGTGTTTACAGGTATGCGCAAAAATGTTTTATTTTTCACCTATATCAATTACAAATATGTATAAATTATCACAATTAAAACTAAAACAATATAGTATTATATGAAATTGTAACTGGTTTAAATTATGAATGTCATAATATTCATTAGATATATACATTAGTTTATGAGACGTTATATTTGATACCTAAATGCTCTATGACAGCAAATTTTAACATCGAATATTCGCTTAATGAGCATTGGACGTAATAGTATGAGCATATGATCAGACGCAGAATTTGGTTTTTTTAATTACCATATTGTTTTTACGATAATACTTTTTTCATTTTTTCTGTGAACAACTTTAAGGGTACGTAGTAAAAATGCTCCGATTTTTAAAGTCAGCACCACTAATGAAAAAATTTCTATAGAATTTGATGGTACTTTGAGGGGTCTCGAATTTTAAAGTTGAAAATTGAAAAAGGTCATGAAACTAATGAGAAACATTAATTATGGCTAACGTGTTTTTGACACATCGATTTAGTTCTTTGGCCATAACATATAAAATAACGATCGGAACAAATTGAAATTTTTACGTAAAGTTCAAGTAAGAATGATACAAGTTTGTTTGAAGTTTCAAATAGAACTTTGAAATTCTTGAAAAATGTACCAGGACGTATACTAGACAACTGAGTTCGCTCAGAATCGTATTTTCGAAGGCAATGATTTGTCGCTGCTTTAATAATAATGAGTTTGAACCACAAATCCCAAACCAGTGACCCACCCAAAGCGTAGTCGATACTCTGTCAAACTACCCACGTGACCTAGAGTGATCCCGGATTTTTTTCACTTGGCGCGCTGTAAAAACAAACCAGTAAGTGTTTTTCAAAATCTGAAAGGCCAAAACACGAATACGCTCTTTGTTTTTTGAACGCGTTTTATGCCACCCGAACCGCGTTCTGGATAAATAAAAATAACAAAACGATAATGTTTGAAAAATGAGTAAATGAGTGTATCTAACTGAGCGAAATGATTTCCCAGAACAATTTTTGAAGTGCATACGTTTACGACGATAATTTATAATATTTAGGTTTTTTTTTTTCATCATGCTTTAGATAGCTGTTAAGATTTGAAATTCTTCACTGATGAATTTATAATAATTATTTACACGCGTTACCTATTGTTATTTGCTAAGATTATGCGGTTCTTCCATAATATAATGTTTAATATAGGTATCGGGTTAACGCGATTCGTGCTGCACAAATATCATGCTTGTACCGTCAGATTCGGTATAAATGTATAATCATAATAAATTATTAAGTTTCTGGAAAATCTTGGTTAATATAAGAGGTCGGTTCGTCAGATAAGTAAAAATAACGTGTTTTTAAAGTCTCTTTTCTGGTTTTGTTCAGTTACCTATACACGTAATATATTATGTATCTATACTAAAAACGTAAGAAAACAAAGGTATCTACTGTTTTATCATTCGATTTACTGTCACGTTCGTTTTGTATTCAAATTAACGCTACGGTGTGCTTTAAATATTTTTCAGAGCCGTATTGTAAACAATAAATCTGTTCTCGAAAATTACGCGGGGTCCAACGATTAATCGTTGGAACGCAGAAGGTGTTCGAACAGAATGTTTTCAATAAGATAATAATATATGTGGCCAAAAACGTAGTTAACGTCCACAGTGTGAAAAACTCAGTCTAAAGATTCTGAATGAAAATATTATTTACCTTTCTAATGCTGAGGATTTTTTCTGGACGCAAAAACGTACGCGTTTCCATGTCGGACGACGATTTCCAGCAACCATGGAGATATTTTGTGTCGTGACAATGTTAGAATAAAAAAAAAAAAAAAATACCAATTTGGAAAATTTTGGAATGTTTGAAGACGTACTCTCATACTTGTGTACGTCTTACAGAGTCGACGTTTTCATTTCATTTCGAACCCATGTCGATAAATAACTGCACGCGATCACACCTGTGGACACTGTACATATTATTTTCAGGAAAAAGTCGTTCGTTGTTCGTACGACGCACTTTTGTTATTTTTGCTTATTTTCAGCCTACCGGCAGGAGCGTAGACCGCCGAAATTGATTTCCAAACTCATCGGTAAACGAGTTTTTTATTCCTTCTACGGAGATAAAACAATTATCCGACAAAAACGTATACACGACTAAAACAATGAAAAAAATACTATGATTGTTTTATATTCACGACTGGCCGAAAAAATAGTGAAATCTAGAAACGTGAGACACCGGTGCAGTCCGAATAAGATAATATGTCTTTTGGAGACACTATTTTTTATTAAAATCTTCTATACTAATAAATGTAAATTATTATTCGTGATTCGCGGTGGTGTAAATAGGGTCAGTCGAGAGTTTTGGAAAGAGGGTTAAAGTAAAAAAATGGTCAAAAAAATTTTTTGGTTTTTAGGGCTTTAACTCAAAACAAAAAAAAAATTTAAAAAAAGCGTCAAGTACAATCAAATTTCATTTTCCAAACTTTTTAGTGCTACGACGTTGTGTTCGATTGGACGCATCTCCTGGACGTCATGGTGTTCACAGGAAAAAAAAAAACCGTTTTAAAAACAAAATACCAGAGAATGATTTTTTAAACAACGGAAGATAATTATTCGGATGCGTCTTTTATTTTTCGTTACCTTTTTAATTTTTAAATAATAATTATTAGATGTTCGCACCACTTATTATT
Organism: Hormaphis cornu; assembly: GCA_017140985.1. NCBI lineage: Eukaryota > Metazoa > Arthropoda > Insecta > Hemiptera > Hormaphididae > Hormaphis > Hormaphis cornu. Next base: position 25,210,009 of record CM029358.1, read on the forward strand.
ATTACAGTCTGAAACGGCGCCCCCCCCCCCCCGTCTACGCTAGAAATAAACTAAAAATTCGAATTCGACATGTAAGAAACGAAAACGCGACATTTTGGCTGATTTTTTTCTGTTGTTTTAAAAATTTTTTACACTCTAAACAGCCAATTTACCGCCAGTAGCAGGTACGACCTTGCATTGGGAGTATAATAGGTGTTATCGTATTCGATCGGAAACAAAAACGACCGAAATACTGCGAAGGGGCGTTAATTACAATGTACTCGGATTTCGACGAGATAAATAATTTTCGATACGATTTGTGGAAGCTTACAGACACGTTCCAAGAAGTAAATATTCAGCGATATAGAGGTTTTATCGCCGTAATCATAATGGTTATAATGAAATCAACGAAAAATTCGTTTGCGTTCGACATCGTAATAATACGCGAAATGATTGTTATTTAATCACGCGAATAATTACAATATACGCGCAGTAAATATCGTTATTATACGCTGTTGGCACACCAGACACAACTAAAAACATTCGAGTTGTAAAACGTTTGGAAATAAAAGTGGCGTTTTTTTACCGGATTAACGGTGGTAAATTATTATTTCGTTTGAAGGCCGAAGAAACACGCGCGCCGAAGTATACCGACTTATAAAATTACGTAGGTATAATATTTTTTACGTATAATATTATTTCCTTAATTATGTGATTTTATTTGAGAACGATCAATTAGATTAGACGAATACTGGTTTCTCCGAGTCGTCCGGCACGCCGTTTCTTTTTTTTTTTTACAGTAGTTTTGTATCGAGTTCGGTTGGAATTTTATTCCGAACGGTGGCATTTGAATAATTGATTAATTGCTGCGCGAGACGCAAAGACGAATTCTTCGATTTTAAAAAAAAAGAAAAAAAACGGCAAAGTTGCTAGAGCTTTGCGTGGGCCAATGGTTTCAAAGTTGCGGTTTATCCGCGTTATATTTATACATATCTGATGGCAACAACAAATCACTGCGTTCGGAAAAAATACGATTCTGAGCGAGCCCACTAATCTAACATGGCCTGGGTGAAAATAAAAAAGATCACTTCTATTACAAGTGCGTAAAAATAATAATGAATAGTACACCTAGGAAAAACTTTTTTCGATTTTTTATAACGTTTGAGAACGACAAGGAATTATTTTTCCATAACGTTAGTTTAGCCGTTCTGACGCCGGATGTGACGTTTTTTCGTCGTTTTTTATCCGGCGCATAACTCAGAAAACAATGAAAATATCAGAAAATGCTTGAAATAAAACAAAACCGAAATCCCATCTTTTATGTGACATTCGACTTTTGCCGGATATCTAGTACGACCTAACGTGGTAAAAGCTGATTTTAACAATAAAAATGGTTCGAAAACTACGAAATTCGTATCGACGTTTAAAAAAAAAATTAATTAATGGAAATAACGTGTGAAAATCTTATCACGTAACGGCCTACCGATCATCATAATGGTATCGGATTCATCGGACTCGCCGCCACTCCAAGTATAAATTCGCGTGTTTTTGGACTCGCGGAGTGTGCTTAAAACTAAAAAATCCGTTTGAACTAAAATATAACGAAAATCTCAACCTTTTTTTTCGGTATTCCGAGTTAGGATCGGAGCACTCTTTCTACGCGAAAACGTCACCAGAAAGTATCAAATCCTCGCGGTAAAATTCTCAATTTGTTTTCAACTCAAGCGAAATTTGAAAAGTTCCAAGACCGAAATATCACCGCAGTCCCCATCAGAAAAATTACTGATTTTACAGCTTTCCTTCCAAGCTATAATTCATTACAGATCTCGTAACACGTTATACGTATCAATTATTATAACCGAAAAAAAAACCACACACGTTTCTGCAAAACACGGATAGCTTTCTCGCTTGAAAATCGACACTTGGGACGTCTCTCGAGTTTCGTAACACAATAATAGTTCTACGGACAACGACGCGGCGCTATCTGCTGCTGCTGCGTAAAATAATTTTAAGTAAATTACGTAATGGTAGGCAGAACGTCCGAAACGAGTTGCCGCGAGTTCTGCGCGTTCACGGGTGTCTTTTTTTTTTGTGTGTTTCACTCTGTTTAATTTATTCCGTCTGAAAACCGGCCCGAAGAACTCGAATGATCCACACTGGGCGTGGAAAAAAGTAAATTGTTATTGGACGAGGATGTTATTATATTATATAGTCGCCGGTCGTGCAGTAATGACACGATAATGACGCGTATTATAATTATTATAAAAATTTACAAACACGACCGCGCGCGCGCGATCAGCGTGATCGCGACGATTCGAGTTTTTGTACATATTATTAATTTTTATTCATTTTTTTTTTTTCCACTCCAAGGACCTTGTAATATGTTATAATAATCATAATAATACAATACCGTTGTAGGACGCAGACGCCGTCCAATCGTTACGAACCGTCTGGGCCGACCGCGTGTAACGGCGGACGACGTCACGATCGCGGACTGTACAGGGTGTGTGTGGTGTTTGGAGGCCGTGATCCAGTTCACCCCGTTCAGTAAATAACATAACCTAACAATTCAGATTCATTCATGCCAACCTTGAAATATAAAAATCCTAAAATATAAAATATAAAATCCGTGTGTCTAGGTTTGGATGCAATAGGTTTTAGGCTATTATCGTTTTCATTTTCATCTTGAACAGGGTGGTCAATTTATTGACTTTAAATGTCTACAAAGAGTATTTTGAATTTTGAATAGTTGGTATTCAATTTTATTTTAGGTTATGTCCAAACTCAAACAGGGTGAACTGGTATGTTCCCGTGTTTGGAGGGACCTCGACTTGAAGACGATTGTTTTTAACACACTAAAAGACAAATTTTTTACTCGTTCCGCAGCCGCGAAACACGAGTCGGTTTGTATACAAAAAAATAATATCCGAAACGTACGCTTTAAAACAGCACACGAGCCTTTTCGATTTTTCTTTTGTCGTATTTGACCGCTACGTTGTGCACCCCCGTGCGCGTTGAAAACGCATTCGAAACAGGCTGTTCGTTTCGAAAAACGTAACGACCGTTATCGACGTGGCACGGGGAAAAAATCGTGTTGGTCGCTTCAGAAGCACGACGAGTTGAACGCGGTTTCGACGGTAAATTTTGCACCTTTGCGCGGCTACACCGCAAGTGAGCAGAACCGATCCGAACGTTGTGATGTGCACCCGAGAAGCGGATAAACCTGTGTAAACAACGCCTGTAAGAAGAACCGGACGGAGTGCACGTCCGTCTACAAGTTTTTCGTGATCACACGCTTGAAGAACAAACCGATACATAGTTACGGACGAGAATTTCCGAACGGCTTTTGGAAATCTGTGTTTCGTCCGTATCACCCCGAATGAATGGGGGACTCGATATGAAACGGTCGAACGCTTCAGTTGCCGAAATCCTGTGTAAGATTTAGACGAGTGTTTGGAGAAACTCGTTCGAGCGATCCAAAACTCATCTGCGACGATATTTACGTGGTCGACCGATTGAATTTACGTGTATTCCGTACGATTCGTCACGGTGCCTTTCCCGCGCGAAACTTCGTGAAATCGCGTCCGTCGAAAAATTAATCGTATTTGAAAATATTCGTACATTCTGAGTGACAGGCGACGGATGTATTTACTGTTTTTACAACGACGGTTTTTCTTCTTCTCTCAACAACTTTTCGCGTAGAAAGAATGCTTTCAAAGTAAGTACCTCTAATGAGAGGTCTATAAACTCCGGTGGTACATTAGTTGAAATTTTTTTTGAAATTTTATCTACTATTTGAGTTTCGCCCCGAAAATCCCGCCCGCCCTCGAAAAAATCGAGAATTTTACGGGAAAAAATGTTCAGGTTTGTAATGACGTTTCCGAGTAGTAGGAGTGCTCTTGCAATAGTTACGTTGAACACCGCATGACAATTTAGGACTCGGGCTTTATTTATAGCATTTTCGGTACTTACTTCGGTTACTTTCCGAGTTCTACTCGTCGAAAACGACGAAAACGGCGAAATCGCCAAATCCGGCGTCAAAACGGCTACTACTGTCGTCATAAAAGACTATTATTCCATATCGTTGTCGATCTTTTACGTACTAACATTATTAATACGCTAGAAAATATTGATAAAAGTTTTTTTTTAGGTATTTTTTAACAGTTTTCTAAGTACATCGTTTGTTAAATACGAACGTACACTTGATAACTGCAGAACTCGTCCAAGAACCGTTTGTTCGAAGTCAATCATGGCATTCGGATATAAAAATAAATACGTTTGAACCACGACCCAAAGCGTAGTCGCTACTCCGTCCCACGCGACCTAGAGTGGATTAATTCGTTTTGGCGACGATTAAATTACGCCCAAGTCGGAATCCCGCCGAGGTTGAGTTTCGAACAGTACTTGGGAAGTCAAAAAAAAATGTAACTTTTCCGACGTGATCTGCATGTTTCGGTTTTCTACCTGCATCCAATCGTGTTTTATGAAACACGTCGGTGGCACACATTTCATCTGTCGTATTAGGTACGAAAAATTGTAAACGCGTTTAAAATATTGCCGACGCGCGAGTATTCTTCGCTTCAGACATTCAACGCACAACGCACGTCATTGTATTTGTGTACAGCGATCCGCCCTGCAATCTATAAGGCCCGTCCGAACCGGTCGGCAATCTCTGTGCAGTCTACAGAAAAACACCGAATCGGCTTTTTTCACAAACAATCTTACGATAAAACGCCTGCTTTTGTTTCAAATGAACGGGTGCCCGTAGATAATAATTTAAAACCACGTACGTGTGTTGAACAAGTGTAACTTAATGTGCGCGTAGGCAAGGCTGGGCAGTATTTTTTTAACTCGTTAATTGAAAAGTCAAGCTGGATGTTGATTTTTACAAAACTTTTTTAACCGATCAAACTAACAAAAATAAATTAACTGGACTTGAAGTATAGATTTATTTTCGCACGGACATTTTCACCGTTTTTTTACGGCCGTTCGAGATCTAATACGAACATCGTCGTGATGTGATGCTATATCGTTATTTATTATTCCCATTAAGGACGACAATTTTCGAAAGTGTGCGTAAAAACACCAGCCGTACTACGACGGAACCGCCGTCTCCAGAACGTCATTTGGACAACCCCTTTTAATTTACGGACCACCTGCACATCCAGTGCGGCGAGAACCTATACGTAAAATGCCACGAAAAACGAACGAGTTGTTAGTCCAAAAAGAAAGAAGAAAATATCTCTCTCCGAAAGAGAGTATTACGCGTTTCGCTGCGGCCTGCGTTCTTCCCTGTACAGGGCCAGGGAGGTGTGCGGCGAGCGGGGCATTGCACCTTCCCAGGGACTTTGATTAATCCATTTTGGAACGCTAGGTCAGTTTCAATCAATCGATTTGTTTATTCATGTCCAAGAGTCTTTTTAACACGCTTTAACGGCCATTTTATTTAATCGATTGGGGGTTTTTTTTTTGACGGTGCGTACAATCAAATGTAAATAATCGAGTGTTCCACTATTGTTATTCACCAAGCACCCGTGCGTACAACCGTCGGATACCGTGCAGTTCGAAAAGTAGTTAAAAAAAAAGCAAAACGTCGTCGGAGAGCGCCACCCCGTAACAACGCGGTCTGCTGGACGCGGCCCCGACCGTACACGGCGCACACCCTGTACACGCGTTGCTGGCCGCCCAATGTTTATACGAATCAACGTAACACAAGTGGACCGGAATTCACGGTCCGTGATCAACAGGTCGGTCTACTGCGCGAGACGCGGTCCGCTGCTGCGTGCGGATCGGCCCCATCGCGATAATACGAACATAATTAGAGGTACGCAACATAATCACGTTGCGTATACATACGAGTAGTAGTAGGTGCTCGAGCGGCGACGTCGCGTGCTCATGAGCGCACGGTAAGAGAGGGGTTAATCGCGCGCGGCGTGAAGGTTGGACCGAGTTTAACCGGTCGGCATGGCGGCCGTGCGCGCGCTGCGGGTTTCGCGGGCCAAACGAGACGACGGTCACAGGAGCGGCCGACGAAAAGTTTTTAATTTACGTTTTCGCCAGGTATTCGCGGGATCCCCGGCGAAAAATCAACGCGAGTTTGTTGTGTAGAAATCGTCGTAAAGACGTCGACCTGCGGGGTTCGGCAGCACCGAAGTTCCGAGCGGGCGGGGACCGTAATCGGTTTTTTTTCCTCGCGTACCACCCCGCGATGCGACGATCGCGAAAGTCGAAAAATCCGAGCCGAACGTACGATACGCGCGACTACGAGCGTTTTGACTCTCGCCGAGCTCGCTCGGAACCATGGATGTTCTCGTACATCCAAGTACAACTTTCAAACGCCCCAGCCGTTTGAAAGTTGTACTCGGAACCTAACCTAAAGCCCAAAGCGTAACCGTCCCGAGTTCACTCGGTTCGAAACCGTTCAAACCGATCGAATAGACATTTCACGCGAAACGGACAAACGCGACAATAGTCTCGACGTAACTCGAAAAGTTTTTAGCGGCTCTTTGAACGCTGCAGAACTCGCTCAGAACCGTAGTTTTTCTAAGCGATATTTTTTGTTTGAAATGTTCAAATTTAAAGGCATCTAATCCCTCTGGATTTCTTTTCCCCGTCTGTCGCCGCACAAATCGCGAGGAATCATCGGACCACGTGTTTCCCTCGCCAATAATATCGTACACTTGAATTGGCCTATACAATTGTCTACTGAGTAAACGGATTCGCAACATTTTTCCACGTGTTTGTCTTGAGTTTTCCGAAAAATTTTTTTACGAATTAAAGCGATAAAATTTACTTGGGAAAGCTACTATCAATCGCAACAAATCAGTTTTCAGAAACTCACGTCGTCATAATCGGTACATATTTTGTCACGTACATCTTTCAAAACCAGCCGCACCGGTGACCCACCCGAAGCCGTAACCCACCCAACTCGCGTCTCGCCGTTCCCTCTATAAAAGTTGTTTTTTTTATAAAAAAATAAGTACGATTGTAAACATTATTATATCAACCAAAATACGCATTACCGTGGAATGTTTCGTTCATAGATGGCGCTTCAGTATCGATATTTTTCAAAAAGAACATTATCGATGTAGTGGCGGTAAAATTAGTTATTTCCAAAACGGATCGCGGGGGAGGATCGGTTTTTCGTTGTTCAAACCCTACTCACCATCGAATTTTATCAAAATCAATCGTCATATTGCGTTACGTGAAATTTATTTCAATTTTGAGTTCTTAAAATGCGAGTAGAGTCGTTAAGACTTTTCCACTGTGAGTATATTAACTTATAAAATTTCGTCTTTTCCAAAATGGTTTTATTTTTTTTTTGGTCAATTTTCGGGTTTACATTTTTTCCTTTTTTCACCCGGTCATAGTGCTCTGTTTTTTTTTTTAGTGGATAATCCATCGTTTTATTTGCACTTCAATGTTTGGATATTATCGTCTTAAAGGAACGGCACCGAACGAGCGACCGAGTACCAAAATATAGTTTTATTACAATAAGATATGTAAGCAATTCTATTATTTTGGCAAGTTTAAACAAAATGTCGAAACAGTCCAAATTTTTCTAATTTTGAATTCCACCGCGCGGTCAAGATTTTACATGTGCCCTATAAAAACAATACTGCACCCGTTTTGAAACTCGACGAATCTTTGTTTTTGGATGTTTGCACTTAAAAGTCTGAGCGTTAGCAAGTATTATTTTTACGCAATGATGTTTTTTTTTCTCTCGACTGTTGTACGGGTAGAATGCTTCGATTTTCGAATTCAGTACATCTAACGAAAGGTCTGTGAGCTCCGGTGGTACATTGATTGAAGCTTTTTTCTTACTTTTTTCACCCCGAAAACCAAAAAAAAAAAGAAAAACTTTAAATATTCCGGTTTGTAATAAAGTTTTCGAAAGAGTGCTCCAATCGTTACGCGAGTTATACGCCGAAAACGACGAAAATGGTTAGGTTTCAAAATATGTTTGCCATCTCTACACTAGCGGGAGCAATTTTTTTCCCGAGGGCTGTAGAAACGTTTCCCCAGCCCCCCCAAACTGTGGAAGCGCTAAAATAAATACTTTTTTTCATATTAATGCGTAGAGCCTAATTTGTTTAACCATTTTCAAAATTTGTTTGCCTCCCCTACACCAGCGGTATCAATTTTCACAACAATTTACATTGAAAAAATTAGGCTCTACGTATTAATATAAAAAAAAGTATTCATTTTTGGCATTTCTACAGTTCGGGGGGCTGAGGAAACGTTTTTACAGCCCCGCCCTGGATGAAAATTGCTACCGCTGATGTAGGTGATGGCAAACAAGTGTAGAAAATGATCAAACAAATTCAAAAAAATCAGGCTCTACATATTTACATAAAAACCTTTTCGTTTTTAGCATTTCCACAGTTTGGGGGGCTGGGGAAACGTTTCTACGGCCGTATAAAAAATGCTTCGATTTTCAAAGTCAGCACTTCTAATAAAACGTCTGCAAATTCCGATGGTACTTCGAGTGGTCTCAAATTTCAAAATTTAAATTTGAAAGAGTCATGAAACTAAGGACAAACTTAGGAGAAATCTTAAACAACGTATTTTTCATATCGATTTAGTTTTTTTACTATAACACCCAAAACGATGATCAGAACGAGCTGGATCTTGTACATAATATTAAAATAGGTAAGATACGGTTTCAAGTAAATTCAAACACTTTTGAACTACGTACAGAACTTTGAAATTCTCGAACAATTTACCAGTACCTACGTATACTGGGCAGCAGCTGAGCTCGCTCAGAATCGTATTTTCAGAGGCAACGATTTATCATTGCTTTCGGATATTGAACGATATACGTTTGAACTTTCAAATCAGTGACGCACATATAGTGATCTCGGCTATTAAAATTTTTTTTTACTAAACGAAATCACCCGAAACAATTGTATTATGGTCAACAAATAGTTTTTTATTTGCCGACACAAATCACACGACTTACTGTCGGCGGCGCTCAATCGATCGTTGTGAAATTTCACGATTTTACGCAAATTTTCGACGTCGTTTTCTTCTCGGCATACGTTTCAAAATTTTCGTTTTTGAATTAGGGGAAAAAATGACGTTTTTTTTTTATTCATTTAGGTTTCAATCCGTTCTAAGTTCTAAGTGAATTTCATGAGTATTCCGTGTACCGGTTCCGGCGGTCTCTGACAAAAATAGTTTGATAAGTTATTGACAATAGTACATTATTGTGTTTTTAAACTACGTATTCACCATTGTAGCTGTTGTTTTTTCAAGTTTAACTGTCGACAGCTGTAATTCAAGTGAAAAAAAAAACAATTATTTTCATGAAGCACTGCGCGGCGGTCTTTCACACGCGAAAACGTTTTTTTTTTTTTTTGTACCTGCAAATTACATTATTAGAAAATGTTAAGCTCGAAATATGCTTTCGAATCAAACGTGTACGGAGAGAATCGTTTGCTGCACTTAAAACGCATTAATTTCAACGATAACACGTCATAGAAGTGACTTTTGATTGAGATAAGAACTTTTGATATTAACGTGTTTATTTTAATAATATTTTACATAATTATACCTCGTTTTCAAAATGTCTTCCGTGTTCGGAGATCTAACGCATACTATTTCGAAAATGGGCCTCTTGGACGTACAATAATAAGTCACTAGCCGATCATGAGGACCCTTCCACCGCCGATGGTCCGTTTTAAACATGTGTCTTAAATTGTAATATTTCACTTTGAATTTTTTTTGTTACAATATTGCCATTTTGATGTCACTACCTACCGTAATTATATTAGTTACTATTTTTTAAATAAACCCCGGGACGTACCTAGTGTTCGATGGGTTCTTATGTTCGATACATCCACCACCTGCCTATAGAGTAAAAGTTTAAAAAAACGTAATGATTTCAATGTGAAAAAACATCGAAACGGGAACCGCTACAGACCGTGCGTACATAACAAACGCGAGGAGAAATGATAACGTGGCACCGTTTTTTTAACACATTTTTTTTTATTGGAATATCAACCTCGAAAAAAAAAAAAAAATAAAAATATTTTACAACTTATTCGTACGTATATAATTTATAATGTACACGTAATATTATACAATAAGACCATCGGAAATCGTGTCGGAAACTTAATATAGTACACGTATTGAAAACGTACAGAGGATCGTATTTTACACGTTTTTCAGCCAGCGGTTTTTCTCTTTTCGCACGGTTTGCTCTGACGGGGGGAAAAATGAATAATAATAATAAGTAATACTTATGAGTACCGCCGAATGCCGCCGTTGTTGTGGTAGAAAAACGAAAAAAAAAAAAAGTACACAATTTGTTTTGGGTACGACGACGAAATGTTGCACACGGATTGAGCGTCAAACGAATTACAAAAAAAAAATATACAATGACTAAAAATTATAATAATAATAATAAGCTTAAAAAAAAAGAATTTTCGCGCGAAATACCGTACGTTCGTCCTGTAAAAAATTTAGGCAATTATGTCATCTTCTCGTCGTCGTCCTCGACTAATACTAATACTTAATACTACTACTACTGTACACACTACTACAATATCATTGCGAATGGTAACAATCACGAATTATAATAATACGTAATACAACGATAAAATTTTCGATAAGATTTTCGTTGAAATCACGTCGCCGACAAATGATTAATTATTATATCGTCGCATTCGCCGAGATCCGCAGTCCTCTTACGCGAAAACAACAAACGTCTCCGGTACACAACACTATTACCGTATCATCATTCCACCCCCTCGTCCGCCGGCGAAAACGTTGAGGAATCGTAATCGAATAGTTAAGAGTTGTTCGATAACTTTTTTGAGAGCTTATGCGACGATTAGAAAGGATGAAAAAAACAGTAATCTTGTAAAATACGTACCGCGTTTTCACAAAAAACAACCCTTGGCGGTAGCGCGCTGCTGTTATGGCTTTTTTTTTGTTTCCCGACGGATTTTCACCGCGGGGGGAGGGTGTTATTATCAAAATAATATCTCGTACAACGTTACACAACTACTACTACAACAACAACAGCAACAGCAACAACAACGGCAACAACGACAACGGCAACAACAACAACAACAACGGTAATAACAATCGCAGTCGCCGTGTAAAATATACAACAGTAATGGATACATTGTAAAAAAAAAAAAAAATACATCATGTACATTATCAGTCTTGGGGTGTACGGACAACCTTGCAGACGTCGAGAAGGAGAGAGAGAAGGAGTGGTGTTCTTCGGCACATTTTCAGCAGGTTAATAATATTTATACTGTTATTTACAACACCGTACGGACAAAGTGACACACTGCAGTCGTTTTTTCGATTTTTTTACACATTATTTTAGATTTGTATGTACATTAAAAAATACGCCACAATTCGCGAGCAGGTACATTCGTTATACTCGCCACCCGTCACGCGTTTTGAGGGCCGGCAAAAAATAGTTTGGGGCCGAAATACTGCGCGTATACTACTACTACTACTAATAAAAACATAATAAACAGAAACGTAGACAAAAAAAAAAAAAAAATTCACGCTCCATTATTGTACAAAACGGTTTGAATATTATATAATACAGAAATATATGATACAGGGGGGAAAAAAAAAACATGATATCGACAATAATTATGATAAAACGTAATAAAAAAAAATAAAACGGCTCTCGAAATCGCCGCGCGAACAGCGAGCCGTAGTAGAGCAGTGCCGCCAAAAACGGCGGCTCGTCTACTGGCTCACTGCACCTTGTCCTTGTGCTGCATGCCGTGCAACTGCAGGTGATCCGGTGCCATGAGCGCGGACGGGCCGGGCTGGTGCGCGTAGTTGCGTATGTGATTCAGCGAGATCAGTTGGTTGGGGAAACCGTTGAGCACGGAGCCGGGCCCGGGCGGCTTCATGTCCATCGGGCCGGTCATCGGCGACAGCTGATGGTGATGGTGGTGCGGATGGTGCGCGCCCAGCTGTTTCGCGGCGCCCTGCATGTAGTGGTTGTACGACAGGTACGACATGGGCGACGGGTTGTGCTGCTGGTGCGGGTGGTGCGGATGGTGCGACGGCGGCGGGTGCGACGGCGGCAACCCGAACGACTGGATGGGCGTGAACGCGGACGTGCTGGTCTTGGGACCGGCGGCCGCGGCCGCGGCCGCAGCGGATGCCGCCACCGCGGCGGCGGCGGCGGCGGCCGAGGACGCGTCCGACTGCAGGTATTCGGACGGCTGGTGGCCGCCGCGGGACGGCTGGTCGTCCGCGGCGGACGAGGCGCCGGCGGCCGAACCGGCGCTGGACGGGCCGCCGCCTGCGTTCAGTTCCGAGCCGCCGCCGGCCGGGGTCGTGCCGCCGCCCCCGTTCGAACCTCCGCCCTGCATGCACTCTTGCTGCTGCTGCTGCTGCTGCTGCTGCTGGTTGATGGCCTCCACGAGGTTGTTGGCCGTGTCCGGCGACATCTTGCCCCAGTACGCGCCGTTCTCGAGCGCGGCCCGCGGTATGCCGACGATCGGCGGCCGCTTGTCCATCCGCTCCGCGTGCTTCTGCATGTGCTTGGACAGGTACGTCTCCTGCGTGTACGACTTGCCGCAGTACTGGCATATGTGCGTCTTCAGGTGCTTGGACTCCTTGTGCTTGGGTATGTGCTCGAGCAGCGCGTGCTCGTCCTGGAAGCACTTGTAGCACGAGTTGCACTTGAACGGCTTGTCCGTCTGGTGGCACCGCGAGTGCGACTGCAGGTTGCTGAGCTGCGAGAACGCCTTGGTGCATCCCGGGTGCCGGCACTTGTACGGCTTGTCGCCCGTGTGCGTGCGGATGTGCTGCTGCAGGTGGCTGAGCTGCGTGAACCGCCGCTGGCAGATGTCGCACCGGTACGGCTTGATGCCCAGGTGGATGCGCGTGTGCTGGCTCAGGTACGAGCTGTTGGCGAACGTCTTGTTGCACTGGTGGCACTTGTACGGTTTCACGTCCTTGACGTGCAGCTGAGAGTGCAACTGCAGCTCCGACTTGGACGAGAATATCTGCGAACAAGCGCGGAAGCGAAACGCGTCAGTAAAAGAACAATTATACACGGTATCGCGACATATTATGCTGCGATGGTAACGCGCGCCGAGGTCGTTCCATCGCGTGGCCGACGGCGAGCGAGTTTCGCGGGGACGGCTGTTAAGAGCGCGCGAAAAATACGGGTGAAGCAAGCGGGCAGTGTCGCGTCCGGGTGCAGCGTGGACAGGACGATAGCGTGAATTTATCGGCGATATCGACGAAGGGTTAGGGTCAAGAGCGGTTTGGGCCGCGCGACGGACACGGACGACGTCGAGAACAGAGTTAGGTTGGGAGAAGAGTGCGGAACGGTTTTTTAGTTGAACGGCAAAGGACTGTTGTACGTCGTACGCGGAGAAGAAGATCGCGTCGTGTGAGTTTTAAGTGGTCTTGTTTGAACCCGCCGCCCCCTTATGGATGTCACGCGCCGACGAGAGTTAACCGCTCGGATCGCCGGGGCGTATAGGTGTTGCCACCGATCTACGTTAGGTCTCGTAGGCCGCGGCGTACCGTCTCCTATCGTTCTCGCGGGTGTTTTCGTTGCTCGGGCTACCGTCCCCCAAACAGTAAGAGTCTCGGATCCCCGGACCGCGGACGGAAAGCAAGACACATCATACGCGTTCGAATCGGGTATATGTGAGAGCTCGCCGTTAAAGAATAGAACGGCAGCCCAGAGAACGGAGTTTGAAACAACACGCTGCGCGCGATGGCAAAACATTCACGTCGTCCTCCTTGCTCTACGCGCGGTCAAAAACGACCCGAGAAGACCGCTGTCGATCGGAACTGCAATACGTGTCTGTGCGCACGGATCCGAGAACCGAACTAGTCCGACCCCAAAGACGGAGCAGCGGCCGTTCGACGAGGAGAGCTCAAAAACACCCCTCGGGCTAAAAAAATACGCCTCGTTGCCCGCGCACGATCAATCGTTGCGTACGCCGCGTCCAAAACGGCATTGTTTCGCAATACACGCGCCACAGTGATGACGTTGATACGTTTAAAAAACGAGCGATAGGTGGGTAATATCGTGTAATATTGTTAACGTGCACTACACCGCGGCCGAACGTGCGTGTTTTTTTTGTTTTTTTTCGACCGAATTTTCGCGTTACGTTTCGCCGCGCCGGCCGAAAGGACGGCGAGACTCGGCGCGAGTTATCGCGGCGGTGAAAATCGTACGTGTCATCGTGTTTTGCTGCCG
>CM029358.1:25236268-25246419 GCA_017140985.1 Hormaphis cornu
ATAATGTGTGTGTGTGCAAGCTCACGCTGTACATTATTCTTTGCACGTTCATTACTCCCATCGCGGCCCGCGAGCACCCTCTTTTTGTCGGATTATTGCAGCAATCGGGGCGGTTGCGCGTACACGGCACAAACGCGAAGCACGTAAAAAATATATGTATACGTATAAAGAACCAAAGGGACAATCGAGTTTTATTTTTTTTTCGCGTTTCATTAAACCCGCCGCCGCCCTCTTTCGCGCGCGCTCGCGCCACCGGAATAAAAAAAAGAGAGCGAGGAAAAAAGGGTGGTAAAAAAATAGCCCGGAGCTACGGGTTTCTGTGCGTATAGGTGGGTCGCCGCCACCCCTTTTTCGTCCGTTAGAATATAAATACTCGCCCCCGGAGAGAGAGAGTCCGCGAACGAGAAGGGACAGGAGCCGAGTGCGGAGCGACCGCGGCGAGCTCGACGATGCGCAGCAGTTCACGCCGTACGAAACATTACGCGGACCCGAGCCGGGTCGCGGCGGAAAAAGAGTCTCTCTTTTTAAAAACAATTTTTCAGCTATAAACACGTTACAAAAATCGATTCACGAGTCATATACATCGAGTCGATTAATATGAATTTTTCACGAGCCCCCAGCTTCGAAACGTAACGCGCGAAAACATAAACGACGAGACCATTATTACCGAAATTACAAAAAAAAAAAAACGACGAAAATTACCATGTCGTACTAAACACACACACGGGCGGTGTAAAAAAAATTTTTTCGAGACTCGGCGGCAGGTACATGTTATTATTATGATACACTTACGATTCGACGACGCGGACGATTGAGAGGAGTGTGTGTGTGTGTACAACAATAATGTGTGTACCCCTCGTGTGCACGACGGAAAAAAAACAAATATTTACGGCGGGCAAACAGAAGCGTGGAAAAAAAAAAAATCGAAAAAAAAAAAACGACGAGAAAAAAATGCGCGCGAACGACACACTTGTCAGGTGTGTCGCCGCCGCCGCACACACACGTGCAGTATATTATAATGTCTGTTTTACGAGACGAACGGAAAAAATGTTCGACGAGACTATACGTTTATACTACAACAGTACGTATTATAAAACACATTATTCGTACCTATACACGCGTGTACGGGAAGGAGGAAAGCACGTGTTGATAAAGTGCAATACACACCGTCGTTCGAAATAATGTTCGATATTACAATGTTTTTTATCGTGCCGTATTCGTTACGAATCTTGGCCATATCGTGTCGTTTTTATCGGTTAGATTACAGATCCAATGTGGATCATAATGTATTATATTTGTGGGTCCGTAGGAGGAGCGGCGGCAACGCGTTACACCTCTCTAGAAAGGGATCAGTCGACGCGGAGCGCTGCTGCAATAGGAAGAGGGACTTTTATTTTCAGTTTCTCGCAATAGAGTAACGTGACAACTGCAGGGACTGTGCAGGAAGAGGTTCCGGTTTGAAGTAAATATGTTTAAAACGTCTTTTTTTTATAGGCGTGTGTCCATCATCTTAAGTCGCTGCACGTTCAACGTGATTTCAGAAGTCTCGATTCCAATGAGAAGCGTCCTTTGGTTCCCCGCAGACTTCAAAAACCCTTAAGAATTATCCGTACGTAACCCCGACGATTCGCTCCGGACCCTTCGAAACCTTCCGCCAGAAACCCGCCACAGGACATTCCGTGTAACGGACACAAAATTTGAGGTATTTTTTTTACACGTCATGATAATATAATTACTAATTTTTGAAAAATCTGTGTCTACGATGTCGACCGTAGTACACCGCGAGAAACGCAGAGCTGCAGTGTAAACATCATAATGTTATAAAATGTACAATATATACGTTTTAAGCATATAGTGTTTGTATAGTAGAACAAATAATTGTATATAATAGTTTGAGGACAAAATCTACGATAGTATAACGGCGGAGGAATATCGAAGAAACTTATAAAATCCACACGCCTCGTGCGTTATGCTCCGCGCGCCTCAAAACGATATACCTGTCACAAAATAAAAATCTGCAAAAAAAATCTGCCTAAAAAAAAATTCGTGAGAAACAACAACGTCATAACTTTGAACGCGCAGCTTTGGTCAGTGATCTCTTCATTGCTATATTGTGTATATGTGTATACACACATTTGACATTTTCAGATAACTTCTATGACTCGTGATGAGCATTATAACGATTGCAGTAAACGTCATGTACGTTTGCTCGGGGCTGCAAAACACGATAAGACGTATCAAAATCGTTCGCACCTATTACATACTCGACTACTTACCGGAGTTGCATTATACGTATAATTTATAAATTGAATACGGCAGTGTAAGAAAAATAAATTAGAATGGGGAATATATTAACCACCGAGAACCACACAGCTGGTCGTTACGTCATATTGTGTGGTAAAACTAGTTTGGGAAATCGTTACATATTTTGCTGCAGTGACATGACGTGTATATTACGAAGAATATTGTATTATTAATTAACGAGCAGAGAAACAAAGAACAAAAAAAAAAATGATATTTATCATATTATTCGGCTAGTGAAGGATGCGGCGGCAGGGTGAATCTCCGACAAAGATTTCTGTGCCAATCGGATGCTAAAACGAAATATTTAACCGTTCCGACAGATGAAAATCAATGTGGTTTATGCGTTTCGATACATTTTTATATTAGCTTTTTCTTTTTTTTGCTCATACGTGATGGTCTCGTTCAACCGAAAAGTGCGCGCGCTGCCAAGTGTAACGCGACAGTACGAGAAAACGGTAATTATTCGTACATATTATCATATACTTGGCGTTCTCAAACGAGTCAAAAGTTTCTCCTAAACTTGACGTGGCTCCTCTCCGAATATTACGATCGCCGCTACTGCAGTTGCTGGTTTTTCTTTTTCCGGTGTTGAAAACTGTCGAGATTGTTTTCTGCGCGTTCGACAATGTGTCCGACCGGTGCGCGTTTATCAACGGACTTGGCTACGAAAGAAGCCAGAACGATAACCGAATGTGGAAACAGGACCCCTGGAGCAGAGGATCCCGAGGTTTTTCGGCCACGTCCTAGCCGACGACCGAAAGAAATGCAGAAGGGAAAAAAAGGGGGCGAACAACACCCGCGATGCACGATGGACATGCAGAAGAAGACCGGTCCCCCGTCGCTGGCTGTCCACGGGAAGAAGCCGCCATTCGGTCGGCAGAAAACCGCGAGAACGGGGGGTGGTTCTTGTTGTCGATCGCGTGATTTCTCGTGATCGTCCGTTTTTCGGAAGATGGACGAAAAACGTAGTAAGTATCACCACCTACTTTTTTACGCGCTCAGAATCTACAAACGGTGCGCGCATCGCAAATAAAATAACGAACGAAAAATTCATCTGCAACATCCGGACCGACGATGTCGGGGGCTGCTAATAATAATACCATGCAGGTAATACACACCCCCTACACATTACGGCGTAACAACGGCACGGCGGCGGCCGTGACGGATCCTCCGGCGACGACGTGCCCGTCGCGTAATTTTTAACGAGCCCGCGGAGAAAAATATGCGATTGTACAATAATAATTAATAACATTCACACATATTCGTTGCAGCGGATATGGGGAGGATGTGAAGGCGAGGATTCACAGGATTTACGGTGCGACCGCGCGTTGAACTCTCGCCGTTATTATTACAGTACATATGTCGTATTATACTGTTTTAAACACGTTTTACACGTACTCGTATTGCATTTCGAACGCACAAAATACACACAGCATAAAATATCGTAGCCCGTTATAGTCGCAGTCGTACACACACGCACTGCATATGGCGACGGAACTAATTTTTGAGAAAATTTGTCACCGCGTTTCCGCGCGAGCCGAAGCGAATTTCCTCTACGTGCGACTTATTCCTCGTGACGATTGCATCCAAGGTAATATGTAGATACATACGCGGGAGGGAAACGACAACTTTGAAATGATAACACACACAGGGTGTTGGCACGAACGAGAACGTTTTTGAAAATTCGTACTTAGAAAAGTGTTTGAAACGTACGTGTGTAGTTTGGTTTTTTCACGTTTTGACGCGGTCGCCATCATACAGCACGCACCAGCAACGCGGCAACTATTGTTATATCAAAATTCTCAAAAAATTTCGAGAGAACAGAACGTTTTCGAAATTACGGAGAAACAACTGTGAAATGTAACGTCGCGTAAGAAACGTTAAAACCGATAGGTCGAAAAGTTGTGAGATTTTCAAGTACGACCGTTCAAGACGCAAAATCGACCCGTTCGTGATAGGCCCGAAATCGAACGAAACACTTTTTATTCTACGGTACAAAAGATATGTCTGGGGTGTTTCACGACACGACTCCTCGGATGATCGGGGAAACAACCCCAATACACGCGAAACGCCGGTTTTTCGCAACTTTTCGGTGATCGAGTACGTCCCGCGTCAATAAAAAGACCATCGTGAAAATCGGAAAATCACCTCTCCAACGGTATACCGATCCGGTTCGCCGCGAGAAAATGTACCGCGCGTATCATCGGTGCGCTCTTTTCGGTAGAAAACCGTTTGTCGACGGTATGAAATAAAAAACGTCGCTGTTTAAGACCGCGTCTCTATAGTATAGTGCACCTCGGAATTTATAGAAGAACGGTCGTGTTCGCCGGTCAAGCCTACGATTTTCGACACCGTCCTCCGTCTCTCCGTTCGTCGCGAACACTCCGCGCGCAACAAACCCTGCAAGTGTTAAAAAAACCCGTGTTTTTTTTTTGAGTAATAACGACGCGACTGCGGCATGTGGACACGCCGCGCCGTTTGACATCAGATCGCGACAAACTCCCCGTTTCAAAACGTAAATACGATAAAAATACGTATTTCTCACGATACACACACAGGAGGCGGATGTAAACTGCAGCTTCCTCGGCGGCGTTCGTTTTCGCACGACGACAATAATAATCAATTTACATTTTTACCATTTCGCAGTTCGGCAAGCGTTTTTACACGGATCGGGCGGAATTTACGTGGCCCGGACGATAACGTTTCGACCCGAGTCTCGTCGAATTTTCGGTCGAATAGATTTCTCACCGCGTTCGTTTTCGAAATCTCTCGGATGGCTTTTACGCGCAGAGCCGAGTCGCGCGGAGAGCGGTGATGTTACACGCATATATCGAACGCTTTCGAGTTGGCTCCTCCGAACAATTGCCGAGAGCTGTGAGCCCCCCAGGCTTCGGTCAGTAGATGTTTATTTTCGTTTTAAGAGGTATCGGGTTACCCACCCAAGACCGGCTAGACCGGCATTTCCCTCTCGTTCTGCGCGCTTTTGTAATCTACGTTCTGAACGCGTTTTTTTCGAGGTTCGCGTTGACTCCAAGCTATTTGCAGGCTGTATGGCGAGCCGTTTCCGAACAACTCGATTTTACGACGATTGCATTGAAAAGAACGGTTTTGTTGATACGCCGTCGTTTGAACCAGTCGACGACGACGGCCGGCGAAGCATGTCCCGGCAGAAGCGCGCGTTTTAAAAAAATCTCCTCTTGCCGTGCGCCGTTGGCTTCAGTTAAAGCTGCTCGTTTTTCCAAATGCGACGAACGGAAAGGGACGGTCAGTCCTTCCCGGCGATAAGAGAAACGACTGACAGTATATTCGGGGATAACCTCGAAAGAAACTTAAGAACTTTACGGAATTTCATTATTATTCACCGAACCAGACTTGGAAGACAAACGATGTAACCGAGCAGATATGTGTTTGGCACTCGCTCGTCGCTCTGCTAACAGATAATAAAAGCCGACGGCGGCGGTCCAAACCTGGACGCTTCTTTACACGTCCAACGCCGAACCTAAAAAAAAACCTAACCGGGAATTTTGCGTTTTTCTAAATCGGCAGTTTTGAGTTCTACCCGGATTTATATTATTTTATCAATTCTTATCAACAGCGAAGAATTACCGCTCCGTCTTCCCGCCATAAAAAAATATCGTGTACCGCGCGCCAGTCGTCCACACACGCGTAAAATTATTTACATCGTTCGGTCCGGCGCACGATATTATTACTACGACTTTCGGGTGGGCGGCCGCCTAATATATGCACACGCGCGCTCGTGAGCTGCGGCGGCGGCGGCAACAGTTTTTTAACGCGTTTCGACAAAAAACATTTATGCGCGGCCGCGGCGTACAAAATACGTAACGTAACGTAATAATAATACCTATGTTATTATTATAATGTTATGTCGTCGTCACAACGTCGGCCCATATGGTCGCGGTTAACACACACAACGGTGTATTTTTTTCTTCTTTTTTTACGCGTGAGCGGAGACTTTTTTTTTTTTTGTGTTTTTTAACGGCCGTACACGCGCGCGGTTGTCCGCGGCGGTCCGATATCAATACGATAATTCGGTCGCACGCAACGTACACACACAATTTTAGCGGCGCCAAACGATTGAAACACTGCGCTAATATACTATACACATGTGTTGTATTAAAACGACGGGATTTTCGGTTTTTTTTTCCCCCGTCCCAGAGACTACCGGATAACAGGTACAAACGGTATTAGACGTGCGGAATTAAATGAAGCCAAAAAAAAAAACGTCGTTATAACCCCACGCGTTTTTTCGTCGTAAACGTTTATGCGTCCGGAAAAAGTCGGACGTTTATTCGTTATCATTTTTTACCATTTTTTATCATTTTCGGTACGCTGCCTTGGCAATTATATACGTATAAATACGAACGAAAGGATTACCCACCCAGCAAAGGAGTGAGCGCACGCGGTGTATTGTACAGTTAAAAAAACCGCACGTGGTCGCGCGCTTAAAAACTTATAAACACACAAGGCCACGCGGCGGCGGCGGCGGCACGGCGACGACGACGACGACGACGACGATTTAGTCCGTTTCCTGAAAGCCATTAAATTCAAAATCGGCTAACGAGACGACGACGACGACAAACACAATAAAAAATAAAAAAACAGACCGAGAAACGAAATATTTATCTTATAATTCCCGCGCGCACATCTCCATTATTACTATACCGAGTGCAATTACGTCGTTCGCGAGACGACCGATGCTCTATTTTTATTACACGTTTCGCGAATAATATATAATACAGCTTATTATTATTATTACAAACGCGTACGACAGTCGTATTATACACACAAACACACTCTATCCGCGGATTGCATCTCGGTTTATGGCCACGCGCGTTTCGCAAGTCGACTGTAATAAAAATATCCGACGTCATTATAAAACGGTCGAGCGAAAAATGCATTTCTGGAACAATGGAATTACACGCGCTAGTTCGCTCGGTGCTTAAAATTTTAGCAACACGTTTTTACGTAGATGGGGGTTATTATATAAAAAAAAAAAAATAATAACTTATAAACGTTTGATGACACACAGTGAGGCGTAAAGCGAGTGGTGGACAAAAGGAAAAAACGAAAAATACGAACACGGTGCTCGCCTATCAACTGACACCACCAAGAGCGACAGTCCGCACACGATAACGCCGACGATTAATTGTAATAGAAAGAGAATTATCGTTTTCTCGGCAAAAACGGGCACGATTTTCCATCACGCTGCATTTCCGGGCCGTTAAAATGTCGTGAAATTTACATTGCCCGTGGAGAACAATCGACAAACTCGGTGGTACATTGAGTATTTAGATCATATCTGTTCCCTATAAAAATACTACGTTGAAAAACGGGGTTCGGTCGTGACGATGAGATCGCGTTCACTGTATACGCGAAAACTCCTAAAAAAATAACGGTCCGACCGTTTTGAAAGAGTTGTTTACATTCTCTATGCGCGGGGGATTTTCGGACCATTTGGTTTTCGCCAGAACGCCGCACACTGAGCCGGCTCAGAACCGTACAAACTGTTTCGATGGCAACGGTTTATTAAACCGCAACTTCCAAAACCCACGTCAGTCGCAAACTCCCCGTCCTGGAGCGATACCGGCTCTTTTTTCTTCGCTCTCGAGTCCCGAATATTCTCTCAACACGGTTTGTTTCATTTTTTTTTTACGGCTCCTCAGACCGCGATGATGGCGTGTTACAGCGCCGCGCCCGTTTCAAGGCTAATGAACTCCTCTCTTCATTAGCGAGCGCCGTACACCGACAACAGCTCTGCGCACCCATGTTGTGTATTAATAGGCGGGTATTGTTGTGCAGTCGTCTAGCCGTGAGCAGGACGACACACACGTACCTGCCTGTGTTGTGTACCCACACACTTGAGACTGTTGATATTGTTTAGACGAAAAAACGGATTTGAAAGCGGAACAAAAAGAAAAAAAATAACAAACCACACGCGCGACTCGAGCGCGGGGGTGAGCCAAGTCGGCGAAAACGGCTCAATTTGTTTTTAGCGGCTCATCGACGATATTTCGCACCCGGTCGAGCCGAAAAACTCGTACTTTTTATAACTCCGTAGAACGTTATTATAATATGCGAAATCTGTGACCATTGTCGTAGTATCAGCCGCAGTCGTGTTGTTATACAGTGTAAAAACGGGGGGGAGATCGCGGTTGAAAAGCACTTTTTGGTTGTTTTTTTTAAAAAGCCTCTGTATATATATTGATTACAGAGGCCTTTTACATTTCATTCGTCCAAATACCGAAATAAACCCTATGAAAACAGACTTCAGAGTGCCCCCACACGGGCGATTATGTCGTGCTGTCAAAGTTATAGAAACTGTGCTCTGGAAAACTGTTTTTATTTTGGGAGGTTTTTTTATTCGTTTTCAAAACGTTAGAACTGTGATGCGGAACTAGCAAAAATCTATTCAAAGTGCGTGCCTATAGTAAATAATTCGACCCGTTAGATTCGTAACAATACTTCGCTCACATACGAAAAAAAATTTTTTTTATTAAAACAAAACCGGTAGTAAAAAGGAAGAATGTTCAATGTACGTGTGTTTCCTACGTCGTGTATTGCAGACGATGCCGCAAAATGGATGCACTGTGGCGTAATTCGTGCCACACGATGCACTACAAAATTCGACGTCGGGGGACAAAAGTTGTTGAATTATTTTCAAATCATCGTACTGTTCCGTAATCATGTTGGTCAAACGAGTCTCGTCGATAAAGAATATTTTCAATTTTTACACGATGACATCATAATGACGTTTTAATCGGTGCTTCCAAAAACGGCAATTAAACACCCCTTGTTAAGGGTTTCAACAAATAGGTAATTTAGTCGTAAGTACGACGGTACAGACGAAACGGCAACAACCCTCTTTCGAGTAACGATACGTGCAAGGGGTGTTTCAATAAAATAACTACGATGTGGTCGCCTAATGTTTTTCTACGTAGTAAAACAAACGCTATCGAATCCGCGAAAATTAGAATCGCCGGCTCAAAACTTCAGAAAACCATTTGTTTGATGTTTATATCAGCGGTATACCAAAACAATAAACACGTAAAAACGCGTTTGTATATTAGCGTCGTGCGCGCAGTCTTCATACCAATATAACAGACGACATACACAATCTAACGTTTCAAGACAAATAACGATGTGAATTATTTTTTCGTAGCGTGAAACAGAAACAGAAAAGTTACTAGTGCGAATTCAAATTTGCTATTTTTTTCTATTCACGCAATCGGTAAGCTTGGGAGAAACAAGGAGCGATCAACGAGAGATTTGGTGTGCAAACGCAATAAAACGGGTTTAAATAACTCGTATTCGCCGCACAAATTGAAAACAAACGTACGGATCATCGGTCCATCGCGGTGTAATAATTTTTAGAACAGTCGACTAAATCGAACGTTATATAATTTCTGCGTAAATTTTCCGTAAAAAACCGCACGAAATGTACATACAGTCACGAAACTGTAAGGAGAATCTTACGAACATTATATAAGGCAAACGTGTTTTTGACGTATCGGTTTATTAGTCGTTTGGCCGAAATAACAACGAACAAATCTTACACGACGTTCTACACAGGCGCCGTGTTAAACGCGTTTCGAGCGAAAATTTTTTCAAACTGAGCACAGAACTTTGAAATTCTCGAAAAACGTACCAACGACACGGGTCCGACAGACGATCGTGCTCGCTCGGGATCGTGTTCTCGGCGTTTAAATAACGCGAATTAAAAACCCCCGAAACGTAGTCGCCGCACTAAACTATACTCACGCGCACACTACAGTGATGCCGTTTTTTTTTTTTGTTAATTTCCGACCCCGCGAGGGATTTCTAGTGTT
>CM029358.1:25246819-25284356 GCA_017140985.1 Hormaphis cornu
TTTTTTTTTTTTGTTAATTTCCGACCCCGCGAGGGATTTCTAGTGTTATAGAAAAAAATCGCGCCAAAGTCTTTTACGATCGTCAAATACAGACGCGTGTACCTCCTTTTGCACATAATAATATACACGTCTCGTACCTCTCGGACGTAAGTCTGTCGTTATTAATCATTATTTATAACGATATCTCTGTTCCCGCGTTATAACAATAATACGTTCGCGGTGAGACTTGGCAACGCCGCCGCCGCCGCCGCCGCGATTTTTTACTCCGTGTTCCTACACGCACACGCGCACGCACGTACGCATTCATTATCCTGCGGGTGCTCTTTTTTTTTTTTTTTTTTCGTACCTACCGCACACATCAAACACACGTTTCGTGAAAAAAAAACGTCAATATTATTGATTTTTTTTATATTTTTCCAGTCAACTGCGCGGCGTATGCAGTGTGACTCTGCTGCTGCAGCTCTCGTCTGTCGGCAAAACACCCGAAAACGCCGTACCGTTACAATATATTGCGACTTGTACGGTAACAACACTGTGTTTACAAAAAAAACGGACGCGCAAAGAGGTAAAATCGCCACAAATTTCGCAGCGACAACAATAAGCAAACAATCGGCACGCACGTTTTTCTTTACATACGGCTATATAGTATTCTTAGGAAAAGTACGAAAATTCTCGTTATATCATATTCAAACAAACTTTTCACGCATCAACCGTAGTATTTTATAGCCGTTTCGGGGGGTCTCGTCGTCCGTTTTTCCTTCTGCGGTAAACGTCGTAACAGCGAAAAAGATGACGACGAAAACGGCGCTTCGGTGTGCAAGCAAAGCGATAAACGCGTTAAGTGTAATGAAATTTTGCCGGCACGAGTATTATAATGTAGGTCGATTGGCAGTTTTTTCCCCGTTTTCTCTTCGTGTAAAACACGTCGTACATGATATTATAGGGCGAAAAATTTGTCTCAAAAACCCGTAGTACAGATCCGTAGCTATTGTGGCTGTAAATAAAATGTCGAGTGTATCACCCCCCCGGACATCTGCAAACATCCCCGTACCTGCTGTATTGTGCGCAGATGACAATCGCCCGGGCGGCGCCGGGGTCGTCGAATTCCGGAAATACACGCGGTAGGTAACTAACTGCTACTCTCGTGTACACCAAATAATAATAATAATATTGTTATTAAATAGGTAATAAAAACGTACAAACCGGTGATTTATTAGAAAGTCAAAGGCGGTTCGAGGGGTATATCGCCCCCCCGCCCGCGGGGATCCGGTCACTACCTGCGGCATGAGTGTCTTTTTACAAAAAAAATGGAAAAAAATAAAGAGATGAGAACATCGGGGTATAAACGCGTATTGTACACTCTTGTTGTAATAATAACAATAACACGTACGTCCTGCTGCAGTACTAACCGGTCTGTTGTTAGTAGTAGTAGCCCATATTATAGTGTATCTTGGTTGGCAGCATAATAGCATAGTATACCCACAGAGCAGCAAAAGGGAAAACGAATTTTTTTTTAAAGCAAGTATAATTGATTATCTGATGCGTTCCGGTCGCGTTACACACAGCGATGATCTTCGGATTATATATTGAAATACGCGAACATAAGAAGAATTGGTCCGTCTGTCTGTACATACACGACTCGATATAACAATACACACACACGATTCGGGCGAAAGCGGTGTACGAGAAACACTCGTTCGAAGTGTAGGTTGTACAACAGTATGCGTGTATGTAGGGACGTTATTTTTCTGGCTCAACCCGAGGGATTCCAAGTGGTCTAGTAGACGCCTCCAGGACCGGGGGATTCGACGACGCAGGGTCATCGGACTCGGGTATCGGAAAGTTTTGAAAAAGAAAAAATGTCCAACAATAATCGAACTGTATTTTTACCGAAGGCCCTTTCCTCACAGTTCATACATTGGGTATATTTTTGAAGTTGTCGAAAAAAAGATTCGAACCGTATAGTCAGGACCGTAATGGAATTCGGGGCTGCACGTGTAGAAAGTCAACAGGTACTTTTTCCGGTCGTATTGGGTCACTGCAGCAGTTGGTCATTCGAGAGTACCTGTTTGAATTTTGGGTCGAAACCAACGCAAAAAGTGCGAAAATTCGAAATACCCTTTTCACGCTATATTAGATCCAAGCGCGTCGGCGGGATACCTGTTTATACTGCTGGCGCATATTTTACTCGTACCGCCGACTTTTTAACTCTCTACGATACTGACGATATTGTTTAATTGCGACCTTGAAAAAAAAGCGCGGTTTTCTACAAATTTTTTGTCTCCGGCCAATAATCACGAAAACGTAAAAAGTATAAAATGTATATAACACAATAATGGAGACTAAAAAATCGTTTGATTTATCGGTAGGTTTTTTTTTTTAGAGGAATAATTATCGCGAGAAATATCGACGAACCAGAGCCGCGCACCGAAAGTTTTTCGTTAGTTCGTATATAGTTTTATAGGAGACAGTCGAAAAGTGCGAACGAAAAACACAACAAACAAACGCGGTTTTACTCCCAACACTTCGGTGTTGGCAAAAAAAAAGAATTTTCGTACACACACCACCACCAGTGAAAAACCCAACGTTCTCCTTAGTCTCTAGCACAACTCATATAGTCGACGCACAGTGTGTGTGGGGTTGCTACGAGCGCGATACACGGTTTCGGTATTTTTATAAATCGAGCGGATTTTTTACGGGCGCGGAGAAAAAAAATGTTAAAAAATTAATTATTCTTTACACCGTCTTGTCGTGAAATCGGTGTGTGAAATCGCGAGCTGTGAGTCGCGTGAGTAAAAAAAAAAAATCTCGCGTAACGGACCGTCACCGCTTTTTTACCTTGTACATGGTCTGCTGCTCTTCGGCGGCGGACGCGGCCGCGGCCGCTGCGGCCTGGGGCCCGTTGTGCACGCTGGCCGGCGAGAACCCGTAACAGTTCTTGTTGAGCTCGTGCAGGTTCGGATAGTCGGTGCCCAGGCAGTTGTCCATGGCGAAATCGTACTTCATGCCGACGGCGTGCCAGGGGTTGCTGCGACACCGCGGCGCCCGATATGGAGAATCGCGCGCGAGGCCGCGGTTCGTTTTTTTTTTTGTTGCCGGACGTGAAACGCGCGCGCGGACAACGAGGGGGATGGGGGAACGGCGTGCACCACCGAACGCAGCGCGCACTTTATGTACACGATGGGGAGGAAAAAAAAACGGGACAGAAAAAAACGCACCGGAAAAATAAAAAAACTGTAAAACTGAAAAACAGCGCCGTCAGCGCGATCGAAAAAAACGATACGGTCCGTAGCTGCGACGACGACGACGACGACACATGCGAAACGAGCAAAAAGAGCCGTACAACAACACCACCGTGCGGGACGTGCGAGCGCGGTCCTTCCGTGAGCGGTTCGTTTCGGCGAGTGGCGCGCGCGAAGCGTTGTGTGCGCGCCGTTTCGGGTCCGAACCCCCCACCGCGACGTCGGCGGCGGCGGCGGCGAGTACCCGTCTGCCCCGGCCGCCCCACCGCGAGACAGTCGGCGGCGGCGGCGGCGTCTCGTTCTCCCCTCCACGGTGTCTACGCGCGGTAAAAAAAAAACGAAAAAACGGCGGCGACGGCGGCGGCGGCGGGGTGTCACAACAAGCTAGCCGGACCTCCCCGCCGCCGCCGATCCCCTCCGGCCGCGGTTAAAAAAAAATCCGTCCGCCGCGTGGAGGGGTGGTGGCCGGGGGAAGCGGGCGGCGGTGGTGGGCTTTTTTTTTTTCGTGCGGCGTTGTTAAAAAATACACGCCGCCAGCCGGCCGGCCGGCCGCAGCAGCAGCTGAAACGATCGGAGCAGCGGTGGACGGCGACGGCGAAAAAAGAGGAGAAAAAAAACGTACACGGGCGCGCGCGGTGGCCATCGCGGTCGGTCGGCGGCGCGGGCGTTTGTTTGCCGACGCGTTCATTCATAACTTTTTTTTTACTCATATTTTTTTTTTTTGCTTATTTACTATTTTTTTTTTTCCCCGATCGCGTCAACACGCGGCGTGCAGTGCGCGTGGCGACGCGACTTTTTTTTTTTATTGTTTTTGTTTTACCACCGAAAACGTGGTTTTTTTATATTTTTCTCTTCCGCGCTTATTTCGCTGTACGACAATTAGTAGGTGTTTTTTTTTAAAACGGGTCGCGTAAAGGTCACGGCGACGACTTTTAGAACGACGTTTTACACAAAAACCAAGACAAAATTCCGCGATCGCTCTTTCCAGTACGGCGAAGGGAACACGCGCCGATCTCAACCGAGTAGACTGCAGATAACGATGATGCGAGACCGTGTACTATTTGAAGCGGTTTTTTCGATTATTTTCAAAGTCACGAGAAAACGAAAACACGTCGAAATCCTCGCGTAGAAGGGCTCTTAACGAGTTTACCGCTGAAATCGACATTTTTATACGAGAGTGCGTTGTGGAACTCGCTTTAAATTCTGCCCAGCAGTTTCCTCTATAGTTTTTACGTCGGAACAATCCAAACGTCTGTTTTACCACACGTGGTTAAAAAAATATAGCAAATTGTTCCGCACAGTTCCCCGGTTACTACAATATCAGAAATCAACAGAAAAAGCGACTCACGCGCAAGTGTACAGAAGAACATCCGGTTTCAAAATTTGCCCGAGCGCTGGAATATTTTTATTTAATATTTTATTTTCTTAAAGATTCCAGAAATTATTCGGCACAAACGATCAGCCGCCTCCCCGTGACATTTTCATTTGGGCTCACATCGTAATTAGAGTATAGTAAAATAAGTGACATCGTGATTATTTTCGAAAAATAAAATCATCGATATAAGTTGAATTAGTTTTCTAATAAAATCACTCTCAAATCTAAAAAGTGTGAAAAGCACAAATTATTGACGTATCATTATCGTTCGGGCAATAATTATATTTGATTATTGATTCTTTTCCAAACATCGTAATGATACATACGTATAGCGGAATATGTGTATTATATACGACCGTATAGATTTATTTTCGATTATAAAACTGAATATTATACAGAATATTAGTAGTAGGTATATTATACGAATGTATGCGTACGTAGTTCTATTATAACAAGGTTTACTGATGAGGAAACAAGTGTTTTTTCTTTCTAAATTAAAATTTATAGCCCATCATACTGTGCTCGATGGTTTTCGGCTTACTATAATACGCACTTAAAGTATATTATAATATTATGGTTTCAATAGAGCGATTATTACACCTATCACACCGATATTATAGGTTTTTGAATGCTTAATGGCCGTATATTCATAAGATGTTAATAGCTACTTACTACCTACATAGGTTCGTATTATATCGCTTCAATCAAACTGAAAAAAAAAAAATTGTTTCCTATAAGTACAGTCTCGAACAAAGTGTACATTATGATAATTATTATTAAAAACTATCTGCACGTGCCGTAAAACAATAATATGACTACGAGTGAAATGTAAAAAAAAAAAAAAAATAATGTAATCGATTCACTCGCGTAAATTTACGATGAAAAAAAGGCCGGATCACTCTGGGTCGCGTGGATAGTTGAACTGGGTAGCGACTACGCTTTGGGTGGGTCACTAGTTTAGAACGCATTATTTTATATCTGAAAACAACGATGAAATATCATTGTCTTCGAAAATACGGTTCTGAGCGAGCTCAGTCGTCTAGTATGTACCTACGTCGTGGTAAAAACGTTGATTGAACAGTAAAAACTTTTATCAAATCTTTCCTGTTTTAGTGTTTTGTAAATGTTTCAGCTTGGTACGATCTTCACTTTGGATGCTACGATCAAATAAATCTAAATCGATGTGTTAAAAACACGTAAATATTTGTTCGTGAGAAATGCACGGCCGCCCGGAATGACGAGTTTTCGACCAAATAACGACGTTAAATCGGCTAAAATTGTGTGAACTAATTTTCTAAATTTTCAACCACATAATGAATGATTATGTAAAACCACCTTGCTTAGACTGTATTAAAGTTTCGAGGCTTAAATGTAAAAACTAGAGGTTTTATGGAATAATAACTGCAGTAAGTAAGTTAAAAAAATTCAAAAATTTTAAAGTTCTATTACTCACTTAAAAACGATCAAAATCGATTGAAATTTCGGCAGCAAACTCGTTAAACCTTTCCTAAAGACACATATATATATTTCAAGTCGTAGTACGGAGAAATTTCGAAAATTTGGCCGTTTTCGTTTTTTTGCTCATAACTCCAGAAATAATGAATATTTCAAAAAACGCTTCAAACAAAGTACCATCTCGGATCAATTATCTATCATTTAACGTGTCACACGTCAAAATCGGAGCATTTTTTCTAATAGAAAACGTGTCCACAGAAGAAAAAAAACATCATTGTAAAACCAATACATTCTTCGCTGACGCTCAGAATTTAAAAAAGATCAACATTGTTCGATGGGTATAGTGTGATGTATAATATTATATTTATCTACAAATGCGTGTACGCCGTTCACAATAACTAATTAGGTTATTATGTAAAACAATACTACAGGCTATACCGTTTCGGATGAGAAAGTGCAGGTTACAATCTCAGCAATAAAAAAGTGTTGTCGCATGGTTATAATTGATTATTTTTTTACCCATATATACTACTGCAGACGTAATAATGATTAATGTACGTTTTTCGCGTCCGTTTTTAATAATAATTCTTTATACGTACTGAAATCAATAATACACTTGAACCGTTTGCAGGAATGTTTAACAGTTTATACAGCTACGATATTTTTCTTTTTTCGTCTACAGTATAACATTAAATTATACGCGATAATATATTATATTGACATTGCACCGAAAAAAAAAAAAATCCTACTGACACAATACGATATAGTATACGCGAGAGGTTAGGTTTCGGTTGTACTCGTAGCCTTTTTAGATTCCGAGCGTAAGTCAGTACCTCTAATGAAAGGTCTCTGATGGTACTTTGAGCGGTTTTTCGAATTATTTGAAAGTTCAAAATTGAAAGAGTCGTGAAACCAAGGAGGAACGTTGAGTTCCGCAAACGTGTTTTTAAAACTTCGATCTTTTATCGGCTGAAAATTTTACATAATATCAAAATAGGTATGATTGAAACAGCTGAGTACGGGACATTGAATTTGTCAAAAAACGTACCAGGACGTGTACACTGTGGACAACTGAACTCGCTCATTACCGTATTTCCGAAGGCGACGATTTGTCGGATAGTTGCGTTTGTTTGAACCACTGCGACTCCCAAACCAGTTACCCACCCAAAGCGAGGTCGCTACTCCGTCAGACTATACCCGCCCAGAGTGATCTTTTAGTACCCGTATGTTATTACGTACGGTTAACTATGCAGATGGTTCACGGAGAGAATAATATTTACCATTTCGATTTAAACCATTTTGGGTTTCGATCGAATTGGAAAGAAAAACACATATTAATAGCGACAAAAACTCATCTCGTATTGTAATGCCGGTTCTAAATAAATTATTGCATATTGCGATTGTAGTTTTTATGCGGTTTCTACGGAATTCGGGTTAAAAACCATAACGATTCTCGCGAGTACGCCGAGCGTGTTCTCTTTCGCGTGGTCTGTACAGAGGTATGCATATTTCGCCCTGCATCGGACACAAAATGCACCATCTATCCTATTGAATACTGTGCATTATATTGTATATTATGGTACCGATATTATGTTATACAAGACACCAGAACTAATAGTCATCATAAATATTATTATATGGACGCTATAATATATGTATAAGTTATATAATCAGCCTTGATACGCACAAGGACATTTCCGCTACACGGGATTCCGTAAAAGAAAAAAAAAAAATGTACGCGATGTAATATAATATAATCTATGGAGAATAATAGTAACAAAAACGAAAAAATCGACCGTTTTCTACAAGGATCACGCGGCGGTATTGGTCATGGTGTGTGTATTATAACATATGTGCGCACGTTTATTGTACAATCTTGCTCGGAAGGTAAACCCGGCGTTATAATCGGTCGCGTATATTTTATAGGTTCGTTTTTATGAAAATTTCAAAACTCTAAGAGTTACGGTCCAAAAACTCATGCACTCGGAAAACGGTGTAGGTACAAAAAAAAAAAAAAACGTTTTTTTCGCAAATTATTAAAATATATATATATATCGGTTTGTCTTATGCTCTCGGTGGTGTTTGTTGCCAGCGGCAGCGCATCGAAATTGTACAAAACAAAAATTACATAATAATAAATAATACAATAATACATTTTGTATAATGTACAAATTGTAAACATATAAAACGTCATAAATGTTACGAACCGATCCGTAAGGTCTTTTCAAAAACAAAAAAAGTTCTGATCGATAAGTTCACAGATAAGATTTAGAATGAAAAAAAAATGATTTTTGCCTCAACACGAAATGCAGGAGGAAGCGTTTCGAAATCGCCGTAATCTATACAGTCTCGAGAAACGCGATTATTAATTCATTATATTGTGGAACGCGATTATTTCGTCGTATATTATAATAATTATTATAATGTTATACGTTAAATGGTACAGGTGAGTACTCACCCAGTAAGTATACCTGATTTGAAATTAAAATTATCGCCGACTGCGGTATTTTAATAATTGGCCAACATTGAGCAAGTAATTATTTAATTATGTTTAACCGATATTTAGGTACGCACGAACAAAAAGTACCTAATAATGTACGAACATTATAGAAATACGAGGACCAGTATATTATGCTGTACTGATCAGATAGTAGTAATGTTTTTTAATAATATTATAACCTGAAATCCACTATGATAGTGGTAAAGTAAATATGCAAATGATTTTTGTTAATTCGAAACCATAATGGAATCAGTGTGTCATTATTCATCGTTAGTATTGAGTAATTCGTGACGCGGGTAACACGTATAATATCGTCCCACAATTGTAATTTTTCGCTTGACTCGGCTTACGCTAAAAAATATTTAGTTGTATACACGGTCTGTATTACTACTATACAGTTGAACGATCGAAATTTCGGATTTTCGGTTCTTACCTGGTTGAAGATTCGTAGTTAAAACTCTGTAACGTTGTAAAACAAATGTACGGTCCAGGTACTGTTCGTAGTACATCGACCAAATTGACACACTGACTCGTTTATTTAATTTTTTTGTCTCATAAACCCGCGGCTTCCGCTCAGCCTCCACAGATCAGGTGTGGGGTCGCGTGAACATAAAAATAAAAAACTAAATAATCGTACTGGCAGACATTTTACACCGTAATATCCAACAGTAGATACAGCGCTCAGACAGCTTGGCGGCCGGCACGCGCACACAGTAGCCGATACAAACGAATATAAATTAAATATCGCTGCATATCGCTCGACATGTCGTCGGCCAATTTTTAAAAATCGAAATATTTTTTTTTAACTTAAAAGGGTTAAACGGACGCCGCCGTTGTTAAGAATTTCACGAGTGATTTTTTTTAAAAATAATCAAACGTTCAGAAACCACCTCAAAGTCAGTACACTTGCTGAATCACGATAATATCGGCGGTGTTCGAGTACGTTTTTCGAGACGTTTCGCGAGTTGCGTTTCGCTGTTAAAACACAAACGAGGACGCTTTATAAGGAAAAAAGAACGCGTTTCTTTCCCGTATTGTACTGTCTACGAATCTTACGAAAATACAACTGGGTCGCTCTGAAATAAAAACCGTCCGGTCGTTTCGAATCGTCGGCAGGTCGAAAAGCGTTAACTTCGACACGATACAGTGGCGTGCTGCTTTGCATCGGTCGTTCCAGAAACGGCGCAACCGAACATTGCTCGTATCATAGAGACGTATCAACGGACGTACGTCGCGTTATCCGTACGTCGTAATAATACCGTAATCAGCTGTCCTGATGATGCGAGCGCGTTGATTTTGACGTTTTACTATCGTGTATTTTTACACACGTATACGTATGTATATTTTGGACGATCGTCGTCCCGGACTTTTCTGTACGCGCTAGCGAAATTATAGTATCGTACGCCTATATATATATAGTTGTTATATACGTTGTACGCACACGACGATTGTCCACGTACCCCTCGTTTGAAAATCGTTTTTTTTTACAACTATTATTATTGTCGTTCACGCGTAATGCAGATCCGGGGGAGAAAGAATCGAATGATTTGCATATCGCAGCGGCACATAGGTATACACAATACACACGCGCGCGCACAACAAAACGGCTCAGTAGTGCCAAATTAAAAATTTATTTTTATAAAAGCATTACGGCGAGACGATCCCACGGTGTATGAAGATCTTACGGAAACGAGCGAAATTTTCGTGCGAAACAGAATGAAATCGCGTTTTTTAGCGTAAAAAAAAATAAAACGCGATTTCGCGCGACACCACAGCGGCCCGGTGAGCGGTACGACGACTCCTCCGTTTTTTTTCCCCGGTCGACACGCGTACACGATGTGCGAAACGCAGGACTGTTTTTGTGAAACGTACCGAGTCGGTCGAAATTGAAATTTCCTCGTCGTCATCGGACGTATCGTGTTGTAAAACACGTCGCGAAATATATTTCGGTTGGGTTTTCGATTGATCGCGGTGAAACACGAAGAATCGTCGGACGCGTTTAGTTGAAACCGGTCGCCAGTTTTTTTTTTTACTGCCGAGCGCTAGAGGAGTAAAAAAAGGTAGGTTTTTAAACGTTTCGAGAGACGTTCTTGTACCGTTCGTACGTAAAACTTTTTCCGCCGGACGCGCCGAAATCCACGTGAAAAAAACGGCGACGCAGTTATTTACGAACGCAGGGCCTATGCACTCATATCTGAAAATATGGTTTACAGATATAACTCTCGAGAGTAGCACGAAAGCGTTAAAGTCGTATTTTAATATTTTCCTTCCATGAAAAATTAAATCATTAATTTATACTCCATGATACTAATTGCTTGACTATTTTCATTTTAAATTGCGCGTTCAATGGTTTTTACTCTTGTTTTTCCGTGTGTAATATATAATATAATGTATTTTAATAAGGTAATTGATATAATATACCTATGTGTAATATTATATGACAAAATGTTTTGTGATTATATTAAAAATAAATATCTAAATTGTTATCTATATATGATAAAATTGTGCTGATAGCAAGGTAGGGATTAGATTTTTATAATCAGTAGTTCTGGAGAATGCCACGAAGAGCTAGTAGCGCGTTACACAAAATGTGATTGAGTTGCCGATCTATTTAATTGTTTATCTTTGTACGAACGTCGTACGGTTCCGTCGAATCGGTCGCGACACCGGCGGGCGGCGAACGGCGTGGTTTGTGCGAAAGCGTTTCGTCGTAACGTACGCGGTGCGGCGAAACGTCGTTTTTGTTTGCGCGTCGCAAACATACGCGTTTGCCACCGGGTAGAGGAGCGTGCGTAACGATAATACGAGAACAATACGATATTACATTACACTGTGTAATTATTTTTTTTTATGTGTTTGAACCGCTGACGGAGGGAAAAAAAAAAAACATTAAAAAAACCTACCGACTTTTAATTTAGGCGCGTACGCCACGTTTATTAGCTGTCCGAACCCGGTGTAACAGAATATTGTAACGAATCGTGAACGCTGTGACTATCGTTCGGACGCACGGAGGATCGTTCGTATTGTAGGCACTGTTGCACAGATTACTACAAGTCGGAAACAGAGTTTGAGAACGCAAATCCGCTGCTGATGGGAAAAAAATTCCAAGACTTTCAATAACTATATATCGTGGCTGTTAAAATGAAAAACGCGCGATCGCGTCGATAAACCCCTAAAACGAATATGTTTCTCGAAAACGGTGGTGCAAATTATGTACATACGTGCATCACGTACGAACGTGGTCGACGAATTTTTCGCGCGACACTGACGCGTTTGAATAATCACTATAATTTCGTTACCCGCGACGCACATGCGTTTTTTTTTTTTTAATATACGAATATTAAACACCTGTTGGGTGAAACAAAATTTGCGATCCAAAGAGATCCGCCCAGTTGTTTCCGAAAACGTATAAAAAAGTGGTGTTGTTTTCGCGATTACAACTAAACTACGCACACTGTCGCGCGTCAAACCGTAACAGCTCCTCCTCGAATGACCGTCAAATCGGTTTTTTTTACGTTTTCGCACGTTGTTCGAATTCTTTTGCACGTACCTACGACTTTTGGAATTTTCCACCCGTCTTGGGAAAATTCTCCAAACGTTCGACATTTTTCCAGGTAGTATTGGTTTTAAAATAATTTCCTCGCGATGATAAAATTACGATCCCAAACTATTTCGCTGCTGCAGTTTTCACTCATTTCAGCTGTCGTGTAGCGCCAAAAAAAAAAAAGATTCTTATAACACGAATAGTATGCGGTTTCTGACCTTCCAACGGCCTCGCACAGCATAAAATACTACCCGAGTGACCTACAGTGATTCCGACGGCATTTTATCGTTTAAAACAGTACTACACAAACATAATAAATGCTTCATCGTTTTACGTATACCGTGTAAAGTTGCACGTCGCTTCTGCTGTATAATATAATAATACGAGCGAGCTGCGTATATAATACCTATATATACATAGCTGCCGCACAGTCTGTTGTTTTCAAATAAAACTCATTATATTAACGGTTTCGAATTTTTGTTCATTAATTTGTTTTATGATTGATTACACACCTATACACATATTAGTTTTAGCCCCGATTCACTCATACGCGGATGATGCATAAATGAATACAATATTATACACGTAATACACAGGTTTATTGCATTATTTGAAAATCGTGTTAAAAAATGTTTTTTTTTTTTTTATAAAAACTGTACGTTTTATGATTATTTAATTTGTGTTCTCGTTTCGACTATGCTCACAGTTAGTAATGTTACTGTACACATTGTGGAGTGTGCGAAAAAAAACAAAAAAAAAAAAAACTCAAATACGAACCCGGGGTCGTATACGGTCGGTGTGGTTTTTACTTGCTAATTTACGTCGCCTTCTAGACGAAGCTTTTTAAGTTTGACCGTTTTTTTTTTTTTAACCACGTGTATTATAATTTAATATCGTAACGCGTAGTCGAATGACCCAAAATTTAAACGACGCAGAATAATGTTACGGGGAATGAAACTCGAATAAAGCTGGTTCGGTCGATGCGTTGTAATATTATACACGTATTTGTTAAAATAAAAGTAAGTTATTACGACGGAAAATGAATTGCGAAAAAATAACCGACTACGTCGCGAAATGTTCCGAAACCCGAGTCGTTTAAACGCATCCGAACGCTATTCATATTGTATAGTGCGTACGATCGTTATTTTCGATACGAATAATGGTCTTAAAACTGTATAGAACGCATCGTGTGACGACGTATACTGGTGATGTTGTTTTGTTTTTGGCGAGACAGTTAAATTTTCATCAGTATCCATCCAGCAGGTATACAGAACACTCGTTTGTGTCTACGAATGTAACAGATAAGTGACTCTCAGACAAAGTACGAAATAAACAAATTGTAATTTGGAGAAAAATTCGGAAACGCGCAAACACCAAAATCAAATTATTCATTTGATAACTATGGGGATCGCAGTAAAACGCTGAATTGCTTAGCCCGACCGCCGGTGAACTGACAAAAGCTGTTATTATATCAGGCAAACGATTCGCTGTAAAATAAACAAACGATAGTAATAAAAACTGTGACGACATTTTATAAACGCCGCATTCATTCGAAATACGACGTAACATATATTGTACGTATAGACCATATTATAAATACGATTGGTAAATGTACCACCCGTGTAAACTGAATGCTTATAATTTTTAGGAAAGTTTTTCGTTTCGAGTGAACGTCATATCATAACCGTAAATCGAGATTCCGGCAACAGTTAATTGTTAGTTTTTACAAATCATAATATCACGAATACAGTGATGCCCGAAAAAATGCAAACGCGTGTTATCGTACGCACATTTGTATGTACGACGCGGTCTCGGACAAAATGTTTTTCTCCCTCGGAAAAAAAAACTAGCTACAAAAAGATCGTAAAATTTTCGCCACTCCAACAGACATCGGACGGAGGATAAGGTGTATTTTGCAAAATATCAGCGAAAATCTCATAATTTTTTTTGAAGTTTTTTCGGCGGCGCGACGGAGACAGTTAATCCAACTGGTCTACGTTACACACGCGGAATACCCGCGATTCGTAATAGTTGCTCTATACCGTGGTGTTTTTTATTTTGCACCCGGTTCATCTGAGCTTATTTTCGTTTTCGAATCATCGCCATTTTAAGTAGGTGCGTCTAAATGTTTCTTCGCCGCGGCACAAACATCGAATTCGGACCGTAAACGAACATCCGCAGTTTCGATAAAAAAAAAAAACGACACGCGTTTTTCGGTCATTTTTTTTTTGCGCGCGTGCTTTGCCCGCGACTCGAAAAAAAAAAATAACGATCATAATAGAAAATATACTGTTATAATGAAGTTAGACCATTTCGATATCGTATTGTTTAACAGTACGATACGATTTCGCCCGAGTATATTAACGAGCAATAAATCGTTTCGTAAACGGCGTGCACCCGCGTCGTAAATCAAACCGTTTTTCGTCTCGCGAGATAAATTTTTCCTCGTTATACACACACGGTATTGTAACGATGTTATACACGCGTTTGTCGTACTGCACAATAATAATAACAATATTATAATACATACGCCATATTTCATTCGAATATCATCTACGCGCTCGATAATCAAACGTCTTGCGGCGAGTGTATATCGTAAGAGCGATAATGGTGTAACGCGACGTGTAGGACACGTTCGGCAATAATTTTGTGAATTTTTGAAAAATGCGTGAGCGTTTTAGCTGTATTCACGCTCGTAGTGAAAGTCGATTGAGCACAAAAATTGTAAAATCACAATAACATAAATGTTGTGCTGCTGGACGGACACGGGATCGGTAAAACATCGCGAACCGTGGTTATGAGTAAACAAAAAAGAAGCGATTTTTTTACACAACCCGTTACGATGTGAGCACGCATTGCCGGTAGTGGGCGTCAAATCGCTCGCGTCCGGGCGCGTGTCTGTTGGAGAGTGAAAAAAAAAAGTCGACTAAACGGTTTGTTTCTTCGTAGAAAAAAAAACACGACAAACAAACGCCGGAGGAAAAAAAATATATCCTTTTTTTTTTTGTATACGTACCGCGGCGAAACGTTTATCAATAATATCATCAACAATACTCGTGGGGGGCGAAAAAAAAATAAACGCATTTTCAAAAGTAGGTGTAAAAATCCCGGCGGCTCGTTCGAGGGGTAAACTTAACGCCGTTTTTTTTTCGTTTTTCGTCGATTACTCGCGCGTGTCGTCGGTGGTTTCTACGATATTTTCTCTCGTTTTTTTCCTCCGACCCACGTTTTTCGCGTTGTTTTTCTATCGCCGGATACATTTAGGCGGGTAAAAAAAAAATTTGTCAATCGTAAACCCATTATGATCCACCCGGGGGGGGTGATAATGTTACGTTTTTTTTATTATTATTAAACAATATACCGGTAACGTTATAGCCGTAGCTCGCGAAAATCAATGCGGCCACCAAAAGGGGGACCAGTTCGACGATTTGTTTGTGTTTTGTCGCCACCGTTTGTTTACACGAGCGTAAAACAACAAACAAACATTGTCGCACTCGTCGATTCGTATCATCATCATTTTTTTTTAGTTCCCTTCGCTTTTCGATACCGCCGGGTAAAATGGATTGATATGACACTTTTTTATTTTTCTAAAACCGTTTTTTTCTCTTTTTTTTCATACGTCTTGAGTGCGTACCCGCGTGGAACAGTAATTGCGGCAATCGCCAAACCGTATTGAGCGTTCAGAACTTGGCGCGGTCGAGGTTAGCGAAACGGTTCCGACGGCGCGTTCGAAGAACTGTCGCGCCCGGCGTGAAAAGTTTAAAAATCACGATTTCACGGTCAAAAAATGTTTCATCCACCATCATCATCGTGTAGAGAGAGAGAGAACGCGTCGTTTTTAATCGGGAGAAAAAGAAAAAAATACGCCGCGATATCGTCCGAAATGAACCGAACACAGATCGTTCGTTAGTAATGAAACGTTCGTGACTTTCGTTTACGCAGAGGTCAGTGTTGAATTACAGATTGAGTACGCTGTAGTTAATGATCGGTTTTTTCTCGTATAGTAATTATAATATATTATACCACTAATGTAATCATCGACGATCGAATCGCGTTATAAAAAAAACGAAAGTAAAAAGAGACCCAGCTACTTATCTGCAATGTGTTTAAAACCATTCGGTGTTTTCGTCCGTACACTAGTTGTTGTATAAAGGTGCATTACACGGTTATTATCAATAGTTGGAAAATCGAACAAAAGTGAGTAATTTTTATCTGTGTACACGTCACACGCGCTTTGGTACGGATGAAAGTCATGACGCTATGCGGTCTAACGCAGTGTTAATTCGACGATAAGTTAAAACTTATTCCGTTGTACACTAGGTGTAAATATATTAACTTGATACACATAACAGTTATATAGCTTACACTAAACTTAGTTTTATAAATTAACGTGCCAGCTCTTTATTATCGTTTTTACGTGTTCTCGTATTAAATCTCGCACGGGCTTTCGAGTTTCCCTCTGAGACACCCGCGGGGAGTTTATACACTCGAAACGAACATTGACTCTTTTTTCGAAACCGCCAGATGGTTCATAAGACCATGGAAACGA
The DNA here is from genome assembly GCA_017140985.1 of Hormaphis cornu. Classification (NCBI taxonomy): domain Eukaryota; kingdom Metazoa; phylum Arthropoda; class Insecta; order Hemiptera; family Hormaphididae; genus Hormaphis; species Hormaphis cornu. Next base: position 25,263,485 of record CM029358.1, read on the forward strand.
TTTACATCTTTCGTGCCGTTAATTTGTGGATATTTCAATTACTAAAAGCTAATTTTATACCGCGGCAGAGACACCGCTTGCGTTTCAAATTTGAAGTGCTACCGCGCGATCCACTAAAACATCGGTTTCGACGGGGTAGCGACTAAGAGAAGTAGCTTCGGGTGGGTCGCTTTAGCAGTTGTCGTTTAAACGCGTCTTTTTACGACGTCTGAAAGCGACGATAAAATATCGTAAAATACGATTCCGAGCGAGCTCGATTGTCTAGTGTACACGTCGTGCGGGTAAAAAAAACATTAATTTAACAATTAAAAACTCTCGTCGAATCTTTCCTATTACGGTATTTTGAAAAAAGTTTGGTCCGATCTTTATTTCGGACGATCAATAAATTGTAGATCGGTGCGTAAAAAACACGGTAACTATTTGTTCCCCCCGTGTGAAGTGCTCGGCCGCCCGGAACGACGAGTTAATAAATAACAGCTTAAAGTCGGCCATAAATCAAACGTTTACCGATTTTCCAACTGCCGTCTTGTTTAGATTGTTCCGACACGTAAAAACCAGAGGTTTTATGGAATGTGAGATTCAAAACCGATTGAAATTTCAGCAAAGTCGGACTCGTATCAGTCGAGACCACGTGTAAATGTCAAGTCGCACTGTCGAAAATTTCACCGTTTTCGTTTTTTCCTCCAAAAACAATGAGAATTTCAAAAAGAAAAACCCGCTTCGAATTGAGTACCGGGTCTTTCGCACGTAAAAAACGTCATCGTTCTTCGCTAACGCGCTAAAAAGTTAATAAAAGACGCGTCCGTTGTACGTTTCTAACGGTGTGATTTACTTACGCCTCGCGAGGACGCGCGGAGATTTTTTAAATTTTTTAAAGACCCTCGATCGCGTGTTATATTTTTTATTTTTTCGTTCAACACACTAGTTGACCGCGTCGAATACAAATAGTATAATGTATACAGTAACGACGACTGTCTGCGGGTATTCGAAGGGTTCCGACGTTACAACGTTCGCTGGCCGGGTTTATATTTATTTTTTGTTCTCCTTATTTCGCCCCGGACGTGTTTCACGCGTTTTTTTTTCACGATTTCCCCGTCGCGTTTTTTTTTTTTTTCGTAAAAAAACACACAGCCGAGTTTCGCAGCGCGTGGTGGTATTTTTGGCCGCGACGTTTTCATCCCTCGCGCGGAGGGCGCGGGAAACCAGATGGTCGCGCGCGCGACGCGAAACGTGCCGCGAGCCTACGTAATTTATTATTGTGCGGCGACGCTCGTATTATCGTAAGAAACGGCACCCCTATCATCTGTCCGCCTAGCGCGGGGGAGTATTGTCGAGACGTGGTAAAAAAAAGAAGAAAAAAGTGGTCGCGGGGGATGAAATGAGTGTAGAAAAAAAAAACACGTACAGGGTGTTCCGTGCGGACGACCCGCGCGGTATCGTCGGATCCGTTGAGATCGCATTTCGCATACACGCGACTGATGGGCATAATCCAGTTGATATCGACGTAACGCGGCGTCTCGACGATCGGTCGATGTGATTTTGAAACAATCTCGATATCGAAACATCGAACGGTGTTCGTTAGGCGTACCGGAAATCCAAGACAGTTGGAATAATGCGCGGTGAAAATGTGCGTAAAACCGAAAAGCCCCGCGTGGCACACAGGTTTTTGTTTGAAAACGTTTCGATCACTGTGACGTTTCGATACACGTTCGATTGTGCGCATCGCCATGATACACAACCGTCGAGTCTGTGCACGGTTCGCGGGTACTTTTTTCAGATTCCGCGCGTCGGACAAGAACGTAGCGATTGTTTGTTCGTACGCGATGATGTTTGTTTTTGTGAACACTTTTTAGTGTGCTCCGATTTCAACGTGAAAACATAGATCCGAGACGGTATTTTATACGAAGCGTATTTCGATTATTTTCCAAGTGCTGAGGAAAAAACGAAACCATCGAAATTGCTCCGTTCGACACGAAATTTGTATATACGTTGAGAAGGGTTTTGATGACGCTGAAATTTCAATCGGTTTCGAGAGAGTTACGGAACTTTTTCGTTATTTCGCGTATTTCTTACGGGCTAATGATTTGCGGGGAAACGCGTTTTTAACACGTCGATTTGGATTTTTTTCGTGATCGAAACATCCGAAATAAAGATCGGACTTTTACGTAATACTAAAACAGGAAAGGTACAGATTTGAACAAAGTTTCTAAATTGTTAAACGAACGTTCTCACCACGACGTGTACGTATACTAGACAACTCGCTCAGAATCGTATTCCCGAAGGTAACGATTTAATCTAAACTATAGCGTGCCACCCAAAGCGTAGTCGCCGCCCCGTCAAACTACCCACGCGATCCCTTGACCGGATTTTTTTTATACTTTGCAAAAAAGTTTGAACACCAGAAACGGCATATTTTTTCATTTTCAACTCGAGCGCTTCTAATTCTAAGCGTATAAACTGCACGGTCTCTCGGAAGACGACGTTACGGTATTACAACGTATCCCGCCGAACAGTTTGCAGAAAATATAGTATACGTGCGGTCACTTTTTTTGGTCGAGTTGAACCACCATGTTCTGTCGAAACAAAATTTACAGCGTCGAAATATTGCGTGGATTCCGACCACGATCGATCAGATTTAGCGCCGCATTACATATGGTTCGGAGACGTGCGACGAAATGTGTTCGAGGGCCGCGACTTTTTCGGATCTTTTTCTCCATACCGTGTAAACGTCGTCCGTTTATATTTTCTTTCGGTTTTTCTTTTTTTGTCCACCCCGTGTACGCGTGTTAAAAATAAGACGCGTAGATCGCGGGAAGATCACTGTTGTAAGTATATATATATTTGCTGTTGCGAGAGAGAGAGAGAGCGGGCGGAGGAAAACAAACGGCGGGAGAGTAAATGTGCGCGAGGAAAAAAAGTAAAAAAAAAAAACGTGGCGGCGAAAGAGGGCGATAGTCAATTAGACGTGCTGGCTGCTGCAAAAAAAAAGCGTTACAATAATACTCCGCGCACTTAAAAAGAGTAAACGCGACGTTTTTTTCTTTTTTTTCTCGAATCGATTACGCGCGGGGAGAGGAAAATTGTTAAAAAATAAATAAAAATACGATCAAAAATCAATTGAAACGCGCCAAAGAGCGTTTCGCACAAGACCGCCGTACGTGGTTAAATCAACGTGCGCACGTTATGATCTCTTTTGGTGTTTACGATTTTTTTTTGTTGTTTTTTTTTTAAACACACGGCGATCGACATTCTGCCCCCGGTTTGTATATTATTATTATATCGGGTGGGAAAAAAAATATAAAAAATAGTCGACCGTCGTCTTCGAGCGTCCGGACCTGTTGCGGTGTTCTCCCGAAAACGCGTTTCGAGCCGCGTGAAATCCGTTGAGAAAAAAAAAATATATAGAAATTTACGCGGCGTTAAATCGTTCGAAACGTTTTTTTTAGTGGTGTTCCAATTGTTTTGGGTTTTTTTTTTTTAGAGTAAACCTTCTCTGCAGGTCCCGATACGCGTGAATACAATACAAACGATTTTTTTTTTTTACGATCTTAAAGGGTGAAGAATACGTGTCAGTGTTCGGAAAAAAAAAAACAGTAAGGGGACACAAAACATATATATATTTATTGTATTAATGTGCGTGCACTCGTATAATAAGCGCTTTTTTACGCGAATGGAGAAATTTTAAAGAAAATTTTCGCGTAAAAACACCCAGACAGTTCGACGCGTGTCTCGAGAGCGATTTGCTGGAGTATTCAAAAAATACGCACGTTACCGGCCGCCGGAGAAGAGGAGAAAAAAACCGTTAAGAGTCAACCCACTCCACGCGAGCAGGAAACGCCGACGGTGTCCGTCTTGGGGGATTTTTATGCGTTTTGGGGTAAAAAAAACGGTTTTATTAGTCCCCCAAAAAGCGCGCGCGTGTTCTCGCGTGTTTTTTTCCCTATTTTTTTTTTCCCACACGCATAATACGCGCGATAATAATAGGCTCAATAGGGTGTCGTCTTTTTTACGCGTGTGTACGTGTATTGTTGCGTCCGTGTTGTTTGCCCTCGCATACCTGTTGCAGCAGCGCCAGTGACGAAATAGCAGAGGACAAAAAAAACCAAAAAATAATACAATGCCCAAAAACTTGCAGGGCGTTCTGTATGTATTGTGGCGCGCAGAAATTTGAATAATACAAAATCAACGGAAATACGTGTCCGGTCCGTTCGCAGAAAACGGGATGAAGGGACGGACGGAGGGACCGGTGCGTTTCGCGTGCAATGCAGTTCGGCGACTAAAAATTGGGGAAAAAAATCCCGCGGGATGCGCGAAACCGGTTGGGAGGAGAAAAAAAATAACCATTACTCGCGGGCATTGTTCGCTTTGGACGCGCGCACACAATGTACGTGTAATAATAATGATAAAAAAAAAAATAATGGAAAAAATAGCGTATTTTTTGGGGTAATTTTCGGGAAAAAAACGGTTTTTTTCACTCTCGTTACACTACGGCGTTTATAAACGGTGCAGAAGAAACGAAACGGAAAAAAAATCGACGCGTGTTGCGTCCCCTTTACCGTCGTTATGAATTTTGGTCGGACAAAATCGTTTTTTTTCCCCGTCACGCGCGCGTTTCGTATTTTTGACTCGTGCACACAATATTTATATACGAGCTCGTGCTCGCGCGGTTTCTGTTTTTTCAAACGTTTATTACGTGGGGTGTTGTTATATTGTCGTACGTTATATGGGGAAAAAAACAAAAAAAAAGCCGCCATCAGTCTGGGTTAGTTTTGACGGAGTGTCGATGGGTTCAGATGGAAGTTGATATCCGAAAGCGATGATGAAAAAAAATCGTTGTCCGAAAAGTCCGCGTATCCCGGCGCACTAACGTTTGTTTAAAATAACGATGGTGCGGTTGAAGAACACCGTTATTTGAGAACGGTTAACACGCGGATTTTTCCCGACACTGTACGGTTAGCGAAATTTTGTTTCGCCCAACACGACACAGCGATTTCAGTTCTCAGACATTCGATTTCTGCGTGGGTCACGCGAGTCGAGGCCGATTTTCGATCATTTTCCTACTCTGAACGAATGTATAAAAAAATAAAAACTCGTCACTATCGATTTTCGTTTAGCATCTTATGCGTACATAACCGTTTTTGACCTCGCGTCCAAGACTTTTCGTTGAAAATTAAATTTTTCATCGAACGAAAAATTGGAAACTTTCAAAAAATTTCGAGTATTATCGAACAACGCGGTTGTTGCAAAGTTCGATCGTTGCACATTACGGAGCAGGGCGATCCGGACCAAAGGAGACGGGGGCGAATTCCTCGGTTTCGAAATCCCGAGCACGATTTCCGGAGCCGCGGTGGACAATTGAGAAAAACAGTGAATTAAAATCGCCGTAGGTACCGAAAACCGAACGTTTTTGAAGCGCTCGCCGTAAATACCGAAAACCGAACGTTTTTGAAGCGCTCGCCGTAAATACCGAAAACCGAACGTTTTTGAAGCGCAGTCAGACGTAAGAGCGACTGCGGACGGGCGGAGTCAACCTACGCTTGAAGAAACCTAAAAACGGGGACAGCAATGCGCAGAGAAGAACCCGACAGGAAGAAGATCGATTTGAGTGAGGTGTAGCGAAGAATGGCGTCGAAGAGCTAGTAGCTAGGAGTAGAAACGGACTGAAAAGCACTCCGGGGACAGTACTGCGCAGAGAAGAACCCGACAGGAAGAAGATTGATTTGAGTGAGGTGTAGCGAAGAGCTAGGAGTAGAAAACTGAAAACTGAAAAGCACTGGCCGCGATGGACGACGGTCTTAGTGGCCGCTAACGTCCAAAAAAAAATAAAATATAGAGGTATGTACGCGTTAGCGACGAGCGTTGAACTTCCGTACGAACGGATACTTTTTATGCGGTAAAAATATAAAAACGTACTACCTACTTCAATGGCCGTGTAAAAAATTTCAACATTATTAATATTTTTTTTTTCGGCCAACATTTTTGTTCGCTTACTCACGCTCTCGCGATTAAACCGTATCCTGTACAATACGTTTAAAAACGATTGCGTAATACGTACTGTGATATCAATGACGATATTATATTTATCTGTATGAAAAGTGAACGTTTTCGCTGAAGTTTCACGTTCAATTGAAATCGTTTAAACTACAAAAATTTGACGCGTTCAACTATCACGGTGTTTTAACGAAATCTGTATTTACGCGCATACGACGTCACAAGTCGATAACGTTTTTTCGCCGTAGATTAAACACGAGGGTTTTTTTTTTTTGTATCTCTTTAATGTTTCTATTTTGACTCGTGCTCGAGGGTTTTGGCCTTTGTGCGCGTGTGTGTGTTTTTATTCTACACGAATGGCCTTTTTACACGTATGAACGAAGAAAGCGAAAAACGAGGGTGTCCACAAACACCGGTTCGGCTATAGTTTCAGCTGCGGCGCGCGGTGAAATTCGAGATCGCGTTTAAAATAGAGATTTTTGATCGATAGTTCTTGAAAAAAAAGAGAAAAGTTTCCGTTTTCGAAGATTAGTTGGTCGAATCGATGTACACACCCGTACGTATACAACGTAAAGACGATCGGTACGACATTGTATGATCGGCGACGGACGAACAGAATCGCAAAACTTTCGCGTTTCTTTTTTAAGCCGCTTGTTTTAAAATAATACGCGTAATAAAACATTTTGCGACGAGTCCGAAACGATTATATAATTCGTATCGGATCATATCTACAAAAAGCGCCTCGTATTGCCGTTCCGAGAATTTTTCATAAAATTTCACTCATCAAATCAATAACCGCGAGCGATACAAACGCGCGCGAAAATGATATCGACGTCGTACGTAAGTACGTAGGTATTATTACTACGCGCGTTTATAAAAAAAAAATCTAATAAAATACCAGATTTACTAGGAAAAAATATAAAATAAAAAAATTAACGCGCTAACATTATAACGTGTGTATAAAAATTATAATATACGTATATTTTATTGTTATAAATCAGCAGACGCTTTCTCTGCGGAAAAGACCGTCTCGCGAGCTGCTCAATATATTAATTCGTTGAAATATCTGTTTGTAAACATTTTTTCCGAGTACCGAGGTAAATAAACCGTCATTCCAATCGTAAAACGCGTCGTGCCCGTTCTGAAAAACGTATATAACATTATAAACTTTATACTGTTTTTTTTTTACACGATTCAAAACGGTTTGACTTGCAATACGGCGATTATAAGTGTGTGTGTGCCCGCGAGCTTATAATAAATATCATTTTATACGTCGTAAGCCCTCTCGCGAGCGACGCCTTCGAACCGTCGTTAATGACACGTTAAGTTTGTAAAACTATCGCGGTTGACATATTACGAAAAAATTAGGTTTTTTTTATGCGAAAAAAAATAATAGCGCTAAAAAGTGCGATAGGAAGAACACGCGTGTATTGCAGACGATGCCGCGAAATCGATGCACTGTGGCGCGGCGGCATTTTGGTATAAAACAAGAATCGTTTTGTACATTTTCGTTAACAAGTCAAAATGTGTATTTTTGAAACATAATACGATACAATCTCGTCGTGTGAAACATCGAACAACATCGCTTTTTGTCTTGTGCGTTTACGCGTCGGAATATATGGTTATACGAACGACCGACGTGAAATACAAAAAATTCGGGCGCTCGTACGGACTCTGCGAACTCTTGTAAACGTCTTAAATACGAATGCTTTTGCACTTTTCATCAGTTATAATTATGGTTATTTTACACGCGCGTTTAGACCTAACCGCGTATAACTGGGCTGCGTCGGACGAGTATATCTCGATTTCAGTAACTGTTGAGAACAATTGGTTATGTATACTTTTCTAAAACCGTCATTCGAGTTACAACGGATAAAGTCGCTTTTTAATTTTCACTCATTACGTACAGCTGGTAACTATAACGTATTCTCTGAAACGTTGTTAAAGGACGATAATTGGCGATTTCATAAAATTGCGTGTAAAACGGTCGTGCACCTTTGTGCATGGCGTTTATAACTCGATCCTGCGGTACACTGAAAAAAGGGAACGGCTCCGATTTTCAAAGTCAGTTCATAACAGCTCTTCCGATAGCTTCGCGGACTCCGCTGCTAGTTTTGTCACATTCTTTTTGTTTAGCTTACCGATTTTGTGTTGTACCCAAAAAAAAACCGAGAAAATTGAGAATTTTACTGCGAAAAGTTTGAAATTTTCAGGTTCGTGTACGAGTGCACCGATCTCTCCGCTGAATTACCTACCACGTAAGAGTTGAGATTTCCGCTAAAAATTATGTTTCGTTTGACATTTTTTTGTTTCCTGTGAACTCTTTGACCGGTGGGCGCGGTTCAGTAAAACCGATGTTCAAACTCGGTTTTTACCAGGACGTATTACAGAGATATCCGGGCTCGCTCACGATCGTCTTTTTCGAGTGCAATAATCGTTGCGTTCGGACGTTGTGGTGAACAACAAACTCGAGCCGCGACGACTTCCGAAACATCGGCCTACACACTACCGAAATCGCTACTACGCCAACTTCTCAACAGTCACAAATTTACAACTCTTTTTTTCTTTTTGTTCGCTATAACCTCTAGAAGACCCTCCTATAGTCGTCGTCACGTTCTTTTTTTAAGTTTTTTAAAAATATCCACGTGTAATTATTAAAATGTGTCGCGTCGCATACGGCGCGTATAAACGTCGAATCGAAGAACGATAGGCGTCGGTTTTTTTACTTCTGGTTTTTTTCAACGCTCGTTCGCGGTGTCACACAAAACACCGACAGCGATGTGTATAAAATATAACGACAGCAATAAAACAAAAAAAAATTAATACCGGCGAACGGTAATATTTCACGTAGCGTGCACAATGGATCGTGAAAAACAAAATATTATACGAATATGTGCGATGTAGACGTATATTATATACACTGTCCGTGTAACGCGAACGTATTGAAACGCGTGTTATAACGGACGATTTTATTATTATTATTATTACGATATACGTGTTTAACGCGTTTAAAAAGCAAAGAGAAGCGAGAAAAAAAATAAATAACAAACGCATTACCGGCGAACGGGCCGAGGCGATATAGTCGAAGCTCAGCGAAAATGAAACGGATCCGGCATAAAACAAACAACGCGCGCAGTGGTTACAACAAGCGTTACATATTTTTTATACGATCGAACACTCTCGTTTTATTATATGGTATCATATTTTTTTTTATTTTCGCAACACCGAATAAATTTCGCAAAAACGGTCTGCGGACATCTTTGAAAATTAGGTTGAAACTCTTGTTGAACAGAATAACGCGGCGTATAATATACAGTGCCCGTGTTATCGTTATCACACGTGGTTCGCGTACCGATTTGAACGTATATTATATTATTTAATTCACGCAACAACCGTCGTTTTTGGAACCAAATTTTGTCATTTTACCGCGTCGAAATCAAAAATATGCCCTTTCGTTCGCGAAAGTAATTGTTACGAAACGAAATAAAAATGATAATTCAACCGCAAAATCACGACACTACATGTGAACACGGGCAATATAATATAAAGGTTCATCGCGTTCCTTCTCTTGTCCTTTTCATACGGTGTCGTTTTAATTTTTTCGTACAAAAAAAAATTTTTTATCACGTGAGCGAAACGACAACAATAGTGTTACGAATTTAACGTCACTAACGACGTAGAGGTCAATTTAAAAAATAAACATTTTTTTTGGACATTTCGGACGATTTTGGAGCGATATATTGAGAGAAAAAAATTCAAATTATAGCGTACATCGATGAAGCATATAGTGACTTTATTGTTTTGGGTGAATGTTGTTTGGTGTTCGCGTTGAGCGCGCGGTAAACAACACGCACGGATTCGCCTACGCAAATTACGATTCTGAGCGCGAACATATTTTTACATAGATTTTTTTCAACTATTCTACATGACGTTTTGAATTCTTCCTTAACATTCCAATTTGCAGCGAAAACGTTAAGAAACGTGTTTAACACGTTCGTCTACGTGTTTAAATTTTACCCGAATCTCAGTATTATAATACGTCGCGCGAAAATTTCAAGTTCAACCAGGGGCCACGCATTTTTTGTCGTTTTCACACGCTTCCGCCCGAAACCGCTCAAACAGTCATAACGAAAAATAGTCACAAGTATAAAATCTAAAGCCGAAAACTTTTTTTTTGTGATATCTCAAACGCGTATAATATATTACAAGCGTAAAGATCGGAGCGAAAAAAAGCGATCACAGACGACAACAGTTTCGTCCGCGGTGCCGGATATTCGAAAATTGTTTGGCGTCCGAATCGAAATTCGAAAAACGCTTCGAATTACCGTCAGTTTTGTGCCTAAGTCCACAAAAAAACAGCAGCTCTGCAAAATCGATACAATCTTAAAACGTTGGTAGAGCTGCACAACACGAAAGACCGAGAAGAAACAGGCAGTGAAAACACTCTGCCTGTCGAGCGAGTTTAATCCGCCGCTCGTTTCAGCCCCGAAAAATTCAAATGTAAATGTAACAATAGCTTTTAAAAATTCGATAAGCCTGTTGATGTACGTATATAATAATTATCGTAACGTGCAGCGCGGAGGAAGAAAAACCGTTTAGGTGTGTATAATATGCGAAATCGCGTCCGATTTTACACTCGATTTAGTCGCGGCCGACGTTCGTTTATAGTTTTCCTTCTTTTTTTGCCGTCTCTCTCTCTTTTATCCGAACAAAAATATTATTGTGTACCGCGAGCACGACGATAATAACGACGCGTATGTTGTGTGTATTGTAAATATATTTATAATACGCCACTTTTGACCACCTTAAGGCGATTTCGGGTCTTAAATACCGTACACAACAATTTAGTGTTTCGTATTATTTGACATTGTGCGGTGCGGCTAAAACGACGGAGATTTGGACGTGCGCGCGTTTGTTTGCGACTAACGAGCGGGAAATGTACGAAAACGAAACTATAAGCGAGCAAACGACGATCGCACATTTTCACGTTATTATGGTCGTATTATTATTATTATTATTCGAAATGTTTTTTGGAAATAAAAATAAATAACATGGTAACAAACGACGACGGTAGTAGCCGTGCGAGAGACACGACGAGACTTGCCGACGACGCCGTCGTCATGGTCGCGACCCTTTTCCGCCAAAATGAATAAAAATGTTTCCGTTGTATTTGGCAATCGAAAATTACCTACCTACAGTACCTACACTTTGCAACGATAAGCTGAAAAGTCCGAGTCAAAATAACCAAAAAAAAAAAAAAACATAAACCTACAAAATTATCATTGTTTGATTGATACCTAATAAAAGCTGGGTGCATTCATTTATAATAATATGGTACGTATTTTTTTTTTCTTTTCTGGCGGAAAATGGACCGACCTTTTTATATTTAGGCGGAAAACGGTGATCATGGCCATTATTGTATACAATTGTTACGATCGTCGAGTCCGGTGAAATGATTTGGTTACGGGACGGGATAAGGTAGACATTTTTCAAATTTAAATTGTTTTATAAACATTAGTTTTTTTCCATATCGATAGCTCGAGAACACTATAAAAATTTTAAATATAATATACCAATGAACTATGAAATTAGTCACTGCTTTAGACGCGTTACAAAATTGTACACGATATATTACCCGTAAATAAGTGTATTGATTTGAGATCGATCATTGCTTACGGAAAAAATAATTCTGACCCTGCTCTGAGAAACGGTATTTACAAATGTTACTATTTTACTGTTTATTTTCAAACCTCTATGTCCTTAATATAAACCATTCTACGCCCGTTTGAAATGTGTATTATTAAGTCTATAAACAAAAATCGTGAAGACAAATTTATATATTTATATTGTTATGACAGTTGTTGAGTATTTAAATTCTGAAAACAAAGAAAATTTAAGTTTTCGCGAAACAAATAGTGGCGAAATTTTCAAAAAAATTCTAGTACCAATAATATTCAAGTAATTCACGCTCAGCAACAGGTATCATCAAAATCGTTTGAATTCGTTACCGCGTGTGTAATATAAATAGAAGAGTCAGCGAAATAAAAGAACATGACAAATTCTTTTGGTCGTTTGAAAACGTTTCTGGTCTCTTGAAAACTGAACAAATTTCAAAAAAAATCTCAATTATTTTATCGCCTGCTGCACATACATACATGCCAATCCTTTACATAGTATCAATTGAACAACTTTTTTCTACCATCTTAAGAAAAAAAGAAAGACGTTTTAAAGCAACATCCGAGATTTTCCGGGAATTCGACGATTTGACTTTTAAAATGCACACACATTATGCGTATCACATCACGCGACACACAAACTTTTATCGTCGAATCTGTTTGATTCGCAGAATTTTACGCGTACCTCTGTATTTAAAAACTCGACAAACTCGATAACTTACCGTACGGCGTTTGACGTTTGTACAATTTGTCGTACATTTTAACTCGTATATAAGTCGATATGAACGTAAACAATAACTCACCTGTAACAAACGAACAAACGAATAAAAACGTTATGTTGCACAACAGACTATACGCGATATTAAATATGTAGTGTTTATTAAAAATGTCATTTAAAAAGACATTTAAAAATGTCGTATCGAATGTGCGTAGGTTCGTCGTTTTGAACACCATACGTTACTATATTATTATTGCTGTTGTTTTAAGACCATTTCGATCTAAAGCCAAACGTCTAAAACAGTAACGCTAGTTTTCGGAAGAACGTTTTTCCTCTTCCCACTCTGTTTATGAACATTCAAAACCGTCGTCAAAAAAATCGCAATGTTTTTATCGCGACGATTTTCGAACGTCGCGTAAAGTCGTACGAATTTGTTCGGTACGTTTCAAACGCCGCACAGTTCTCGTGTGTATGTTTTATGCTATGTTTACGAGACACATGCCACGGACACGTGCAGCTGCCTAGCTGCTATAATAACTGCCTATATATACGTTTTTGATACGCACATGCGGTGTATTCGTTTGCATATGGAATAAAAAAACTCTATTACCTATCGGGTAATACACGCGAGCTCTCGACGTGCTTTCTCTAATTGGCCGCTAAAGGAGAAAAATTCCAAAAGGAAAAATCGTCTTAAATGTATATGACAAACAAAACCGTTCGCGATCGACTGGATGCGAGTGAAAACACGCGACGTTATACAGAGAATAAACGCGTAAACGCCGATTAGTACGAAAGAGTTTAAAGCGTGGTAAAGTTATTGCGAGCAAAAAAAATCTGGGATCAGTTTAGGGGCCGCGCGGTTCGTTTGACGGAGTGGCGACCGCGAATTTGGACGGCGGGTTACTGGTTTGAAAATTGTTGTACGATAAACGTGTCGTTTAACGTCTAAAAGCGATGTCGAGTCTTTGCCACGAAGAAAACAAAATAACCCCTTGTGAGTGAGCTCAGTTGTCTAGTGTACGTCCTGGTAAAATCGAAATTCATCAACGAAAATCGTCGAAAAACTACAAAAGTCACGTATCACAAAAAAAATATTAATTTGAATAACGTTTAAAATTTTTAACACTACGCAATGGCCTACCGATTCGGGTATATCGGTTTCAATCGGACAAATAATCGCCACTCCAGGGGGCATTTTAGCGTAATTTTTTGTGTTTTATATCAATCGCGAAATGTGTAAAATTCAATAATTTGCTTCGAATAAGATATAATTCGAAGCGAAAATCTCAATCGTTTTGTGGTGTTCAAAGTCAACTCTTTCTAGACGCGAACGTCATCGCACGAACCTGAAAATTTCAAATTTTCGCAGTAAAATTCTTATTGCGTCTTAGGTTTTTGGCGTGTTACTCAAGGAGTAAGGCAAATTTAAAAAAAACTCTAGGATCTCACCGCGGTCAACAAACCCGTGTGAATTTAAAAGCTGATTTTAAAAGCGGAGCGTTCTTTCCAAACGAATCTTAAAATTTCAAACTTTTCGCCGTAAAGTTCTCGATTTCTTTTTGGTTTTCGGGGGAAGCGAAATTTCAACAGGAAAAAAAAAAAACTTCGACCAAAGTATAACCGGAGTCCGTAAGCTGGACGCTCAGAATCTAAAAATTATCGATGATGTCAAAAGCGCAAAGTCTGTTGTAGGAACCACCGCCGAAAACTGTTAGTAACTACGCATAAGATGCGGCGAGTTAAAAACATCGAAACGGAATCAAAATGACGGCCTTCCACAAACGGTCAGCTTTTGCATTGTACAATATGGAAAATCTAACGTCGATTAATGGTTTTTTTTTTTCCTTCGTCAATAGCTGAGGTTTCACAATTAGTTTTTCGAGAAACGTTTTGTATTTTAGCTCGTGTCTCGAAAACACAACACATAAATCAACGTCGCGCGATCAGGCGTCAGTTTCGGTTTTGCGCGTGCACGGCGAGTGAACAATGCGACGACGACCCGAACGCGCGATCGTCCGACGGTCCAGGGGCGCGCGCGTATTGCAAAAGAATACGAACAAAATTAAAATAAAACGAACAAAATTTGAACAGAGGGTTTATTCCGTAATACCGATACAATAAAAACGCGTAAACGTTCGCCCTACAAAAGTGACGTTTTGATTATTTTTTTTTTGGTTTTTTGGCGGGGTTGAAAACCAAGTGTGCCTCAACAATCATACCCGAACGCGCGTTCGGATGCTGCAATTTTGAGCGTTACGCGCGCGAATCACAATTTAGATACGGCAGTGCTTGGACATTATGGTGACAAGAGTCGGTAAAACTCGTCGTGCAGTGGACAATTTGAGACAGGTAAAACATTTATCAACCTGTTTGTCATCTGCAGTGTACGCGGCGTGGAACAGAAAAAAAAGTCCCTATTCATAAGCTATTTTGAAGTGGGTAGGGTGTAAAAAAAAAAAAAGACGCTCTATTGATATAATAAATCATAGGTTTTTTTTAAAAGAAAAGAAAAGTCGGTAAGTTGTCCATAAAGGATATTTAGAACACGTTTTTTGCAAACAATTGTATTTTTATCCCGGGGAACACAGTGTAACGCTGTGTTTGTTTTTAATCAACGTGCAGATATATACACACTTGTGCGTTATTTGAATGGACTTTTTTCTCGAGCAGTGACGACGATTGGAACGTAGTAAATAATTACCGCGTATGCTTAGAATATCGACGTGAACATGCGAGAATACCCGTTTCTTGATTCGTACTTTTTAAAACTTTGATTGAACAAACGCCAACGTAATCTCAGAGATTGAAACTATCAACACACCTATTATTATTGACCCTCTAAGGTAACCGGTATGAACAACAGTTTTGCCGGAGTTGTAGCGAGAAGAAAAAAGTCGAATAAACCGTTTACATCTACGCGTTACCTGGTTTTTCTCTTCTAAACGGTGTGCGAGAGTTTCGAGTGATTCCGAAGAGCTTCTAGACATCACTACTCGTATAAAGTTTCGGATACAAACTATCACGTCAACAATACTATGTTATAAGGTACGATTGTTGTGTTCAGCGACGTGTCCGGACAAGGGACAAGGGTATACGCGGGAAAAATAACAGATATCCGTGTACTATTTTTGCCAATTTTATACCCCGAATTCGGACCGAATCTCGCGGTTATTACGGAGAGTCGGGGAGCTTGACCCGCTATAAGACCGTACGAAAAAAATGAATTTGGGACGTACTATATTCGCGTACCTACGATCCGGAACGCCGACGCGCAATTTTCTCATTGTTCTTCCACACGAACACGACGAACATTCTTAACGTGCGCTATCGGTATTTTCAATAAGAAAGTCAAACAAAAAACCCCCCGTGTAACCCTGTGTAGTACGCAAAAAGAAAAAACAGCACGCATTGTATTCGTACAGTACGAAATTCGTCGATTCGTCTTTGTACAACCGCGAGTGCCAAACACGGACGTCACCCTGTTTCGCTCCTTCAAACGCGCGCGTGTGTGTGCTCGGAGGATTGTTTTCGGGTCGGTTTATGTGCGTGTACCCTCGAAGAACTGTACGTATTTATCGTGTTATATTCCGCGAAGACGACACTATCTTGGTGCGGGAGCGTAGTGCGGATCTGTGCAGTCTTCTGTTAAAATTCAGAGAGACACAGCCGAAAAACGCGCTATTGAATTTCACGCCGCCGCGTCTGTGTGGCCGTCGCGGAGAACACGCAAAAAACGCGGGGGAAAATAAAAAAAACGCCTCAATATTCGCCCGCTAGACGCATATCGGATTTCCGTCGAACTATCTCTGTACAATATTATTATTACTGCTCGTATACACGTCGTACGCTTTACCGTATAATAATACTGTTACGCTGTTACAGGCACGTGTGTGTTTCGCACGTTAAAACCAAGGTCGGCCGGGTTAATAATTGTCGTATAAACAGTGCGACCGAGAAGAGTGCGCAAACGTTAACTGTGTTAACTCGCGAGGAACGCGCCGCGATACACGGCTTGTAAAGCGTAAGCGGACGAAACAGAATTTACGGGCGCCAAGGGTGTCGTGCACACGGTAAGTGTGTGTGTCGACCCGACTGGAAAGCGTTCGTTCGCGGAATAGAACAATTTTTTTTTTCTAAACGGGAATAGACGATATTGATGGATTCGACCCCGACAACAAGTGCACGTAAAACGCTCAACCGCGACGGACTAGTACGCGCAACACGAATTCTGCCGCGTTTAGGAAGAGTGCAGGCGACAAAAGATATACGTACGTCGACGAGACGAAAACCGGACGCGTTGCTCGCGTTTAAATCCGCGTACGTGTTGCAGTTTCGAGAACGTAAAAACGGGTGTGGACGACGTGACGAAACTAGCGGACGAGAGAAATAGGAGACGATGGAAACGTGGACAACGGAGCTGTAAAACAATCCAACGTTGGACGACGACGACGAGTACAACGAGAATGTGACGAGAAAAATAACGCGTTCGGGACCTGGAGGACCACCGCCGAGCTGTTCCGGGAACCTTCTTCCTTCGGACGGATTTCTCTTCTCGTCGTGCGCATCGTGTCATACACGTAACTCTCGGTACACAAATGGCTCGTTTTTTCAAACGCCATCGCTGACTCGCGACTATAAGTCACGGTGATCTTTCTGCGACTTTTGACGAAAAACACACGCGGCGACCCATGAGCGTGATTTTCCGGCTTTTTTTTTTTCCCCCATTGCGCAGCCGGTCATCACCGTTACGACGACTGTTACGCGACATAACTCGTTTGATTTTTTTCCTTAGACCGACCGATCCGTTCTCCGCGATCGTCCTTGGACGCGAAATCGTTCGGGCACGGTTTAACGCGATCGCGCGTCCGGCCGCGTCGAATCGGCACCGCGCAGCCTCGGGCCGCCGCGTGTCCGTCCGTCTGTCGGCGCGTCTCTACGGTCTTCCGGCCTCCAACAATAAAAATAACGATAACGAGAGCACCACGAGAAGAATTGTTTTGACGGAAACGAGGAGAAAACGAAAAGCAGCAGCAACAACAACAACAACAGTATTATCGAAAAAGAAGCAGGGATCACTGTAGGTCGCGTGAGTGGATGGTTTGACGGGCCAGTGTAGCTTTGGGCGGGTGTCACTGGTTCGGACGCATTATCCGTAAGCGTACTGCCTTCGAAAATACGTTTCTGCTCAGCGGTACACCCGTAAAAACACATTCGACAGTGAAAACTTTTCAACCGAATCTGCGTCTTTCCTACTTTGGTATTGCGTAAAAGTCTCGGCTACGCCCCCGATATTCGTTTTGGATGTTATGATGGAAAAAAAAATAGAAAAAAACACGTTCCCCGTAAGAATAATACGCGGCCGCCCGGAACGACGAGTTTAACGACGAAATAACAACGCGGAATCGGCTGCTATAAACCAATGTTGTCGGAACCAATTTTCTAAATTTTTTAACCGCGTATATTATGTATTGCTTACGTTGTATTGATGTTTCGAGACTTAAACATAAAAACTAGAGGTTTTATGGAATGATTTACCGCGTGAAATAACAAAATTCAAACATTTCAATGTCCCATTAATGCGTTGAAAGTGATCGAAATAAATTTCAAGTCGAACGGTTTCGAAGTTTTTGGCGTTTTCACATTTGGCTCCAAAAATAAAAGTTTAAAAAAACGCCTCGAATAAAGTACCGTCTCTGATCAATCGTCTATCTTTTGATGTGTTAAAATCGGAGGATTTCTTCTACTAGAAAAAACGATCGCAGAAAAAAAAACAAAACATCAGTGTAAAAACAAAACATTCATCGCTGACGCTCAGAATATAAAATATAGATGTGGTTCGAATGGGATTATTTAATATCACGTGAAAGCAACGAGCCAGCTCCGAAAATTCCGAAAATACACGTATACAAGGAATAATAATTAGACAATCCGAATATAACGTGTGAAAATTTCAAACTGTTTCAACCGTTATTTGAGGAGTTTTTACGATTTTACTTTCAATAGCATGTATAATAGCGCGCCTAATTTCATTGCAATGACCAAATTGTACCGTTTTTCAACACTTGTTTTTTGTACGGAATTTATTGGGCAAGTAATTTTGAAATTTTTATTTGTCAGATGGCAAATTTTTATTTACATAACATAATTTCAATTTTTAAACAACAAATTTGTGTGAGTTACTTTTCTAAAAATACGTCAAAGGTGTGACCAATTTTCGACCATTTTCATAAAAAAAACAAACCACAAATTTTAAACGTGGATTTACGAATTAATTATTTGTTTGTTGGATAAAAAACACAGAAAAAAAATAAATTTTCGAAAATTTTAATGTTTTGTTCTTAGATAAAAAATGTTCAAAATCACTTGAAACTCGGACCGAACATTTATTTTACGTACTTCAATGTCGCGTTAAAATTTCAACTGGTTCACAGACGTTTCGGCCGCGGTACAATGATTTTAGAATAAAAACGATTATAAAATCGTCACAATACTCGGACTTTCGAGGAAACCTTCAAAAAATGAAATACCTAACGCGTGTTTCGCACGTACGAAACGCGGGAAAACGGAGTGCCTGCGGGAGACTGAAACGGATGCCACAAATGGACACTTTAAAATGCACAAAAAGAAAATTTTGTTATAAATTGACAGTCAGAACCTTTAAGATTCGAATAGGTTTCAGTCGCCGTATGCGGTCCTAAACGATAACTACGGGGCTTGCGGTAGGCATATGAGTATACACGTTTACAAACACGAGTATTACTATTGGTACTAACCTTTTAACCTTAAGATTCAGCATCTTAAATTTACTTCGATACTCGAATAATTTCAGTAAAATAAGTTTAATTTACCTTGCGAATCCGGTTTTCCGATGATCCACATCGTTTTGTCTTACACACACTTATGATTGTTTTGACGCGAAATATTACATCGATATAACCGCTTACTGTCGAAATACTTTTAATAAAACACACAGACAAGATCGTTCGCTATTTATAAAAATAAACACCCGTGTTACTGCAGGTTCGCTATAACGAACATTGACTTATTTTAGCGTGCGTTCCAGCACATTTTTTTACTTCACTAGTAGAATTATATTCGGTTGATCCACTAAAATAGCCAACACGTTCGTGCAAACCCTTTGTTAGGATGATTTTTTTTTTTTATCTATTGTGTACGGAGTAGGATATTTAATGGTTTAAGCACATAAGCTAATCTATAATACTATTATAATCTTACACTGTTCCGAGAGTTGGAAAAAAATAAAGACTATACATCGTCCCGCGATTGTCACCGTCGTAAATTTTGGCGATTACAGGTCGTCAAAACGATTTGTCGGTGTTCGTTCGATTGACTTCTTCAAATTTACCAATTTTCCTTCGAGAGGAAACCGCGGTTTGTTTGACCATTTTTTCAGACGGGTCTCTTTGAATATCAATCGGAACGCTTTTAGGACTATACGAGTATTATGCATGGGGCTCGCGTAACATAATTTTCATATACTTTCGTAATCGGAAAACTTTCGCGTTAATAACTACAATGTACAAAAATTATTGTAAAAAAAATCATTTTCGAAAACATATGCGTGTTTCAAGTCAACGCCCAAACGTAAGTGTTTGAGAATGGGAAAAAGTCGAAAATCGGTTTCGGCTAATACGGCTGCACAGAAACGTCTGAACCGAAACGGAGCGCGGATAGGAATGACCGCATTATTCGAATGAATAATATCACGAGTACATTATTATCGGCAAATCGAAATAAAACGAAAAATTGAAACAGAATTTATTTGCATACTAATATGTACAATGTTCGCAGTATCCGACTCGATCGGATTGATTATTGTGAATATTGCTGTTAACCCGTTCGCCAAACTCAGTACGAGGCTGCTGGTTCACCCCGAAAAAGTCGACCTTCGCAGCAGTCGGTGCACGTTGCAATATGCGTTTCATAATGTATACGTATCGCTTACACGGCCACGTTATCGCGCTTAATGTAATTATACGTAAACATAATAATACTGTCCTAAAAAACCTAACGAACGATCAAAATGACCTCAAAAAAATTGCGTTCGTGATTTCGTCGCGATTTCTCGGACTTCGGGCCGTGAAAAGTAACGTGCCTAATAATCGTACTTGATCATCATCGTATTATTATTACGAAGCGAGAAAATTTACCATTTTTTTCCAATATCGTTACACGTGGGTATGCGCGCGCGTTTTGAAGAGTTGAAATCGAAAAGCCGGGATCACTCCACGTCGCGTGGGTCACTAGTTCGGAATTTGTGGTTTTTATTTCGTGTCTGGAAGCAACGGTACGAATCGTTCCCAACGAAAGAAACGATACTGAGCGAGCTCGGTTGTCTAGTTCTGGACAAAATCGAATTTTACAATAAAAATGGTCCGCGCATGAAGAATATTGATTCAAATAACGTGTGAAAATCTCAAACCGTTTGGACCATTATTTCAGGAGTCGATTTCGGTATCATCGA
>CM029358.1:25289356-25306480 GCA_017140985.1 Hormaphis cornu
CCAATCAGATCGATCCGTCACAGTACAAAGTTCATCGCCCGATTTCTCCATTCGTGGCTTGCACGTTAGCGGGGAAAGTCGAGCCAGAAAAACCCACACATTGTTAATAATAAACAAAAAATAATTGACATTCCGGCCAATCAGAGCGATCCTTCATAGTTCAAAGTTCATCGCCCGATTTCTCCGTTTGTTACTCGTACATTACCGGGGAAAGTCAAGCCGGAAAAACCCACACAAAGTTAATTATAAATAAAAAATAATTGACATTCCGGCCAATCAGATCGATCCGTCATAGTACAAAGTTCATCGTCCGCTCGCACGTTACCGGGGAAAGTCGAGGTGTTATATCGCCACGGCTCTCTCGTCCGTCCGGGTATAAAAAGGACCGACCGCGTTAACATGATCGCATTATACACGCAGGCACGGGCTGGCTTCAAAACGGTTTTCTGCGGAGAGAAGATCTCCGAGAGCAAATAGTTATTAATAATTGTAACAAAAGATCTCCGGTCCGCGTATTACGCACGCACGCGAAATCGGCATTTTATCACCGAGCAAAACTCTCGACAGACCGAAAAAAGCGCGTATACGCACTCACCGAACTCGTTGGTACGAACGAAAAAAATATCGTACTTCGATGGTCCCCGGCCGTGGTGTTTTTGTGATTGTGTCTCGCCGTTTCAGTAGTATAACGTTGTTACCATCCTGCGTCTTGTAACAGTATAATAATACGACCGACCGCAGGAAGGTGCGGAGTAATCGTGGTTCGTGATAGGTACCTTGCCGTGTCGGGAAAATAATGAAACGTTTTTCATACAGTCGAAACTTGTACCACCAAACCGCGTCTGTATGATCGTTACGACTACCGGATTCGTGAATGTCGAGTACGTTTTTGTGTTCGTTTAAACATACGAATGAAACGCCAGTGCGTTTTTACGGACAACGAGAAAATAAGCGAAAAGAAAATGACCAAAAAGTGTACAGGTAGGTACGTATACGGTTGTATTGAATATTTTACTGTTTGTTAAAAAACCCATAAAAAGTTATTGCTACGAGTTCGCTGAACGTCGGTTCCACTTAAGACGCCGATTTGTGTACTTAACAAAATATCCGCACTCTGGGTCGCGCGGGCGGTTCGACGTATTGTGTTTAACGTCTGAAATAAACCGTCGCCTTCGGAAAAACGATACTTTTATCGAACTCGTACTTTACTCGTTTGAACGATGCGGTAAAAGTTTCGGCAAAGTTCCCCCGATCGGGTTAAATTTCTCCTTGGTTTCGTAACTGCGTTTTTTTTTCAGTTTCAAAAACTTAAAGAAAAACGTTACTACTGTAAAAACCGATGCGACGTTCTTCGATGCGCTCAGAATCTAAAACATTGCGAATGGCGGACGGCACGCGTCGCACCTTTTTTGTTGCAAACGTAACGAAATAGTAGTTATGCGACGTACACAAAACAATAAAGAATACCCAAACGATTATCAATGTGTATGTATAATAGCGTAATTTTATACAAAAAAAATATCGCTATTCACGCGTTCCCCGAGTCTATTAAACATACCAATCGTTTTGTCGAAAATCTGCAAAATATTGAAAACGACTTAGAAGCTTCGTGTTCGGCTCAAAAACGGTGAAAATCGTGGGGACGTTTTTATAGAAGCGTGTTTGAAACTCATCGGTTCCTATATATATACGTACGTGCATAGCGGACAAATCCCCCAGTAGAGATTTGCAGCGACTATAGACGAGTTTTATCGGTAACGCGATATTTTATTGATTGAACCCCGACGATCGATAAGGATTTCTTTGAGAAATTTTCGGCAAGATTATACACCGCTTCCAATATCATTCACACGATGTACATACACACCGAGTCGATTGATCGACGCCGCTAACGTGGAAGACAAGATTTTTATAATAAAAAAAAACACATTTTTCACACGATTGGCGGCAGTATGGTTCGCTATACGTTGTAGCTACATTTTACGATTCTATTACGCCTTCAAATCGATTTTAAACGTTTACATTAAAAAACATCAGGCGTAATAACGAACTATAGGTGTACAACAACGTCATGATATAGTACGTAAAATTGTTTTCGTGCGTACTCTATCCAAACTGTTCTCGTTATATGTGCAACGGAATTATAATTGACCCGCACAATATAATAGTAAAACACGATATTATTGTAACCGCGTTATGTTTTACGACAAGTTGCAGGCACAAGATTGTTAGAAAAAACGAAATAGTATAAACAAACTTAGGTGGTACGAGTATAGAAATTAACATATTATATTTTAAACATGCGGTTTACAGTTTGCTGCGTAGTATTTGTACCTACTTTCTGTGTGTATAATTTTACGTGTATAGAGTGTATGCGATGTTTGCATACTCGATACCTACACTTACGCGAATAGTTTACGAAATCTGTTCCGAGAGTAAATGGGTATGGAAATCGTGTCGAACGAATAGTTTTCAAACAGAAAGTGTGTTTCGTCGGCCAATGTCCCCGGCAGTAATTATTCAGCTGGTAACCGGACGAACGGTATACACAGTTTGCACGACGGTAGTAAGTAGAAAAAACAAAACAAATATGATTCGCGCAATACCTAACTTAACCGGTACTTTTTGGAAAAATGTCATTCTGCGAAAATTCGATCCGGCACGGATAAGGAAAGTATACGAAAAAAATGCCGGCGACGAACCTAATACCGGTAAAATTGAACGGGATAAGGAACAACCGCATACGAGAGCGGCCGAGTTCCTCCATATTTTGAGTGTCCAAATTGTTTTTTTTTATTTCTCTAACTTGTCCGATACGTTATTACGGTTATGCAGGATTTAACAGATCTTCGGCTATCCGATGTTTTCCTGCACGCGTCGTGTTCTCCAATCCGCTAGTTTGAGTACAAACTTATAGCGCACGAAAAATTTTCGGCTCTTCGAACTGCGTCAGAACAGACGCAAACACTGTACATCTGTAATAGTACAAGATGCAGTTTTCCGACCTAACTCGTCCAACAACGGGGACGTATTCAATAGCTACTCTTCGTACACATCGTTCTTGTGCTAGGTCATTATAGTAAAACGAATCCGAAAGATACTACTGATCTACGAGCGAATTTCAATCCGAAAGATGTCAACAACTGCCGTATTTTATTTTTATACCAAAGCGGACGTGAGTTACACACAATACTGTAAGCTCAAGTAACAATAATACAAAGTGGTCATATGTGCACAGCGAGACGACGTAAGAATAACAAGGTGGCACATAATAAATACAACTGTAAAGTTACTGTGTAGACAAAGAAACGGCCAGAGAAATGAGTAAAAAATTAGACATGTTGTACAAAAAGTATTAAGAACGATCCGCAGCCGTCAGGAACTGTTTTTGTCGCGTAGTTCGTTTCGTGTAACGGATGCGACGGAATAAATTTCTCGCGTTGAGGGAATTTATTTCAAGACGAATATGTATATGGAAAGGAGAGCTCTTCACGATCGATATTCGGAAAAAGTAAAGTTTTGATGATGATAATAAAGTGCGTTTTTTTTTTTAGAAGAAGAAGAAATTTTATACGTTTTAACACCGAATCGCGCGTAAGAACCGCGGGGAGGCCTGTAACAGTGTTGACGTCGAATGTGGAAAGTTTTTCCGATTCGCTTTGAAGTACTCGCATTGGTCTGGACTAGGTATTTTAGGACGGTATTGAGTGACGAGGGAGCACACGGAAGACAATTTTTTAGAGGATATCCGTACGATATCCGTTTGACCTGCGTTTTTCGTCCGTCGGCACCGAAAAGTTTTCGAACATGATCGGCCAGGCGCGTGTCCGCGTTCTAGTCTCGTTCCGTTCCGTCCGTTTGGCCGGCTGCGGACCCGAAAGGACTAAGACGTTTTTTTTTTACGCGGGGTGGTTTTACAAGAGGGGACGTCGGCAAAAAGACCGAAAAAAAAAACGTACGAAAACACCCTGTACAACCGCGCAAACCCTGTACGCGCAGCAGTATGATACGGGGACAATACCGTATTGTAAAAATAGGTGTTTTTCACGAAAATCGCGCACCCAGTTTTTTACCCGCGCGCGTCCGTTCTCACAGGTCTTATTACAGGCGCGCGCGCGTGAGCCGGCGGAGCAGCATCTGTTTCGCGAGCGCCGCCGTCCCGCGCACGTTGGTTGCGTAATATTTTATTATTTTACACACACGTGTTGTTGTATACACAGTACGCCGTTGCACTTGTCTGGCCGCCGCCGCGATAATATATTTTTGCGCAATCTCCTCTCTCTGCCCCCCCGGACCGACCGGGGGATAAAATGTGGTGCGTCGGTGGAAAGAAAGAAAGAAAGAAAGAAAGAAAGAAAGAAATAATAACGCATACATAGGTATTCTCTCACCGGTGGTACCACCCGTCTCTTGTTCTCCCGATCGTCTGCGCGAAGCGACCACCTGTTTCGGACAGATTCGGGCAGCAGCAGGTATATAATGACGACGACGATGATAATAATGATATACATAATGGAGGCGAGCCGATAGGTCTCGTATTTTTCTGTGTGATGCGTTGTACGAAAATAATGTGTACGACCGCCGCGCACATAATAGCGGGCCGGGCCGGGCAGCAGGCCAGACGGTGGTGGAATGTGCGGCGAGAACGAGGGGGTGGAACGATATTGTGCGGGGGGTGGTGGCGGTTAAAACCCCCCGACGTCCGTGGGAACCCGGGTCCGCCGCGTGTATTTACAGTCGTATGTGTATACTTTTGGTATCAAGAACCACGCCGCGGTATTGTTGTTGTCGTTACTTTTTTTACGTACAGTCTGCCCGTCGTGACCGCCGTCGTTCCGGAAAAACAATTATTCGATACTATCGCCGTGCGCAATCGGAAAACGGTTTTCTCCGCCCCCGGTCGTCTGCTGCTGCTGCACCTGCTGGAAACGGAGAGAAAAAACGGAAAAAAAAAACAAAAAGTGTCCACGCTTGGTACAGTTTAGAAGTCGAAAGTGACCGCGCGATCGGTCTCCGCGATGTAGTCCTGTACAGGTTGGGTGGGCAAAGACCGACGATAAAAATGGACCGAAAGTTCCAAACGTCCACATACATCACGTACTACGGAAACGACACGTGAACATTTCAAACCGTCCGGATTCTTATTGCACTCGGCGTAGGCTAGAGCTAAAATATGGGGGGTGCTAAAATTAAGTACCTAAAAATAACGCCTAATTGTTATTATAGTTGTACTTGAAATAACAGGGGGTGCTAAATTTGAACTCGGGGGTGCTAAAGGCCCTTTTGCGCCCCCCTAGTTGGGCCTATGCTCGGCGGGTTAATACGCGAGTTTAGTACCGCATGTATCGCACCGTTTTTCAACGCTTTTTCTTTTTTCTGAACGAGTTCGGAATATCTATCGGGGGACACTTTTGAAAATTTTTTTTATCGGATGGAAAATTTTGTTTTACGCGACAAATAGGCGGTTCGATTCTTAAACGTTTGTGCGAGTTTTTCTCTAAAAATAGGTCACATGTATTCTCTTCGGTGGCGCGTCATCGACATTGCCCCTGACGTCCGAGTTGTTTGTTTTGATTCGAAAAAATAAAAGATCCGAATGTTCGAGACTGTTTGTACTCTCAACAGAAATACGTATCGCTTTATTCGTTTGTGATTTCGATGAGGAAACGTGACTACAATGTAATTAACGTATATATATTATGCACAAACGTTGGTCGTTTGAAGAGGAAAACGATCATAAAAAAAAACCGTTTAGTCTGATGATCGGCAAGTAACAATAATGACGGGTTAAGCGAATTAGTCGCAGACAGTTTTTCGAGTGTCTCGCGAGAAAAAAAAAAAAAACGCGAATACTCGACGACAATTGTACCGCATAAAAAACAAAAATTTAATAAAATTTAACGCGTTTTTCAAGACGTCCACAAAATCTAATACTTTTCGTACATTACGGTCATCGGTATAATAATCTGGCAAACGGTTGTATTCGAGTGAGAAAAAAGTAATATATATATATATGTATTTAATTTCCTTTTGGACACTTTGTTGTACGGCCGTTTCGAATTTTCCAAAGTGCTTTCTACAGTTTTGAAAATCCGTGAATTCGTGTTTTCGGGTCGAACAACGTTTGAAAAAAAAATTAATATAATTACGTGTTTTCCATCGTTTTTCCGCACTATCGTTTCGTATAAAAATGATAAATTACCATCGTCACATATCAATGTTACCTATTGGTATACTATTCGAGAAAAATATGTTTTTTCCGTTTGAATCGAAAGTAGAATTTAAACCTGTGCTATTCAAACGGGACAAAAAGGGGAACATTCGCACGATTCACGCACGCACGAATCTAAACGTAATAAAAAAAAAAAAACAGTTTTTCCATAATATATTATATAAGCTCTATCAAATTGAAAACCATCCATATACTATTATATTTTGCTATACGGGTCGTGGAAAAGAAGGCGATTTGGAAAATTTCCTATTTTTTACTGTAAATACTCTACTCGGAGTGTATTTTTGGTAAAGGTTT
Organism: Hormaphis cornu; assembly: GCA_017140985.1. Taxonomy (NCBI): domain Eukaryota; kingdom Metazoa; phylum Arthropoda; class Insecta; order Hemiptera; family Hormaphididae; genus Hormaphis; species Hormaphis cornu. Next base: position 25,295,886 of record CM029358.1, read on the forward strand.
ACTTATCTACTAGTCACCATTCTTGTCTAAAACCAAAAATATCGGGGCTCAGTGCAAGTATACAACATATCTTTCGAACGGAGCGAAACGGTGCGGTAGTGCAGTACCTATAGTAATTATTAATTAAATAGATGTACATTTATTTGTTTTATGTTTAATTTAATAAGAATTGAAGTGAAGAACTCTTTTGGGTCCCCAACTCGCCGCGAATACGCCATACATATATACGTACTATTCACAGCTATCTTTATCGTAAACACGCCTTAAACCGTTAAAACGAATAGAAACATTTTGTTTTAACGTAGGTCATCAATAAAATCGAGAAACAAAAACACGGAACAGTGTTAATTTAGAGTAAGTAAAACGCAGCAATGTTTGACTCGGAATCATAACGACAGTCAATAAACGTAAAAATTTAGAAAAAAAATTGAAACGTGTTTTTCGGTCAAAAACCGTGTTAGCGTGTAAGTAGACTCCGACTTATCTTAACGTAATATTTCGTTACATTTTTCAATTATGACTAGTGACCGCAGATACGGAATGAATTGAAATGGAAATACAATTTTTTTTTTTTTAACGTCAAACAAAACGAGAGAACAGTTTAAAATGCGTGTTTTAACAGCAACAGAATCGAAATTAAATTGTAAAATATAACGCCTTGACGTAAACACAAACGGCAATTCGATTTTTTCGCGAATCGGAAATCTCGTCCGTTTTAAAATGATATCTAATTATATAATTGTTATGTACGATATTCATATTTTGTTCGTTTACGGATTCGTTTAAATAACACGCGGTTATCGTTTTTTTTTTTTTTTTTTTTTTTTTTGATAAATTGGGTTGGTATTTTTTAGGTAATACACGTTAAAAAAATTATTTTTAAACCACAAATTTTTTACTAGATAAAGTCACTGCACCCGTCGCATACCTCTAAAGTGAGTCATTGTAGTTATTAATCGTTGAGAAATCTAATTTTTAAAATAATTTGCCGCACATACGGGTCGCAGCGAGCAATCATTTCAAAAACGTTTTTCGCGTATGTTATTTTTTTTGTCCCACGTCGCTGCTCTTTTCGATTTTAAAAGTAAACTATTATGTATGAACATCGAGCTAAAGTCGAGCAAACAATATAAAAACCGAAAACGGCTTTTTTTTGTTTTCGTGTCGATTCGTAAAGTCGGCACGTCGCCGAAAATGCAGAAAAATGACTAGATCATGATGCGATTCGAACGACTAGCTGCTGTTGTTATATTATATTTTTGACACAATAAAGAAGTTGTGTTGTTTGTACAGCTCGTAGGTGTTGAGCGGTTGAAAATCGAGAAGATCGCAATGAAAATAATCACCAACGTATTAGAGGGTTCAAATATTTTATTTTGTTTTTTTTCTCGGCGATTATCTCCTATTGGGTGGGTTTCGGTCGATGTCGTAGGTGTTCTGAGAAAATCAAAAACGAACTCGTAGCGGCCCGAGTGGGCAACAAGATTGAGTAATTGAAGCGATTATTGTGCACCCTGTTGGATACCATAAAAGTCACGTTTTAAGACGCACATTACCATACAAACGAAATGTATTTTACGAGCTTGAAATCGTTAAAATAAACCGTAAGTGTATTTTTTGCCCATCACAAAATATTAACAGATCATTGGCGGCTGGTCTCGTGGTTTTTAAACGCGTCCTGGTCTCGACGCGTTTTAACGGGTAAAAAAAATCGCGTTTAATTTTTCAACCGAAAACACGGACTAGTTTTAGTTTAAAACTAAAGTCTTTCTTTAATCATGTAGGTGTATTATTTACGCGCGACGTATTTTTGAACCGCTTGGATTATTGCGATAATTAAATCGATCGAACTCTAATAACCGTTATCTCTAAACTGGGTCGATACAAATGCGGTTGACTATTATCAATTAAAAAAGAGTCTAGCACGACGAACGAATTCGGTTAAAAGTAATTAAAAATAAAAATTCCCATCGCATAAAATCGTTGTAACCCGGTCGCGATATTTAGTAATGCGATACTACGTCGTGTGTGTTTTCTCAAGTGTCTCGTTCTTTTTGACTTTATCTACACCGAGGCGAACGTTTATAAGTAGGCAGTTTTCAATTTGAGTTCGATTCGGGCGATGCACGTCGGCTTTACGATCGACGTTTCACGGCGTAGTATATGATGACGAACCTACAGCGTCAGACGTTTACGTCATTTAGTAAACACCGCGTGAAACCGTTGTATCAGTTTCGACGTTTGTAATCCACACAACCTCGCGATAAACGGTTATAGGCGTTACATAATCCGAGTCGAGTGGCGTTAAATAACTTATTTTTTATTACATTTCGGTAAATTTGTTTTTTAATTTTTCGCGGCTTCGAGTGCCACTCTGACGAACGTCTTACTTTTACCTCGTACGTTACCTATACGCGCGTTATGATACCGCACCACGACGAATAGAAAAATGTCGTAAAAGTCATGTTTTTCACCGCAATCGCGCGCGTTGTGCGTGTACATTTTTTCGGTCGGTTTTGTGCGCACGACAAAAACCAAGAAATATATCGGAAACTTTAATTCCAGAGCTCAGAGACTCACCCTACTTTCGTTAATTTTTCGTAAATTTTAAATTGGAAAACAAGAATTTTCCGAACAAAGAGTTACGAGTCTTTCAAAGTACGTCCAAACACTCGAGTAAATGTCGGAACATCTCTACTATGGGTTTCCTAAAGAGCGTTTTGTCGGATGAAAAAAACCGGCAAATTCGCGCCAATGACTAGTATTAGACGATTCACACTATTGCTCTACGAAAATCACAAACGGTCCGAGTTTCGAACGATCTATAATTTGATAATTATTTTGTCAGATCAAACGTTCTGCGGTCATACACGCGCTCTCTGCTCTGTACACGGCCGACTCGAACGGGTTCGCGAGCTGCGGAAGTGCTGCTGCGGAAGTCGGTTTTATTTAGTTTTCGTAATTCTCTCGGCGTTGGTTTTAATTGCCGGTCGAAATCCGATAAAAATCGCCGAATCTCTGACCGACCGGTATGTTTCGGCCAATTAAAATAAGCGGCCCGTCGAGTTTCAACGGTTTTTCCGCGCGCGTGTGCCCGAGAAGAAGAAATTTAGCGCCCGGAGCGGTTTCCGATCGGCGTTTGAAAAGTTTGTCGATTATTTTTTTTCAACCGGTTAGGACTCGTTTCCCCCGTCATTTCTCGTACATTTTTCGGACGAGCGCGAACCCGTTCGATTCCGTTAGTTTGTTTTTCAGTTTACCCGTCGTCGTAAGGGCCGGCGACAAGGCCTCGGTTTTTGTTCCCGGGCCTGACCCGTCTGTGATCTCGCCGTTAAAATGGTTGAGATGACGGTAGAATAACGGTTTTTTGGCACGTTATATGCACCGGTAAAGAATAGTTGGACGGCTCTCTCAATGAAAAGCGTGTTTGTACCAAAATCGGTCAAATCCGCCCCGTGGGGCCTAATGCACTACGGAATGCGGCGGTGGGTCACTTCAGGACAATCGTTTTAAATCGTCATCCGTGAGCTGTTGGCTGCGAGTCGAAAAGGCGTATTTTAAATGTTCACGGAAAAACGTCGTTTGGATCGGCGGCGCCGGAACACGACGGGTCAAACAATGCGTACGTGCAACACAGAATTTCCCCGATTTTCCACTCAATTGCCGCGCATCTGCCGCGCTCAGACTGCTCGGAAATCGGTTGAAAAAAGTTTATGACGCATTTCAAATCATCAGTGTATATACACGTGTAGGTTCGATCGGGCCGAGAGATTTCCTTCTCAAAGAATAAACTACATGGCCCTACTGTGTGGAGAGTCGACGGACCGTCACCGGGTCGACGAACGGTTAACGTGTGACTAATACACGGTGAAGCGCGCTCGTAGGACGCGGCGGCTACGCCCGAGGCTCGTTTCCGGGCTCGTCGCCCGGCTCTCCTCCGAACGGCGCGGCGAAACGATGCGCGGGCTCTACGCGGTATACGAAGATCGAACAACAGATCTCGTAGACACGGATGGTCGACATAACTGCAGTGCTCGAAAATTGATGGCCTACGCGGTTACAAAAAAAAATTTCGATCTATCCCCCGGATCATCACTTGAATCGAAACTTCGTTTCTCAAAATCACTTTTTTGCCTTTTTGAACGTTCAGACGCAGGAAAGATCCTCGGATCGCGCTTCCGAAGAACCCCTTTGGCGAATCCGCGCCGGGTGTATACAACGCGAAAAAAAAATTATCGCTTTTACGTCCAGGTGATATGGATTGGTCCGTTGTTTGTGTAAAAAATTATCGCGAAAGCGGTCGATACAGGTTTTTTCTCAACGAATTCGCGAAGAATATGCCACGCTTGTGGATCGCTTAAAAAACGGCAACATCGGACGGTTCTCCGCATGACCAATTACTTTGCAAAAAAAAAAATACTTTTAAACTTTAAGAACACTGTAATATTTAGGTTCGCATTTTCGTCGTATCCGTCATTTGCCGACGGTTTTAAAATGTGAACAAGCATCGTTCGAGCCTACAATCAGCTTTCGTTATTGCCGGATTCTTTTTTTTTATTTGGTTGCCTAGGCGTAGTTTCTATAAATCGCTCTCAATTTAAACAAAAAACGGAACCGAATTAGACGTAAGTACGCATAAAAAATAGGCAACTATTTTCAATGCTAAACAGCAGACTATAATGTTATACACGGTTTGTACAAACACATTTTGTAAAATTTCAAACTGACACGACGAATAAATTGTGATTCGATGAATTTACAACAGTGGCTGTTGTTGGGATCACACCAACTCACTAGCATCAAAATATCGCTCTCCCGAACAACGGTTTCGTATAACAATATCATACGATTTACTGCAGACGTCGTCAGTCTCTCGGATGAAATCCGATTTTGATAATTACCTGAAAAATCGTTCGCACACACACTGATTTAATAATATATTTTTTTTTTATGTTATCAGTTTTGTGGGACACGACCGGCCGTCGGTTGTGCGTCGCGCAGCAAAACGCATCGGGTCTAATTAACGGAATTCTGCTGTCGGACACGCCGCAGCAACCCGATAATTTTTTTGAAATTAAAAAATAAAAACCGATTCATCAAAATCGGTTCGGCCGTATGCGGCGCGTGTTGATATAATAACGTGTGACGTTAAACGTTTATGACGCGTCGTTTCGATGAGTTTGTAGATTCCACCACAACAGAGAGAGAGAAGGAAATTGAGAGGATTATCATCATCGCGCACCACACTTTTATTCTTACGGCCGTGTGAGACATTTTTCTTTACGCTAAAATAACACCGTCGTAAGCACTCGCGGCACTGTTTAATACTACACCGTAATATTGTACATTTTGTTGCGTAACAACAATTGTTGGTTTACGACTCGAACCGATAAAATAATTGTAAAACAAACGTTCCTCCGAACCGACTGCGGCAACCGTAGTACACCACCGTATTACTGTACATAATGTTATAATAATAATACAGATTGTGCATGTAGGCCGTGATGAATTTTATCGTGAACGGCCGCGGGTCTCGAACGAAACGGATCGACGAGCTGCCGCGGAGAATCCGCGAATATCGTTGTTGCGGCGATACGCGATCCGTACGTTTTGAGCGGCCTGAGCCGTTTCGAGCATTTTTTTTCTGTTCAAACTGTCTGCTTTTTCGACAGTACGTGTCGGATTATCCGCTGCAGTTTACGGACGATAGCGTCAACCGCGCGAAAGAAACTATTCCCTTTGGTACTTGCAGACTTTTTTTTTACCGTCGTTATCTTTTATCGTTTCGGTCTCGTAATACAGTTGAAATCATAGTGATACAGGGCGCGTAAAGGACTGGTATGAAAATGGACAAATAAAAACTTGTACTGGCCCGTCGACCGACGAGAATCAAATGAACACGGAGACCGCGCGTTCGGTGAATTTGTCTGACCCACTCGGGTCCCGTGTTTACACGACGGGCGAATACAGATGGGAAAACGGGTGGACCCGAAGACGTACCCAAGCACTGCAGTCCCTCCGAAGGAAGAAACATATGTATGGTTAGGGTGTCAAACGAAAGAACACGGTCGCCTCGAACTGTTTCGGCCGCGAAATCGACCGGACCGCGAGAACAACCGAATCGCCCCGGTCTCGCCGGAAATCGGTGACGCCGGTTTCTTCGCCGCAGTGGAACGCGACGTTTGGGCACCGAAGTGAACGAACCGTGGACTGGAAATGGCGAGAAGATCGCGGACGTGTTAGAACAAAGTCGCGACGAGGATACGACAAAAACTATATGACGGGCGCGCATCGGAAGATCACGTTTCGAAGCACGTGTACCATCGGTGCCGCGCCACAGAGGTCGTCTTTGACGGATCAAAAAAAAGAACAACTTTCGGGGCACCACGTCGGAACGCTGTACGACGGCCTAATTCGCTCTCAAACGAACAACCCGATCGAACGTCATCCGCACATTGTGTGGCTGCTGCTGCGTGGAAGTAAACTGCTGACCGATAAGTTATACTATAACGGGACGATTTTTCTTCTCCTCTCGGAAATCTCCGCTGCTGGAGTGTGGAGAGAGAAAACGAAAAACAATAGCACTACCGCTGCAACAGTTTGCAAACCGTACACGATGCGATGTCCGCAAGCGGACAGACGGCGTTTCGAAAATGTGTTGAAAAACCACGGAAAAACGAGCCGGGGGGCGCACGTGAGAACCGGGAAGACGATTTGCCCCCCCGACGCGGGTTTTGGCGTTGGCCCGCTACGGAGATATGATGCACGGAGATATGATGCACCGTCGTATAAATCGCGTGTTGTCCGTTCCGGGACGCGTCGTCGACGAACGTGTCGGGGTGCCGACGGGGATCGTAACAGGAACGGGGAAGAAAGAGAGGCGAAAAAATACGAACGCCGCCGCACTATTGTGTCGCGCACGTACGTAATGCGGTACGGTACGATTTTTGACCGTACACCCCCGCGTACGAGTTGTTCGCCAAGAGCGGAGAAGAAAAAATACGTACAATAGAAAATAAACAAATAATAATACAGCGTATGAAAGGAAACGGAAAAGGTCCGTTCGTAGTACAGAATTGTTGTGAATCTCCGGAGAGTGCGTCGAACCAGGAAACGTTTTTTTTTTTTTCCACCCCCAATAAACCGCGCCCCTCCTGCGTGTCCCCGCTGACCGCGCGCGATTTACGACCCGATCGATGGAGTGTTTACAACAACCCTTTTAAAGCGCGTTTTCTTCGTGTCCGCGTTATTACCGCTATTACGGCGGCGTGGGAACGACGCGAAGAAGCGCTGCGGTGATCGACGTAGAGCAAAAAAATTCCCCCGAAAACGATTTCACGGTCCCTTTCGTTTTCTCCGGACGCGCCGCCGACCCCGCTTTTTTTTTTTCTAGCACAATAATTGTCGTATTGTACGGTACGTCTCGGAGAGCAAAAAAAAAATTTTTAGCTCGTATAATGATATGCGTGTTGTGTGTGCATTGTGTGTGTGTGTAACGGAGAGGATGTGAAAAGAAACACAACGACAATGACGACGGTACGATATTGTACGCTCGTGTATAATTGCGCGTGTCGTTATGCGACCGCGCGTGGTGTCCACAAATCGTCGGGGGAAGGAGAAAAAATTGTTTTTTTTTGAAAATGTTCCGAAAACGAGGAAAAAAAATTTCTAACGTCACCGAATACGCGCGCACAACACAATACCGTAAACGGTTTTATGATTTTAAACATCTTCCATTGTATAGACCATGTTTTAAAGTACCTAACCGCCGATTCGAAGAGAACGTAAAGTACACCCCGTCCCGTATCGTCGCTGTCGAATTCAAATTTTGAATAAAAACTAATAAGAGTTGCACTGAAAAGGACTGGAAGCGATTTTTCCGTATTGCAGACGCCGCGCGAACCGGACGCGCACTACCCGTTGTTCCGCAGTCGTCTCTGTTATCAAAGTCAACAAAGCGTGTTTTCAACTTCGACGCGATAATCATTACAATCGGCTGTTCCGAAAATTGTGCGAGCGAATCGCTCGTGGCGTCAACGACTACTACGGGTTAAACTACATACACACGCCCTCAACGTTGGGACGCCAATTTTTATTGGATGTTTTTGTACTGTATATGAAAGTATATGTACGGTTTTGAACCGTCGAAAACCGTTGTTGACCGAGGCAACAGGAAAGAAGAAAACGAATTGTTGCAATAGTAGGTTCGCTCAGAATCTAATAGCTATAGGTTAACATGATGAAATAATTTAAACAGCGTCTCGATTACTTATAGTGTTATTAGACTATTTCGACCTGCCCGGGTATAGAGAGAAGGATAAGAAGTAAGAAGAAGAAGGAAAACCTGCTCGTAAATTTTCATCGGAACGAAACGGTACCGTATATATTATAGTAATACAAATAAATCAATGAGATTCGGAGGAAATAACGACTGATCGCTCTATAGGTGGTCGAAAACGTCATAAATCAACCTAAAATCGTATACAATGTACACAGAGGCGATACCATACCTAACCCGTATTGTAGTTACAAAATAACATTTTATACGTAATCGGTTGCGTATTATACGACAAGGGGCGTTTCGGGTGTTTTTCAAAACCCCCACAATTTTTGTCAATTTTACGGTGTATAAATCAATTTAAAATTAGTTTTTCGTGTTTACTGCTCCGGTTCTTTATACATAGAAATCGGTCCAAAGTGGTTCCTGTTTTGTATTTTTCGAGATTTCGATTTTTTTTTATAATAACATCAAAAAATGTTTAGCTAACACTCTAAAATTAAAAATTTGTTGTGCATTTTTACTATACCGAAACATCGAAATAATCCTATTAAACATGAAAACATATCGATTACACGCGCGTAGTCGGAAGGCAGCACGCCTTTCGGAGACTCGGACGAAAAAAAAAAAAAAAACGGCTAAAGCGTGGACACGGTGTACAGTTAGAAGAAAAAACGCGTATAGTTTTCAGCCTCGATGAACTCGAATGTGTCGAAATTTCGAAAGATTACGCTCGATCGGTATTGCGTTTACGATAGAGCATCTTTAAAAAATTTTGGAAAACTATCCATACTCGATGGTTCTTTTTTTCGAATTTTCACCCTCATACCTTTGCAAAACAAACGACGCACAACAAATGACGACGTGTATCAATTGACACTGTCTGCGTACGTCGCCGCGCGACAACAATAGACGGATACTTGAAATTGTCGTCGTACACTGCGCTAACCCTTTTCAAAAATAACCGATATTGTGTTCGATCGGTTTCGAAACACGCGTTCGTATCGGGTTCGACGATGACAATAAAGCCTATTATTGTTATGATAACGTTTACAAGAAAGCCGTTTTAAATATCGATATAACGGTGAATGAAATCGTATCCGAAAATAACATTATAATATAACGACACACACACACACACGGCGGACGGGCCGATTTGTATCCGTATTTTGTTCGCACGCCTAAAAAAAACTGTTCGTCTACTCGCGAGCGGTCATATCAGATGCAGTCGGAAATAAAAAATAATAATAAAATCACGCCGTCGTCGATCGTTAAATTTTCATCTCTCAGCGCGAAACAACCGTCCACGACGAAATCGGTTCGCTCGAAAATGTCGTCGGAGTACGTCGTCGTACTGGGGCGTGTTTACGTACCCGTACGTTATGTTGTTAAATCTTTCGAGTTTCAAACGACGTTGTAGGGTAAAAAATACATCGTTTACAAACGGTCTTGTACACAGCTTAGATAGACGTGAAATAACACACGGCTGATGGAATATTTTGCAGAAATATGACCTATAATAAGACTGCAAACGTTTCACGCGTCATCAACTGTTAGCGGACGAAAGATGTTTTGCTAAAAAAAACCCCGCGGTCGACGAGTAACGACGAGTTAAACGACATCATTTATGTGATACACACACACACATCAAATGAAAGTCTAAAATTTCGTTTTATTTGCGCGGTCAAATATTTGCATTTTTAGTAGTTTTCAGCTCTATTGATTACGGTTTACGGACTTGTTTACGCGAATGTTTTTTTGAGCGCGGGGGTAAAAAATTTGGACGTTTACCGGGTGCGTAGTAAACACTAAACTTTTTGTTCCGTATATATATAAAAATACACGCGACGTTGTATTAGGAAAAGTGGCATCAAACTTCGTGCATCTTTCGCGCGATGGAGATGATTTTTCTTTCTTTATGTCGTAGTAACAAGACATTATTTGTACGCTACACCGTCGGTGTCAGATGTGTCAATCAAATCGAACACTACACTTTACCTGTTTTCAAACGTCGCGAAAATTAATCTGCACGCATCGTGACTGCAAGTACGCGGGGAAAAAAAAGCGTTTTAAATATGTCAGAGGTTTTATTTTTCTACAAAAAAGTTTGAAACGACCGTTTTTTTCGTTTGTTCGCAAATTTCTCGGGCGAACCACACTATATATTATTCGATTTCGATGATACAATATTACGGCTGTCGCGCACGCTTTCGGCCCGCGGTCGGGAAAACGCGGTTCGCGCGATACAACAACCGTCGTAAAACAAAAATGCGTATTATCGTACGCGCCATAATATCGTGTTTTATTGTACCGTGTA
>CM029358.1:25311480-25329586 GCA_017140985.1 Hormaphis cornu
TACACGGGCGTTAAGATTGGATACGTCGCTTTGTTTTTTCTACTGCCGCACACGACTTGAAGGAATCTAGACGTTTTTTTTTTTTTTTGTACTTTCAGCGTACCTATTGATCTATTGACGCGATCTGAACACTAGTTTTAAATTTTTTTTCGTCTTGAATACATCCCAGTAGTTTGAATTTTTTATTCAAATCGTAAACAAAACTTTGGGGATAACATCGAAAGAGAACTCTAATTGCATCTAATTGCGGAAATACGTTAGAAAGATATAAACAGTCTAAATTCGTATAATTCGCTACGAGTTTGTAGTCAGCACCACCCTCGCCCACTTTGTTTTCGATACGTCCCGGACTAATGCCGACATTTTAAAAATTTCCGAGTTCACAATTTGGCCGCAAACAAAGTGTACCCGATGACTCCAATATTTGAGAGATCGGTTGAAGCGTATTTTGAATTTTCGTTCATTTTTTTGTGTCTCGGGTGAACTCGAAATATCCGCTGTGTAATTTGAAAATATTGTACATGACTGGAACGATCGACGTTGGCAGTTTTATAAAACCTTAATTTTTCGGCTTACATAGTTTTGAAACATCAATGCGAATGCGCGATGTTAACGAACCTTTTTTATATAAGTACGTATGTGTGTACCTATACGTGTTTAATAAGTTTCGAAAATACGTTTAGAAAATTTTTGGTGTAAACATCGCGTTTACATATTGTCATGGTTCAAAACTAGTTTGAAATTCTTTCGTTTTTATCGTTTTGTGGTTTTGGTCTGTCCCGAAAATGAAACGAACGAAGATCAATCGAGATTTGTTTTTATGTTTTCCAATTTTTTTTTTATTTACATTTTGAACATTCTGTATGCGTTCGCTAAATTTTAATCACGAAAAGTCACACGCGAACACGTTTAAGCGCCACCACGGAGGTCTCAAATTGTGTTTACACAATTTTATCTTGCATGCATCGACGAAATTAAAACTGACGTATTAAATAATAAAGAGTACAAGTGTACCTCTTTCTTTGTAGGTCGTCGAAACCACACAATAAGGATGTGTGTGTGCAATATAAAATAAAATATTTGTTTAGCACGAGTAAGAGAAAAATACTTTTTTAAATTTTTCGGTGATTATTGGGCGCATAGTATATAATATAATCGTACTTTTAACATTTTCAAGACATTTTCTCTAATAAAACATACGTAGTTTTCATTGAGACAAGACATTTCGTACGAGTTTTAAAACGTATTTGATAATCGAATAACCGTTTTTCTACGCTTGTTAATCATTGACTTTTCATCCTTTTCGTCATATTTTCGACGATACTACTCTCAAACACAAGTTTCATTTTTTTTGGCCAAACAGTAATAGACATTTGAGATGTACACAACTTGTTGAGTAGGTGTGTTTGAGCCTAATCTAACCCAATGAGCTGGCTCACGATCTTAACGTTTGCAAGCGTTATTTGCAAACTTTCATGTCAAACACAAATTTACAACTTCCTAATTTTCACCTATTCCATAATAGGCCGGATCACAATTTTTTTCGACCCGTAAAATACGGATTACTTCTGGCGATGAAAAACAATGGAGCATCGACCGGATAAAACAACGTTATGATTTTGGAGCAATATTAAAAACAAACCGAGCGATCACTTTTATCAAGTCAAACGTTATTTGATTCATACCTATATTTTTTTGTAACTTTGAACTGGAAACGAGTAACAGTTAACTGTCGACTTAAATCGATTCCCACGTCATATTGAGCACGTATTAAGTCGAACGATTCGAAATTTTTCGATATGGGTTCATCGAACCTAATTTTTGACAACGAGGTAAAAATAATTTATGAACATACGTAACGTCACACAACAATTATTTCAATATTTTCGAAACTATTATAAGACGCAGTGTACGCGCGTCTCATAACTCTACGATTCCACGACATTTTTCAATCTCCGCACGACTGTTTTCGTGTGAATTCACGCAACACGCCAGTTTCTGTCAACAATTAACAAGTTTAAATACAAAAAAGTCATGCTGGACTCAACATCGGCATTGGTATTACTATGGTCTTAAAATAAAAGCGATTTTGTCAAATATAGGTACTGGCCAGGTACGTTTAGAAATCGTGTAGTCGAGTTAATTTTTTGTGTACGTTTCGATGACGAGAAAAAAAAAAACGTCACCAATCCACAAGTGCAGCAACTGCGGAGCACACACGCACGGTCATAAATTATTACAGACACAGGTACTTTTCTTTTTAACAACTATCGCGTTTATTCTTTCGTTTTACTGTTTTTATCTTCAAGTGCCGACATAAAAGTTTTCGATCATAATAATGTAATACTCGTAGATACGTAGATTACTGCACTGTCGTGCCGACAACTGCCGAAGGTTATGAACAGAATTAAAGAAAAAAGCACGGTAAAGGTAGCTTTGGGTGGTTCATTGATTTCAAAGTTGCGGATTATCCGTGTTATTTAAATTATTCTGAAAGCAACGACAAATCGTTACGTTTGGAAAAAAAAGGAAAACGATTCTGAGCGAGCTATCTAATCTCTAACGGGTGTACTGCGTGTAGATAAAGAAAATCGCGAATTTCTCCTATTATAAGTATAAAAAAAAAAGAAAAAAGTGTATTAAAACTAGCAAAAAGTTTTTTTTTATCCTTTTATAAGTTATTGAATTGATTTAGCGCATAAAATTATAATAGCGGTATAGCCGTTCTGACGCCGGATCTGGCGATTTCGCATTTTTCGTCGTTTTCGACACGTTGGTAATAATCAAAATATAAAAAAATGCTTCGGATCAAATTAAATTTAAAGTCTAAATATTAATTTTTATTCGGCGTTCAACGTAACGATTGGAGCACTACCCTAGAGCCGTCATTACAAACCTGAAAATTATAAATTTTTCACCGTCGGATTCTCGATTTTTCGTCGGTTTTTTTGGCCGGTCACGAGCTGGTTTGGAAGTTGTAGTTGATTGTTTTTTTTATATAACGTTATATTATATTGATTAACGACAATGTTACGTAAAAATGAAATTTAAATATAACTATAAAATACCGTAAACAGCGACGAGCTTGAATTTTCGTGTAAAAATAATAACGTCTTTAATCACGTCATATTTTAATATAAAATAGAGTTTCATGACCAAAAACAAGACCAAAATATCGACTAAAACAAAAACGTTTCAAACACTTAAGTCCAATTTTCTCTTTAAGAAATGCGGTTAATTTACTCTTGCCAACGGTCGTGTTTCATTCGAGTGTATTCAAGAAACGGAAACGTGTACGAAAGAGTAAAACAAAGATTGGTCGACACCGTTTTCGCACATAATAATATAGTTATAACTGCTATACATCGTGGTCCCATCGGTATTCCTCGTTTCGCCCTTTTTTTTTTTCATTCTCCCCAAAAATCGATAAACCGTATTTTTTTTTGCCGTTTTTTTTGTTTGTCGCGTGCCGCTGTTTTATACAACACGCCGCGTCAAACGAATATTATTTTTATTACATTATTTAAAAAAATAGTTTTAAATTCTGAGCTAAACGAGACACCTATATACATGTACATGTTATGTATCGATAGGTATTGTTATTGAAACGCTATGAGAATTTTTTCGTTTTTGAATTTTATTGATTTTCGCAGTGTTGCATATAAATTAATTGATTCTCAGTTGAGTGCGTTGAAATTTTAATGCAATCCAAACAATGTGTATGTCGTAATAGAGACCGTGCTACAGATAATAATTTGATTTTTAAACGATTTCACCATAACGTTTTATAATATACGACGTGTTTTGGTCGTAACGCTCCTCTTCTTTTACAGTTTTCATATTTGCTCAAGGAGTTTTGCTCAACATGATAATCGTAGGACGTTTTTTTTTTTTACTATTCTACTTGTTTATCGTTATTACTTTTAGTCGTTTCTGATTTTTATAATAGTTGTAATTCGTTGTATTAGGGCGGAAGATTAAACGCGTCACAAAAGTTTCGAACGATTTCTCGCTCGTTATTTTTACAAGCATTCGATCGCTTACAAGTCTTAAATATTACTTAAGCATGAAATTACACTCGTAAGCTGAAACAGCGACCCGCTCAAGGCTGCAGTGACCTACTCCAATGCGAAACTATATTATCTTGTAAATTTTGTTCATTATTTTTTCGTCCACAATATTGCAGTCAAGTGTAAAAAAAAAAAATCGATCGGTCTAATTAATTGACTGCAGGACAAAGTATATTATAAGTAATAACTCGTTTTACGTAGAATTTTTTAGCAAAAAAAGAACGGTACTACTTTTACGGTAAAGGTGCAGTAACGACTACGATATACGAATGGGTCATTGGTTTCAAAGCTGCGGTTTATTATTGAATTTAATTTTTTTTTTACCATTTAATATCTAAAAGCAACGATAAATCATCGAATTGTAAAAAAAAAAAAAAAAAACGATTCTGAGCGAGCTATCTGACCTAATAAGTCTTGCAGGGTGAAAATAAAAATGAACGCGACTTATATCGTTAAATCGGCACATAACTCGGAAAATAATCAAAACATCAAAAACGTATCAAATAAAATTAAATTTAAATCCAAAATCCCCATGCGATATTCAGCGTAACGGTCGGAGCACTCCTTCTACCCGAAGACGTCATTAGAAACTTGAAAATTTCAAGTTCTTTGTCGTAAAATTATCGATTTTTTTTTTTTTTTTGGTTTTTGGGGTAAAACTTAAAAAGTACGATAAAAACTTCAGTACCACCGGAGTCGAAAAATCTTTTAAACTGACTTTGAAAATCGGAGCATTCCTTCGCTATCGGAAAAGTAAACAGAAAAAAAAAGCAACACGTTCCTCGCTCGTCGCTCAGAATCTAAAACGGTAGGTACGTACAACGGGAAATTTCTGTATTATTGAAAACGCATTTGTTTCAATTCAAATAATTTTTTTTTACAATCGTGGTATGTGTAATATGAAAACTTTCAAACATTTGAACAACGCGTGTTATCAACATCCGAAAACCACGAACCGCGCAGGGTTTATCGGTACGACTAGATTTCCATGAGATATTATCTACTCACGTCGTTAGCAAAATTTAAACTCGATTTCGAATATAATGAGAATGCAAAAAAATTAAACGTTCTGCATCGTATATAACATTTCGGTCGAATTATAAAAAAAAAAAAAAATCGACCAATACACGAAATCGTATACGGGTTTTCAAAACGAATCGTGTTCTAAAATATTCTGCAACTGTACAAAACGAAGTACAAAAAAAAAAAAGTGTATAAACTTAAATTTTAATTAGCGGTTTAACGACACTATAATATGGTATAATTTTTTATCGCGCGGTAATATAAAATACACTTTTATAAATTCGGTAAAGATTTCTCTGGCCCAATAATTATATCGGAGTTTCCACACGGTTCATAATAATTTGCGCACGTATAAAACACAATTCAATTGGTATACGACCGCTCGTTTACATTTCGTGAAACGTTGGTTTATTTTTCTTTTCGATTGCCTATCCGAAAAACAAACAAATCGGCAAGAAAATATTTGCTTTATTTTCGTGAATAATGGTCGTAAAAAAAAATTAAAATAAATCTTAAACCGTATATGTTGTTACAGTCGCTTATTGCGCCTGGAGCTACGTAACGCGTATCGTAACAATACTCCGTAGGAGAGTGTATTTAGTGATTTTTACGTTTCAGCAGAGAAACGACGCGTTTAAAGACCGCATTCTTCGCAACACTCAGAATCTTCCAAAAAAAAAATAACAATGCAGCATTTACAATAATATACCGCGACGTGTGTTTGTTTACGCGCTGTTGCGTTAAATGTTTCGGCGACGAGCGAATTTTTTTTTATTTTTTTATAGTTTGGGCTATTATTCGTGTACGCGGGTAAACCGCACGGTAAAAAATAATAATATTATTAAAATCACGACCGTCGGTATAATATTATGTTTTGTATAAATGGCGAAGACCGTCCCGAAAATGGCGAGCCCACCTGCATTTCAAACACGTCTTGTAAACAGGGTGATCCGATACTCTTAGAGTAGAACGTAGAATATGTGTATTGGTTTTTTCGCGTGATGTGTGTTTTTTATTTTTTCACGGGTAATCACGATAACTTTTTCAATAGAGCTCAGATTTTTAACGTCTGCGCCTCTAACGATTGGTTTGCGGACACACGTTGTACGCCATAGACTTGAGCGTCCATAAAATTAAAAAGTCGCGGTAAAAAAACTAAGGAAAAAACGTTAAAAATTGTGTTTTTGACACGACCGATATATTTTCAAACATAATAACGGTTGGAGGAATACTGTGCGGAAAATTTCACACGCCGTCACAACTGGTAAGATGTGATACGAATTTCAATACGTTTTCGGGCATAACTTTGAAGTGTTCATAAATTGTAATTTTTTTTTGATAGAAAATTAAATTTTTGCACAAAAACGTTTGAAGATTTAACACGAGGTTTCCGACGCGCTAATAGAAAATGTCTAAAACCCGTAGTCACGATTTTCACATTTAAAAGTTGAAAAATTTTCGAAAATCGGTCGACGCTTGGCAAAGTCTATTTTCAATTTTCTACAACGCGTCGATTCGGTACGCGAAAGTTGGAAAACTACGTGGAAAATTTTCTTACGACTTTGGGCGAGCCGAATCTGGCGCACTCGCCGTTTACGATAAACATAATAGAAACATCGAAAAATGCTTCAGAGTACCGTCTCGGATCGTGCGTTAAAACCGGAGTGTTCCGTCGTCTGGAAAAAGTGATTGCAGAAAAAAAAAGGAGAAAAACCTCGTCTGTAAAAACAATAACTCGCCGAATCCGAAAAACCGTCGTATTAGAACGTTTTTGTCTATTTTTTTGTCCCCCCGCGGTAAGTACGCGGCGGAAACTGAACCGCTTCTGCGCTGCGAAAACGTACGAATAATTACGCTGGGTAATTTGAGTTTTGAAAAGTACACAGTACATAAATAGGGTGTTTCATAAAGAATAAAAAAGACGCTTAAACCGGAGAATACATGGGTTGACATAATTTTTTTCGTTCAAATTAATTATTTTTTTTTTCCAACAAGTTAACAGCAACGTGCCTTTCTAATGAAACACGCTGTACACACGTACATCGTGTTATTGTACCGCGCTGCCGACCACCTGCAACGGTAAGAAACGCGCACGCCACCCCTACCGGTCCATCCCTCCCGTCCGCCGCCGCCGAGGCCACCTCGTCGTCGCAACCCTTATACGATTAACGTCGTGATCGCCGGATCGTCGCAAATTACGTACTACGCAACGAAGAGAGAGAGAGACCCGTTATGACGGCGGCGGCGAGACGGGCCGAAGATCGTTGTCTGTCTAGACCGCCGCCCCCGCCGCCGACCACCCTTATACGCCGCTGTGCATCTCCGCCGCTGTGCATCTCCGCGGACCGCGTGCGTACACCGCGGTGTGCGAGGAGGGGTCGTCGTTTCGTTTTACGATCGGCAGCACACTTGAGGAAAACATTCGAAAAGATTTTCGTTTATTTTTTCCCGCCACGGTTTCGCGTTTTTCGCTCTTTTTCCGGTCTTTTCGCAGATCGTACGCCGTGCAACATCGATCTGCACGTATGACAACAACGTGTCCCTCGGTCCATACACCGTACCCGAGTCACGGGGTTTGAATCGAGAACCGATGTGTTCACGTTTCTCGGACAATCGACGGACACAAAAACTCAACGTCTTCCGGGATGCTGTTTTGAAACAAAACTCGACCGTCGTTTCTTTTATTCGTGAAACAACCGAGATTACCCTAACTATATAGCATGATGATTGGCACGGCCAGCTGTTGCAGCAGAGTACAGAACGCGCTCTGGCCGAATTCACCAGTAACTCTCTCTCTCTCTCTGTTTTGTCATAAGAGCAGTGGCGCAACCAGGGGGGGTGTTTTGGGTGTCTGGACACCCCCCTTGGACCGTATTTTTTATTTAATAACTATTGAAATATGTTACGGGGTAAGGTATTTTAATGAGACAGACACCCCCCTCAAAATAATCCTAGTTGCGCTACTGCATAAGAGTAACGGCGGTTTAACTATATATAGTTTAGAGATATGCCGACGTTTCCGATTGAAAGGGATCCAATTCGTGTGCACTACGGGCGACTTAAGGGAGAGATTTTTTTTTATTAATACATGACGCGCAAACGGACCTTTTGAGTAATACCGAAAACGTTTTTTTTTTTTTTTTCGCGCGTTTGAATTGCCGTTGGTGATCGAGAAAGAGTCGCTTGAAGCTCGAGAAAATTTGCGACACAAAAAAAAAACGTCGAATTTTTTCGGCGTGTAATGACGGGCGAGTTAAACGACGGTTACGACTGGAAACAGTTTTATGGGCGCGTTCGGCGAGAAACTATTATGAGCTCCACTTACAGAGTGTTGATGTTTCTCGAGGTTACTTTCTTCTCGACGTTCAAGCGTTTTTTCGCATAAAATCGATATCGCAAAATCCACTTGTCCGGCCGTACGGTATTTTTAAAAACCACCGACGCATACTGTATGAAAACCGTTTGAATAATACGGAGGTCGTAACGATTTTCCGTTCCGGGAAACGGGCGAAAAACAAAACTCCGCGACACGCGCAGTGTGACCGCGACGAGAATGAAATGAAATTTTTCCGCGTTTTTTTTTTCCTCTATCTTTTTATTTTTTTATTTTTCCGTTTTCGCGAATTCGAAACGCCGCGAAATCGCAAAAGCGCCAAGAACGGATGATGAAAACGAAACGATCGTGGTCGGACATTTCACCCCGACCGTTTTCGTGAAAACAAAAACTCGCGGGCAGGACCCGAAAATAAAAGAAAAAAAATCAATCGACACGTGCGTTATTTTTCTCCCCTAATTGAGCGTTCGATACAAAAAATGAATGAAATAAAACACGCGAACACGTTCAATGGCGCGTTACGAAACGGATATTACTGCCGGAAAGAATGACGGGGGTTGTTTACTACGATTTATTTACTTAGTTTTTTTTTCGGTTTTTCATTCCGACTTTCGAAAAAATAAAAAAATGACGTAATGACCTACAAACTTCTTTAAGTCGACCGGCCTAAACGGCGATGTAGAGCGAGTACACGTTGTTTTTATGACTGTTTCATTTTTTCACTCCGAGCCGTGTATAACAGGGTCGGCGGCGTCTCGCGGATGTCATCCCGTCGAGTCCACCACTCTATCATGGGCGTCCAAATCAATCCGTTACTATTTCGAGAAACAGTCTAGAAAACTCGATACGGCACAATAGGAGGATTGTCGACGAAAATCGATTTAAACGTTTAGTGTCGATAAAACGGTGTATCGACGGGACGTTTGAGAGGTGTCCTACGAAATCGTCTTCGGGGCTAATGCCCGTCATGAAAATCGACACGTTTCCTGCGCGCATTTACGTGCAGCACAGTGCCATCGAAAGAGCAGTAGTGTGTTTCGAGACCAGTAGAGCTTAGAAGTTGGGCGTGCAGTCCACGTAAAGAACACGGTTGAGTTGACGCAGCGAAGGAAAGCGGGGTAGTGTAAATATCAGAGGTCGGGCGAGTTATGTATGCTTCGGATTTTTCTTCGGGTAGGCCGACGTCCCGGAAGTCGTGGCGTCGGACTCGCTATTCGATGTCTGAAAAAACGATTCTGAGCGTGCTCAGTTATCAGCCATAGTACACGGTGTATACGTGCTGCGTGAAAACCGAACCGAACGAAAAATATCAGCCGGCAACACCGAACTCCCTACACTACGCGAAATACGACTTTTTTTAATCCTTCTCAATCCCGTTGTTCTTATGCAACACTACGCTATTCGCCGGCGTTGTCAAAATATAACATAAACGTCTGAACGCGCGCGTTTTCCGATCAAAACTAGACGTACGTCACTTGAACGTAAGTAATCGTTTCGAACAGCGTCTGAATCGTTAATTTTTCAACAACAACAATTATTATTATTGTTATTCGCAGAACACCGTGAAAATCGTAGGAGAGAACGAAAATATATGAAAAAAATAACCACTCACCGTCGGGCACATCTTGCAAGTGTACTTTCGGCCGCCGCCGTTCTGATGGGTGACCACGTGGTGCGCGTCCGTGATCTTGGCCGCGTTGATCGGGTGCGGCACGATCAGCATGGGTGTCGCGGGGTGGCCGGTCGGCGAAACGCTGCTGGCCGTGCTGCTGGCCGTGCTGTGCGACCTCGGAGTGCCGCCGCCGCCGTGCTGTTGCTGCTGTTGCTGCTGCTGCTGCTGGTACATGCCGGCGTCGTCCATGCCCGCGCCTGTTGAAATTTTGATTCGACTTTTAGATGATTCCGAGCTAAACGGTGGTCCTACATTTATTATTTTTATCATTGTTGAATTCCGATCGTCAGCGAAAGACGTAGGTACCCATTGTTTTTACAAAGACGGTTTTTTTTTTTTTGGTCTTTCTGCGATCCATAGTAGAGAGACCGGGACAAATAACTACGGGAAACGTGTTTTTTACGCGTCGATTTTGTTTTGTTTTTATGCGATCACATTTCGTAGTAGAAGGAACGCTCCGATTCGACGTACGAAGTAGCTCGAAAGATAGGTAGGATCGCGTATGGGGTACATTATTTGAAGCGTTTATTGAAATTTTGACGAACATTTTAAAACAAAACGTGGAAACTGCTCCGTTCGATTCGAAATTCGTACGCAACGTTAGGGTCTAATGAGATTACCGCTGAAATTTCAATCGATTTCGATCGTTTTTTAAGGGAGTTGTGGAAATTTTTAAATTATACTGTTACATTAAACCTCCATTTTAAGTCTTGACCTATCACAATTTCGGTTTATAGCCGATTTCACTAAAGTGAGATTTTCATTGTTAAATTTGTTTTTAAAAGGACTTGTACTAGACAACTGAGAGTTCACTCAGAATCGTATTTTCGATGATTAGTCGTTGATATTAAACAATGCGTTTAAACCACAACTTCTAAACAACATAGTGACCCGCTCAAAGAGTAACCATTACTCTGTTCAACTAACCACGCGACCTAGAGCGATCCCGGCTTTTTATACTTTTTTCTCCATGAAAAATAACGATTTTATCAAGATTAAGGCTTATTATTGCGTACTTTTCAGATCAAATTAAATCATTTTCATTGCCCGTGTTGTACAGTGATATTTTATTCGTTATATTATAGTATGTTGGAAAACATATTTTTATCAAACGTGTTCAAAAACATTTCAAACGAACACTGCAGGGAGGCTTTTGAACTCCGCAAAAATTTTAAGCGTTTTGTTAAATTATCGAACGAGCGTCGGGAACTATTGTAGTACACACAACAATACGTATGATAGGATTTCTGTTATATACACAGCAAGCTTTTGAACTTAACACCGGTGAACCGGAGAAACAGAATAGTTCAAAATCATTATTGTTTTCGAGTAAAATTGTTGGCGGACAGAGCTGTTCACGATTTTTCCGTAGCGGAAGATTTCGTTACCATTTTTTCCGCAGGCGTTGGAGCTCTAGTTTTTGCAGACATTTACCTAGAATTTTTTATTTTTCGTCGAACATATAGACTTAAAAACTGTTGTTTTTCAATCCGTATCAAGAGGTGTCAAAACACCTCGACAAAATAATAATTATATGTTAAGGTGCATTACGAGTTTTCGAGAATATCTGGTTACAACACCGTAACGTTTATGGTTTTGCAGCAGAATGTTTCAGCAGATTATATTATTTCGTTAAGTGTCTAAATATAACGACGACATTTTAAAATATTTTTAAATAGGCAAGACAATTGAACTTGCGGGAGAAAAACGAATTAATTTTTTGGAATCATAAAAACCTATCATCATTTCGAAACTGCAACCACTGTTGACAGTTCGATCAATTCTTACGTAGAATAATTATTTATATAATATAACTATAAAAAAAATAGGTATCTTTGGCCAAAAACATAGCAGTGTATAGTCTTAATATTGTTGCCACTTCTGTATTTTGGTTTATAGATGAGTAAAGAAACACATTTTTGCGTAAACGCATTTACTAACTTCAAATCTATCGTTTAACAACCGAAAAGTCTAACACCGACACACGATTTAAATTTTGTGAAATATTCATAAGACCTATTTATATTAACTAGATGTTTAAGTATTTTTGTTTTTTCCATCGATACCTACCAAACTGCATTTTATTTTTCCATACTAATTGAAATAATGCCTATTTATTTATTTTTTTTATTTATAATATATAATGGCTATTTTTAGACCGTTAATGGGTGGTACAGAAATTTTAACGAGTCAATCGTCGAACGCGCGTGTTCGGTTAGCTGGTTTATCGCGGGCTGCCAAAAAACTACCAAACGAGTTTTACTCGAACGAGTTAGATTTTCTAATCGGAAAATCGACAGAAATTTCGGTAAAATAATTAACAATTTAATCGTTTTAAGAGACGCAAAAACGGGTCGTAGACGCGCGCTAATTAAAACAAAATGTACATTCGTGTTCTCTATTTGGTTTAAAACACATTCGAAACTGTGTATACTAGTTTGATACAACGAAACCGGTCGGCTAAACGCGAAAGTATTCCGCTACGAGATGTGTTTAGTTCCAAAATTAGCCGCGTAAATAACGTGATAATAATAATTATTTCGTTGCACCGCGAACGAAACGAAAAATTTTAAATAAACTAAATTGAATCGGTTTTGGTCGGGTAGTCCGAATTGCTCGATTGCGCGTGCGTTCGTCGCGGCCGAACAAGTGTCTTTCGTAGTTAACGATAATTACACGTTTACATTCGATTTTATGAGGTCAAATTCAATGTTCAGATGTTTCGGATACTTCCTACGTATTCGAGTGAAAAATTAATTTAAATTAATAATACCGAAATAATTACGGCTCGTTTGACGGCTTAACGAACGCTCTGTCGATTCTGCACCGGGCGCGCTCGTTCGACACCGTTTCAGTTTGTCTTTGATTTTAGTCCGCATATATTTTTGTTACACTGAGCAGCCGAACATCGTACACGTTAGGGAATGGCACACGAGGGTAATGTTACTCGCGTAGAACGAATGTATCGCGAATGTATCCGAGTTTGGAGAGTGGTCGGACCCACGAAAAAAATGGACCGCCTATTTTTTAAATCCCGAGCTAAATTTTGCTCGGGATTTAAACTGTTGGAAATAACTTTATGTGTGATAACTTTGTGATTTCGAAAATTTTCTTTCCCTGTATTGATTCGGTGTTGCGTTTTATCCAGACAAACGATCTCGATCGTTTTTTATCATCTCTTGTCTTATACCGTAGGCGTATAAAATGTGTAAAAGCCTCTGAGGCCTAGAGAAAGAAACGTATTAAACGTATAATAATATTCAAGGTGCGTGTGGCCAGCCAACAGACGGCACACTGCAATGGTTTTTCGTTGGGATCGAAATCGGTTGAAACGACGAAACACTGTGTAAATACGTTTGGGAAAATGGAAAGTCAAATATTATACGACACTGAACGTAAAAATGTTTCCGAAAATTACGGGAAAAAATCGGGTACCCTTAAGATAAACGACGTTGTTAAAATTTAAACACCAAATTTCGAACTGAACGAACCGTGGTCAACGAGCTGTTTTTGAAATCCGTACCGATGACACGCGGCATACCGGTCATCGGCAAACAATAGGTAGAGCTGAAAGATTTTTCTAATATATTTTTTTTTTATTTTCACTTCGTCCGACAAAAGAGCGGTGTCGAAATACGACGTACCGTAAGTAATTTAATATTATTTTGTTGTTTTTGAATTATTCATGACGAGAACGGGGACGACCGCGGTCTCCGTGTCGGCACAATCCGTATAAATATTATAATACCTAATGTTATTCTCCGTACGATTCGTACGAAGCAGTTTCCGTATATTGTTTACGATTTTAAAAAAACGTGAAGGATACCGTCGGCTGACCGAAATATTTGTTCATCCGATCGAAACGCGATTATTTATGGACGCGATTCGACGACGTTCTCGCGATACGAACCCGGTAACCGGTCCCGAAAGCATATGACTGTACGTCTGAAAGACAATGCACGTACGCGTTCTTACCCCGCGACCGGTGAAGGGCGTTTTGTATTTTATTTCGAAAAAGAAGACCTCGGCTGCTCATAATACGTAATGGGGCCATCAGACGACACAACGATTTTGAGAAGACGGATCCTTCGCTATACGTGAATATAATACAAGGGTCGTATACAAATCGTGTTGTACACGTTACAGAGACTTTCAGAAGTTCAAAAGATTCGCGTTTGAACGTTCGGTCAGTTTGATCGCTTCTGGTAGGTTCTCCTTATTTATGATAATTGTCATTAGGATTTAGGTGCATCGGGTTTGCCTATCTTTTTATCTCGTCAAGTTTTGTGGTTCGTTTGAACCCGCATTGCTTCGGCCGAACGTCCAGGTGGGTCTAAACAATACACGTTTTTGCAATCAGAATAGAAAAATTGGGCAAAACGACATCATATTATTATCCGGAAGACGTGCTATATAGTTTATATCATAGCATATCTCGTTACCGGCGATGTCACTGTGTGTGCACGCCTGCAGGGATCAACAGGAGCGGTCATTCCGTATAGTGAAGATTCGTGTATAATAGTTATCGGGATGATGATCGACTATAATAATACGTGTGTTATCTTCATAATATCGATTACGGTTGAATGAAAGCGGTTTTTATTTACGGAAAAACGATGTTCGCCGTCACAAAACGCAATACACGAGAGCATAACGAAACGACACGATCGTATACGAATTCACAACAATGTACACTATTTTCGATCACGGAATGATAGATTCGCGTGTAAAGTGGTTTCCGACTGGTTTTTTTTTCTCCCAAACAACCAATACCTAATTTACGTGGGTAAACACACGAGTTCTCTGTTCCGAACGACCGAAACGATATGTATGCCTACTATTAACGTATACGGGTCGCCGAATGCAGGTTGTTTACATTATACGAGCTGGTAGTTATATTCTCATCCAGACGTCCTTAGAAAAAAAAAAAACGAAAAATTCTATACGAAAATCATTCCGTCGTGCACATTACATTGTATTGTGTGTCAAGAATTTCGAGTTTGTAAAACGCGCATTACGATCGCCGTGTAAAAATCCACACGAAATCGTCGCATAATTTATACACTACATGTAGTAGGCACCTATACTTATAATTATTGTTATTACCGTCGGTATTTGCTGCACGACTGTTTTAGCGGATTATATTTGACGACCGCGAGTTTTAAGAACAGAAATATTAATATGTATATATTAGTATAGGTAATTAAAATATAATAACGATTGTAATATAAAACGATTTTCTGGCTCGAAAGTTCTAAACTCTCGTTTTCGTACGAGTGGAAACAGTCGCAATAATTCTTCTTTTCGGATATATTCTATATATATAGAGTAGACTATCAATACCGACATTTAAATATTGTGATATCACGGTGAAAAACGCGTGCGGGAATGCAGTGATACGGCACCGTAAGGCTGCTATTTGTAGTATTGGTATAGAACTGTTTTGTTGTGTCCGCCGCAGAAAATTGTCATTTGTTTATTCGTCTGTTCGGTATGAAGGTTATTAAAATTGATAAAAATTTGAAATCGCAGTTTTCCGTACATCAAGCGACAAATCCACAAATACACACACACAAAAACGTAATATAAATAGAAATTCAAACGAAATGAATCGGTAAAAATTATCATTCGATCCTACGCTGCAGCGGTTTATTATAACAAAGTCATCAAACGGATCACGGCGGCCTTTTATAGTACGTACCTTTTGAAAGTTGCTGGTTGTGTTCGTTGTTGTTGTTCATTTTAGCCTGAAACAGACGAAAACAATTGGCGTTCGATTAAAATTAAAATTCAAACAACGGTAAGTAAAAATAATGATATAAAGTAAAGCTCGATTGTAATACGTCGAAATCCCTCTCGTTTTTACTTTTGTAATCACAAACGGTACGTATCGGTAGGTTAAGTGCATAAAAACCAATAAATTACAACTAAATTGTTGTGTTTTCCGTTCCACGTTTGTAATATTTGGATGTTTGGATGCACATGGTAAGCAATGGCGCTGACCATAGTTAGTTAACAAAAGTTTTTTTTCGCTACAGTTTGCTAAATTTAACGATACATATCGCGTTGCGCTATAGAAACGAGTGCGGCACGCGATTTTTCTACATTATACTAGTGGAAATGAACTTTTTTTCATTTACCTCATATCCTTGTTTCATGGCTGTCTGCCTGGTCCAGCTGTAGTCCACTTCTTTACCGTGGCCGCCGCATTGCTGCAAATAAAAAATAAAATGAATTTCCGAGCGCGAAATCGTCAAACACAACTGTGTTTTGGAACTCTTCCGATTTATTTGATGTTCGCGTCACGTTTGAAATTTTTTTTGCTACTCGAACGTAGTTTTCGGTGTCAAACGTTTAGAAACGAAAACGGTATTCATAATCAACGGTTTGTTACATTACATACACAAAAGTATGAAATTCTTCCTGCTATTCTATTTGTTTACGAAAAGCGTTCAAACGGCCAACAAACGATCTGTATAATTATAACAATCGGTGAAGGGTTTTTTTTGACAAACCGTTTGACCGCTCGTTGTGAGGCGCGGACGTATTTGACTATCAATAAAAGCGCATAAAGTCTCGTGATGACGCACATATACTCATTTGGAGATGACGCGCGCGCGGCACTGCGACTTTTGGAACACGGTCATTGTTAGTGACGTGACGTGAAAATTCGCCAAGTTCATGGTCAAAACTACAAAAGCTACGACGACGAGCGATTCCGATATTATTACGTTTCGTTTTGTGCCGTCTGACCGGGTTTTCGTCCGTATATAATCGTGTACAAACACGTTTTATCGCGTTTGTTTTATTTTTTTCAGTGCCTTTTCGGTGTATTTTTTTTTTTTGTTCGTTATTACTGTTTGGCGAAAACTTTGCAGACGCACACCCCCTTACCCGCCACCGAAGCCACGTGGCCGACGACCGTCTCGAACTCTCGTCGTCGCCGTCGTCGATTTATATATTATCCCGTTTTCGCGGCGATCGCGTATATAATAATAACTAACGTGTAACGGTGGACGAAGAATTCGGTGGATTCGAATTAAATCTTCGGTTTGTACGTGGCTGATTTTTTGTTTGTTATTATTTTTTACTTAGCGAACTGGAAAAAACCAAAGGGCGCATAAACTATACCGTTTAGAAGTTTATGAATTGAGTTCTACACGATTTATAAACTTTCATTCATAACGCCTCTATATTTTTATTGCTCGGTTGAAATGTAACATTTTTTTTTTCTCTTTGACGTGGTCGCGTTAAGTTCGTTTTTTGAAAACGAGTTGAACCAAGGTGTTACCTCTGTACCGAAATGGCTTTTCGCGGATCAACTTTATCCACAAAACTATAGTTAATAAAATCATTTTTTTTTCTTTTTCATATTTTGCCAACTTTGGCGGAAAGTCGAAAACGGTTTTCGCGAGACGCGTATCGTTTCAGGGCTAACTATTTATGCGCGCATCAGCACGAGTTCTGACGGAATATTTTGCCTCGTACGTTTTGTGAAAAAAATTGAAAATACAACGTTATTTGGGCTGTGGCAAACGATACGCAGACGCAAGAATTAAAATTGAAACACTAATCGCGAAAAAAAAAAAAAGAATACACATCCTCGTACAACTTCCTGACTTCCGGCAATCACGCGTAAGAAATATGAAATAAACTTGAGTAAATAAGTACGAGCCGATCAAAAAAAAAAAAAAAACGCTCGAAAATTATTCATCGCGGAATTCAAGCGCACGAGTGTAAAAAATGACTAAAACTCGGAGCATTATTTCTCGCCAACGACGGCGTACACTCGTTTATATTATTAAGTATCATTGACGGCAAACGGGTACACACTTGATTCAACTTGATTTTATATTTTTTAGTAAACAAACGCGTAAACACGCGCCGTCGACGCTGTATAAATAAATAAATAGGCACTCAAAAAAATCGTATTTATAACCGATCGTATAAATATACGTATGTTTACATCGGCGCGCTGTTCTCTCCTCGGCGGCTTATAATCGGAAC
>CM029358.1:25414132-25433310 GCA_017140985.1 Hormaphis cornu
TACAGTATAATCTTTTGGACTCGTTTTGTAAATTAGCGTAATCATATGCGCCTGTCAGGCGAGTAAGAACTGACCACGCCTAACGTTCCCGTTATTAATTTGTTCAATAAAAACCAATAACAATCGTACAACGGTTGTCAGCGAGCTGTTCCCGCGATGAGCTGACATTCGTTTTCCGCCACACCGCCTACCCTACCTAACTCAATCGATGATAGTAGGATTATTTACCGCGTAATATCTGTTACGACTGTCAGAGCTGTAGGTACATTACGGTAATAACGTCTCGGTAGACGTGTGGTTTTTGGTGATAAAAAAATATCGAGACAACAGCAGCCGCAGCCTGGTCACACACACAATATTCAATTTATGATAGTTGTAACTCGTGTCTTTCTACCTCGTCGCGGCCGACAGTACGAATGGGACGCAGGCTCCATGAACAAGCGAAACCACGAGTCGACGCGAATCGCGGTGAACCGAAAATCAGTCCGAAAATCGCGTCATTTTCCTCGTGTTTTAGAAGATACACCACGCTAAAGTTGTTCACGCTGATTCGTGTATATAGCTAGTACGAATAAGAATGTAATATTTTAAAAAATTCGTTTTTTTCGCTTATTTTCCGTACATTCTGCAGCCAAGAGAAATTTCACGTAAACGATGAAAGAAACGACGTAAACGAAATTTTATGAAACGCAATTAAGCATTTGTATGCAAATAAACACGAAATTATAGTGCTTTGATTATTTTCCCTCTCGATTATGCGGATTATTGTGAATGGATAAAAAAAACCCCATCGAAATCGGCGTTTCGATTAGAGTTTTTCAGTGCGGCGATAGCGATGTTTTTTCGAAAAACACACGTGAAACGACAAGTACCATCAGAATTCGTTTGTAGGTTTGTTTTTATATTTTCGGCCGAACAAATTTTTCCGAAAAACGGAAAGCGCGTGTCCGTACGGTGAAAACGTGGTTTTTTCACTCGAATAAAATCCATAAAATATACTCCAGGTCTGTTTCCTCCACAGTTACCTACAACGCGATTAACCCGACCTAACGGACGAAATGTGAAGAGATGATATTTTTGTTTGCGCGATTATGTTATGTGTTCACGTCGTTCAGGTAATAACTCGCTTGTATACGCAGGAAAACGTACACGTCTTGGGTGGGACAGGACTGTTTGTCGAAGGAAATAACCGCAGCAGACGCCTTGAGGATCCGCATATGTACGAAAATCAAACGAGTCTCGAGCGATTCTGACGTGGTATGGACAACACCAACTGTTTATACTCGAATACTGCGTTTAGAACGTTTCCGTTTCGTTTGTTTATCCGGAATCCGGCAAGCGTGTTTTTCTCCACGAACGCAGCCCCGTGGACGACGGATGACCGCAGCTGGTTTTACACACTCGCGGCAAAACACCTAACCGTGTATCAGGGCAGGGACCTCGAGGTTTCTCTGGTTCTGGTTTCGTTTAAAGGTATCCTCCGGTTTGAAATTTTCGCGAATTTTCATTTTTTCGATATTTGACGTTCCGCACAAAGTTTTGAAAACACTTAATAAAAAAAACGGTATTTTAATGTTTTCGAACGAACGGTTCGGGTCTATTTCCGTGTACCCCGGTAGTAGTAGCTGCGTTCCCGACGAATTTACGGTGTTTAGACCGTTTTAGCCTAGGTTAGGTTATCGCCCGAAAGGACCGAACGGCGGATAAGTTCATTGGCTGTTTTTTGTCGTCGCGGTATCTACGTATATATATTGTACGTGGACGATTCGTTTTGTCGTTCGGGCCGCCGTTTGAAATTAAAATGTTACGCACGACGACGATGACAACAACAATAATAATAATAATAACGCGTATTATTTTACATATTATCGCAGTTTTATTCGGCACACAATACGTGCGCATACGTGCGAGGACGAAAGATGAATTCGCCGTCGCGTTGTTAATGGATCGCGCGCGAGGGGCGAACCGCGCGGCAGTCACGTCGTCGCGGATCTCCGTGCATATTATTACGATTATTAGGTATGATAATGTTACGCGCGATCATGGGAACGGGAGAGAGAGAAAAAAAAGCAAACGAACGTGAAAAAAACCCCCCGAAAAACTCCATTGTTTCTGCTTCGATCTGGTTTTTTGTTCTTTTCATTTTTTTTCCCCCGGGTATGCGACGACGACGACGACGTGTGTAGCTGCTGCTGCAGGTATCCCGCGGTAATCAGTTACACTTTTGCGTTATTATAACACGATAATAATGACGATGGTAATAATAACGCGTGTGCATATTAATCTCCGTCCGGGGAGAGAGAGACGGGGGCCATTTGATGATTTTTTTTTTTAACGCCAAATCGCTAATGAACGCGTCACCGCCGCCCGACCGTCGTGCGTGAAATCGAAAAAAACAATACGGCCGCGAGTTTTGACGACGTCATTACTCTCCAATCGGGCGATAAAAAACGAAAAAAACGATAGTATAACATCCATACGTCGTATTTGTTCCGACGCTTTTTCCACCTATGAACGTAAACGGGTCGGTTCGGCAGATCCCGCGAACGACGGCTCCTGCCCCCGCGGGTCCAGTATTTACCGGAAAAAGAATTGCGTCGAGACACGCGAAAAATACTTATCAGGATGAAGAAACAAAACAGTTGCACGCGCGCCCAGTTATCACGTGTGCAATGGAAAATCTCGAGGAAGAACACGTTTTTAGAACACGTTGTACAAGAACAATCGGAACGCATCAGTGGCACATATGCTTGTGCAAAGTCGGAATCATCTCGCGAGAATGCGATCGGTAAAAGGAGAACCCCGACCCGTTGAGATGGGAAGACGAGAAATGACGCGGAGGCACCGAGTCGGGATTGGAAAGTGCAAGAGCGACGGTGTCTAGAAGTTAGAGGATGTGCGATCAAAGTCGGCTAAAGAGTGCGGTGAAAATGTTGGGTTAACAATTTAAAAACGGTTGTGGTTTCACAAAAATGTTTTTCTGTTTATTCTCGGAACAGGGTTTGTTCGCCGCTGCAAGTTTGACGGTATGAACTCGAACACGCGGTTAAAAAGCGAACTACACGAGTTATACACACAAGTCCGTAAGCCATTAACGAGAAACGCGTGAACGTGAAAAAATTAAAGGTAATTCAAAACGAAAGTTCTGTTTGGTGAAAAAAAGTTTGAATCCATTATTGTGTCCCGTAATTTTGTCCGCCTCGGTCAAAAAAAGGCCGGTATTTTACAGTACAGTATATACACGTGTATATAATAATAATTATACGTACGGGATGTTCAATGATTCAATGTAAAAACCTCTCTGAACTGCAGTGCGGGTGGTACGCGTAAACAAACAAAAATTCACGATAGTAACACCGTGTTTTTATAGTGCCTAATGGTTAAAAACAGCTGCAATGTTGACGGATTATAATAACCGAATCTTAACGAAAACGATGATAATCTGCGGTCGATTGCTGCTGTGTTAAAGACGATGTCTGATTTTGAAACTAGACACAATTAATCTTAATAGACCTATAGGCGTTCAATAGAATGTCCCTAAGCTTGTGCAATTTACCAATTTACGCCCGTGTCATTGTGTTTAGTAAATTTTCGTCTTTTCGACTCATCTGACCTAACAAAACCAATCTTAACCGCCTATCCGCCGTTAGATCGACAACGCGCGTCACCAGAAACACGTGATTTACCTAAAGTAATAATATACACCGTTTGTTTGTACATCGAAATGCCAACGAATAGAATACGAAAAAAAACTGAAATTTAATATACTTTAGCAAAAAGGCACTGAGTTTGCGGGATGAGTAGTTATCAGTACATCGTCTGTACAACTTAAAATATCGCTGCAAGATCGGAAAACGGATTAAATTCGTCAATTTCGTTTTATCCCGTTTACATAGACAGGCCGACTGCAGTGAACCCGATTTCGTTTAATTTCGAGCGTTGCCACGCCATATGCTGTTAAGGAACTTCCATAACAAATCTTCAATCGCATCGTAATACTCGTTATACATTAAAAACAGTTGGAGAGCTGTGAACTTGGCGATTGAATCCGTTTTTTTGTTTTTGTCGCGTTCGATTGGACCGAATCTAGGTGGACACCGCAACATACGTTATAAACACCGAATATCTTCCTTCTCGGCCAGTTTTGTGACGCAAATATATAATATTGTCACGTCGTATTGTGTTCTCAAAACGCGTGTTGAGTTTCACAGCCGAGCGTCAAAAAGCGCTTGAAAAGTGTTTTAAAAATACTTTGTTTTAAAACATTTGTTCGTTTTACATTACGCGGACAACGGTCTCAAAACTCGTCTACGGACAAAACGATAGATGATGTCTTGGTCACGTCTGTGTATGGATGTGTACGGAGGCTGTCAAACGCGCATCCCCTATAAATATCGCGTCCAAAAGTAATATCGGTGTAAGCTTATTTTCCCAAAGTCGATTACCAAATGGACTTTTGGTTGAAACCTACGTATAGCGTGTTTTTTTTTTTTTTTTTCAATTATCGTCTTGTGTTTCATCCAGACTGATACGAGTACTGAACAAAAAAAAAAATGGTATTTACACATTATTTAAAACCTGTCGTACCGTTGTGTACGGCCGCCGTTTTCTTTCTTTGTCCGAGCGGTGATGACGTTCGAGAATTAATAACACGCGCGTCGTTACGTGAATTTACACCGTATTATCCGTCTTGTATACCCCGCCGGACACCGAGGACTGCCGCGTTTCGCCATTACCGAAAGAGTATAAAAAATCGGAAATCACCGAACAATGTGGTAAAAAAAAAACAGAAAAACAGAAAAAAAACAACATGGTATTTTTCATTATTTACAAAATATTTTGTCGCCGCTTTTCCCATACGCACGTCTCCTCGCACGACGGCGGCGGCGGTTTCCCGACAGCGATTTTTACGTGCGTCGGACAATGCGAGAGTCTGTTTATTACGATATAGGCTGCGTCTCGGTTGACTTCGTTCGTCGAGCGGCATCTTTTTTATAACAACATTATGTTGTACATTTTATTATATTGTTTTTTTTTTCCGTCCACAGAAATAATACCCGACGATAATAATAATAACGCGGTACGTCGATACACGTAATATTTTATTTATAGTAATAATTCTACGTGTATACACACAACGCTAGCTGAAGGAAATCCTTGACGTCGGAACGCGTTATTGAACGGCTATGAAACGCGTTGTATTGTGTACTCGTATAGTAAAGCGAACAAGTGCGTACGAAAACACGAAAACTCGAAACGCTGTTACAGTATTTAAAAAGTTTTGCGCAGATCATGTTTACACATCGCACACCCAGAAGAATACTGGCACAACTAAAAAATTGTCATTTTTCAGGAGAAGCAAAATAAAGTTTTGTCATTCTTGCCTCGCTAATGTAAAGCTGAAAACCTTGATTGGCTGCCACGCGGGAACTAGACGAGATAGGAGTACGGGAGTTCAACACAGGTCCGCAGAACGTCTTTGCGGTCTAGAATAGTGGCATAACTCAAAAATGACAATTTTTTAGTTGTGCCAGTATTCTTCTGGGTGTGCGACATGACCGTCCGCTTTTGGCGCACCACGACGAGACGTTGGCGGCGTTTGGCGGAACAACGCATTACGTAGCTCGCTCAGCCCGTACCACGCGGATGTCGCCGCGATTTCCTTTTAATTTTTTCGGCTTCCATTCTCGTATAACAGTCTTTTCAGGACGGTACATAAAGGCGCGATTTCGGGCACACCCCGGTCAGTGTTGAGCGCATCGACTTTTCAAGGAAACGCGCATTTTTTGGAAACGGATTTTTCGTTCCGGCTTATCGCGCCTACGAGGAGGGACCTAGATCCGGGGACCCTGGGGTCGCGCGCGCACGGATTGCTGCACCTTCCGCGGAAAACATTGTAAAACTACAAAAAAATAAAAAAAAATATTCGATTCGAGTGAGTTTTCGCGTTTCAAAACACTTCGTTTCGCGTCCTGACCGACCCTGTTTTGCACACACACAGCGCTAAGTTTTGGTCAAATTTTCGCACAACACGGTGTGTATAAATTCACATTTGGAAGAATGTACGGGGGATTTACCGCGGAATATCATACGTACGATATTAACATAACTACGTGTTCGATCTGTTTTATTAATTTTTTATGCGTAGCTAATCGATACGTGTTGCGCGAGACTTGAAACTATGTTATAGGTGCACACGGCGACCGGTAATTTTAATTTTATCCTGCGGTTGTTAATCGCGTATTTTACCTAACGTATAATAAAATGTACCATATCACTGCGATATTAATGTCGTAAAAATCAAAAAAGTCTTACAATTTGTCTGAAAATCGGCTTGGTTTAAAAATTCCTAATATGTTCAGACGCATTTTAAAAACCGCTGTGCCATCAAACTGTGGCACGATTAATGTTATTACGATGACAAAAATACCGCGTGAACGAAAAAACGAAAAGGACAAAAAATAACGTTTTCTGTCTCCGACTCTCCCGAGTTACCCACCATATTGTATACAGCAATCGACCGTACGCCGTTTTCATCGGTAATAGCTTACGGATTCGTTGTTGGAGCAAACGGATCCGAGGGGAAAAGTGATCTTTTTTTTTTTTTATTATTGAAAAAAGGCTAGAGCCTAATAAAATCTAGAAATTTTTTTCAACACCGAATGCAGCTAGAACGATTTTATGTTTTTTTTTTCGACGAAACGTCTTTTCATTCGAATTCGTACAGCGCGATAAGACGATCACATATTTTCGTTGGAGCTTCGGCGAGATCAATACATATGTGTACGCGATCCGACCGTTTTCTGCGTGTGCGCGAGAATTTTAATTTTTCGACGAGAATTTGCATACCAGGCGTTTATTTATACGTATAACGCGTGTCCTTGCCACGTGCCATCCAGCGTTTACGTATAATTATACGTGTTTGTTATATAAAAAATAATTATCTACACCGTACGAGCACTGCGTACGTGGTCGAATTAGGCATTTTCGTGAAATTACAACGATACGCCGACTCGCGTTAACTCGGAGGCCACGTGTGTCGTCGGAAGCACATGAAAAAACAATGCGAAAAAAAATTCGTAAAACCGATCCGAAACGTACACGGGTAAGAGATGCGCGCGTTAAACCAACGACTCGATACCGTGTTTTTTTCTTTTTATAAACAACACTTACCCATTTCGAACCTGTCGCGCAAATTCGTGTCGTGTGTAATAATGGACCTAATACGACGTGTTGTACTGTCCGTTTGGAAAATGTACAGATCGAACAACAATAATATGTGTATAACGACACAGTATACTAATCCCTTACGTGTGTATAACATAATATGTATGTTTGAAGAGGTTTTCTCCAGACTCGCGAACGAGACCTGCGAGTTTTTGCCGTCGAAAAAAAGAACTCTACCGAATAAAAAGTTTTTTTTTTATTATGACGTAGCTCGCCGCGTAAATTTTTTCGACACATTTTAGCGGCACGCGACCAAGTTTCCGTTTCAAAAAAAAATGTTCGATATTGACCGACGTGTAGCAAAGTATATTATTGTTTACGTGTGATTCGTACGGATAAAAAAGAATCGATGAAAGAAACACCGCCACGCGGTATACCGCACGTCGGCCATTAAAGTCTCCGACGAAACTATATTAGCCGTTGTTTACGTGTAATGATGCGTTCGCTATCTTATCCCGACTTTTCGAGTGTTGAAAATCGCGAGATATCCTGCAGAAAATACTATATCGAGTGCAGTCCTAAGGAATTCAGCTGACACCGCGTCCAACGTTAAAATCCGACCGTATCCAACGGTATCAGCATAGTATGTCTTACACACATACATACGTCTTTACACGACGGGTGTTTTAAACTTTTGTAAATTCGTTACGTGATCCAGAAACATTTTCCGAAATTTGGCGCCAAACTACACGTGCGATTCGTGTCTGCGTAGCGTTCGCAGACGTGTACAGGATAGGATATCCTACAGAATAGGAGCACTGATATAAAAGAAAAAAAAGAAATAGGCTTCAAACACACAGCTGGCCGTAAAGGCCGTGCTTTATTTGAATCTTTTATTTTTTTCCACACGAAAATTTCACTATACATCGACTCGCTGGAAACCACTCGACCGTAATGACTGTCGGGAGCAGAGTGAATCCGACGCCGCGCAAATGGCGCCGACGTTTTTTTTTCCAACGGATAAGACGTCGGAAACGCCGAGTGAACGAGCGGATAGTTTTCAGAACTCCGCCGGTCTTTCCCGTGTGGCCGCCGATCGCAGCAGACGATGCTTCGGATTTTCTTTTCACGCGCGTCCACACCGGCGGACCGCACCGTCGTAGTTCGAGCAAGTTATCTTCCGAGAGTTTCTCGCCCCTCGTCGTTGTTACACGCCAACAGACCACAGTAACGGCCGTCATCTTTTTTCCCTCGCAGGTCGACCCCCGGAGCGAGAGTCCGTCTGTTTAAGCGAGACAGCCAGCCACCCCGGGTCCGACCTTGGCCATTCTAGGCCGAGGCCAAGCCGTTCTGCCCGTTTTCGCGCAAACTGTCGGCCCCCAGACCGGCCGAGCGTGAGCGGCGCCACTGGGTCAAGTGCGGTGACGGGGGGACCCGCTAACCCCGGAGACCCAACGGAGTCGGACCCGTCCACTCGCCGGGGATCCCGGCGCCACGCGTCCGAGCGCCGACTTCTGGTGTTTTCCGTCCCGTCCTGGCCCGCGTCTTTGACCGGGACGGCCCGGACTCGCCTTCCCAATCCGAGTCGATCGAACCGCCGTAGTGTACGAAAAATGACGGCGAAGGGGTCGAAAAACGGCCAAGGGGCGGCGGGATTTTCACGCGGCCGCCGACGGATCGATATGTCATAAACATTAATACGATATTGTCATTATTGCGTCTGCGTTTCCGATCGCGTCGTGTCGATTAATTCGCCGATTTTTCCCGATTCCAAAAAAAGCAAACAATAACGATGACACGGCGCGAAGCACTACACTGTACGCCGATGTGTCCGCTAGGTACGCATGTCGCCATGTCGTACGACACCCCTTGTTTGTGCCCAATACCTATGTACATATATTGGGCCCATAAACGAAAGCAATCGTCGCATATTTTTCCACGACCGAATGATAAAATAACGCGGGCACGAATGTACGATATTATACACGAGAATAATAATAATAATATCGTCGACCCTTTTGTCGCGCGTCATTCATCGTCGTCTTGTACACACACGTTACCATTGTTGTTATTATCAACGTCCTTTTATTTTATTCTATTTTTTTCCCGACAGCGGAACTGTAAACAACGGCGGGCTGCACGCGAGCAAAACTTTGCACGTTATAACGATGTACGCGGCTGGCGAAAAGTCTCGTGGTAAATAACGCTCCAACAGTGTATAAATGTAAAAAAATGTCACAGCTGGTAAGTCGAATCATGTCCCTGAGAGAAACAACGGTTGTCGACAAAAGTTTCGATTCGGCAACACTTATCGCGCAAAATGATTTTTCTACGAGCCGTTCTGGCGTTTTAGTATGAGAGGTACACTGTACACTCTATTTTCGACTCTGCCGGTTGGCTACTTCAGCAGAAGGGTCTATCATTAAAAAACCCGTTAAAAACCGTTCGAGAAATTCAACGGGACGTTCGGTCGTAGCACCGGTGCCCTGAACGTAGGAAAACGTCGCGTTAGTTACCACAGCTAACGAACTCAAAAGCCAGCAGAATGAAGTCATCACTGTACCTCGCTGGTTTCTGCCAATTTAAGCAGTTAGGTTTATGATTGTGAAAATTATCACGTAAACGTCCTGGTGAAACCCAACATTAACGGCGTACAGAGTACGAAGATGCGGTTTTGTTAAAAATCTTAAGACAATAGAACGATTATTTAGAAGAAAAAAGGCGCTCGGAGAAATAGCTATATACGCGCGATTTCGACGAAATCTGATACGTCTAAACCTCGAAAAGTAAATGAAATTTCAATAAAAAGCCTCGACCAAAGTTAATACCGCGAGTTTATATACCTTTTGGAAAAGTTACCGACTATGAATATCGGAGCGTTCTTCCCATACGAAAAGTTGTCGACAGGAAAAACAAAAACGTAAAGAAAAAAAAAAAAAACGAAGAGCCCCTATACCGCGTCACGCACCCAGCGAGATCGTGTTCCTGGGTTTTTATTTTTTCATCTCGATTATAAATCCAACAGAGAATACCGAATCGACCGGTAGTAAATTGTGGTGCGAATTATTTTGCTGGGTTATACGTGAACCGAAGCTTCGAATTCGACCAAGAACAATGGGTAAACTAGATTAAACAAAAACGAACGGATGTTAGACGACTTTAGAGAAAATTTCATGTCATAACAATTTTGATCCCTCGTATACTTTTTTTTTTATTTTACACCTCGAAAAGTTAAAATTCAAGTCAAACTCAATATAATTTCCGACATTATAATATCTCACGCTACGCTGCATACGAATACAATTATGTGTTTTATTCGTATCGAAACTAGAAAAATCGTTTGAAACATAGTTCGTGGCAACACTTTTTCCGTTTTAAAGTTTTTTTTCTTATGACTTTATTGAAGAAATAAACATGCAAACGAAATGTTGAAAACCCTAACGCATAACGAGATAAAAAAAAAAAAAGACAATTATAGAATTTGCAATTCTTAATAAATCTGTATGTTTTAGTAAAAATAATCGAAACCATAATACACACAAGCACGCTGGTTTCTTTTTAATATATTATACGAGTAAAACAATTTCAAAATCGGTCGATATACCTAATACGATCTTTGTGCATCGTTATGATTTGAATTATTTCGCTTCAAAAATTTGTTTTCGTTTTTCCACAGTTCAATAGAGAGACTTTTTACACTATAGTATTTTTAATTTCTAGACACGCTTTTTTTTTATGGTGCTTTGCAGTTTTGAATTTGTGACGAAATAATTTTTTTCTCAAAAACACACGTTAAAACACGCGCTACAATACGACACGCACGACCGATGTTATATCAACATTCAGTTGATGATCACCTTTTTTTTTTACGATAAATTTAAAAAAAAAAAATAATAAGACAATTACTGTCGCGTTTATCGTGTCAAACGTTGTATTATTTTATAGTGTGCAAGGACGTAGAGAAAAAAAAACCTTACAAAAATAACTGCATTAGCCTATATTATCATTAATAAGAGTCGGTGTCGAAGGATTTTTTTTTAAAAAAGTATTGTAAAAAAAAAACAGAGTTTAATTCGCAAACAATTGCGCCCGTGCCCGCGCAATCGATCCGAAAGAATAAATATTATTATTCGTACCCATACAATGTCACAGCAGTGTGTTTATAATTTGTCGAATAAATACGTCATCGTCCTTAACATTGTTAATAATGTTTACACGCATTAACACATTTATCAAATTTATCGTGTCATTAACGACGTTATCTTTCGGCTCGACGGTTTAATTACAGCCAATTTTATTTTCTTATCGTATTTAATATAAAAAAAAAAAAAACCCGAAATCAATAAAGGCCACGTCAATTATTTCATCATGCCAACAATTATTTTACATTGTATTCTGTACGGACATTATTATTGTTATCCGCGTGTAAACACAACATATTGTTTTAACGTCGTCGGTATTTTAAACAAAATGTACGGGACGAAAACGATTCGATACAACGGATTCGCTCATATCGCGCGCGGTAAATCACTCGAAAATAGTGTTTATCATTAAATAAAATATGCAGGTCGCGTTTGCGTATTATAATCGACTAAATTTTAGTAAGTTGTATACAATACGACTTTGACAACATTCGTCGAGATTTTGTACCACGAAACGTTTAATTTTTCGTCTTTGATGCGGTCTTGATCATCTAAACAACGTAAATTAAACCGCGTGTGAATGAAAACGCAGAAGTCGGTTTACATATACGATTTTGCCCGAAAAACGAGTTCAATTTTACCGTCAATAACCCGTCCGAAAAATGTTACGATGAAATTCGTGCACCGTTACCGAAGCGGAGTATTGTATCCGCAGCGTCGAAGAACCGTTTTGGAAATTTTCCGGCCGAATCGAAAACTTTTAACAACATCACACGGGCTTTGCAGATAATAAACACGACGTTAATGATAGTAAATCATAGCTTTCGTAGGTGTATTTCTAGAAACTTTTCCACTCAAAACGTTTCGCAGACGTTGAAAACATTGATCGGTTAGTTTGTTCGTTTTTTCACACGTCCGCTCATCGTCCTCGGATCGTCGACGACGAACGAACGCCATAAAACGTCAAAAACAAAAATCGTACGCAATGTTTTTGAAAAGACAACTGTTCTCGTCGAGATGTATTTCATTATGATAATAAATAGTACAACGATCGATCGCGAACCGGGTCAAGTGCGAGCGCGGCGTCCGCGGAAAGCACCGGCTGACTGTGTCGCCCAAGGACGTCGTCGGATCGTAACATCGTGTTGTGCATTAGATCATTTGTGTCGAAAAACAATTGATCGTATTATTGTTTTCGGAGATACGAATCGACACATTTCCTTTTTTTTTTTGGCTCATGAACGTTACGCGCGTTGTTTTCGTTCGTTTGGTGTCACAACTGTTTGGTCTTGGCGCGCGCGCGTACATTGGCTGGCAAAAACGGCAAAAACGCCGAAAGTGTTTAAACAACACACGACACAGGCACGTAGCTAGGATTAAATAATTAGGGTGGTCCAGTTATAGCCAATATTTTTCTTGAGTGGCCAACATTTACTGGAATAGGAATACCTGCTAGTTGCTAGTTCTTGCGACTTTATAATAATAATTAATATAATAATATAGATGCATTGTTGTTGTCGTTACTCGTTAATACGACGAGTATGTATGAACGATTTCTATTCTGAGTTCTGATATCTGGTAATCTGACCATAGTGTTCGGAAAGACAATTATGTAAAAATACAAGTAGTAAATATGATAATAGAAATTTTAAAATATGTTTAATTTTTTTACCCAATTATTTGAGCCTTGGGTATTTCAACAATATTTCAATATAATGGGGTGGCCAACAGGGTGGCCTCTAAATATTTTGGGTGGCCGGGCCACCCCAGGCCACCCCTTAGCTACGTGCCTGACACGACAGCGGGGCGCAAACGATCGGAATATTTCGTATAGAGCTGGTCAATTGACGGTTTCTCGAAGGGTTCCGAAGGAAGACGGGGGAAGCGAAACAACCCGCGTTTTCCTACTTTTCGTCCGTCAGGAAGAAGAATATAAAGAAGTTTCCAAGGAGAGAAAGTGAAAATTTTTTTTTTTTTTTAAACGGAAAAGTGAAGTTCAACTCAGGAACGTTACATTTCTTTTTTATTCCCAACGACCTGAGATCTGCAGTAACAAAACGTCCAATAACGTGTCCGTACGAGCTTCGTGTACAAGAGCGGTGTCGTATTTTTTTTACCTCCATTCTCACTTCCGCTTCATTCGATGGCAGCCGAGACGTGCGCGTGGCCGCTCTCCGACAACGACGTGTCACCCATTTGTGACGACTAGATTTAGAAAAATTTCAGCTTCCCGTTTTTTGTCCGTTCGTTGTTTTAGAGCACGTTTCATTTTTCGTTCGACGGTTTTCGTAAAACGTCCAGAAACACTTGAACCGAGTAGAATCATTTTAGTTTGAATCGTTTGATGAGGTACGTAGCGAAACTCGTAGGAGAGTTACAAAAAAAGAAACACTAACCGAGACAGGCGCTACGAGAAAGTGACCAAATCGTAGTCGGACAATGCGAAGATGATGATAAGAAACGTGGTTTCGCAGAAAACAGACTACTACGATATACGCGTATGCACGTAGGTTAGTAATCTAAACACCGCGACCGTTATTGTCTGGGGCCTAAAACAGTTGTACATTATGTTACACATCAATAACTATCAATCAATGCACGTAATATTATTGTGGCATCGTGCAGTCTCCTCTTTGATAACGAATACAGCTGACGAATTAACATCACGCTATTTACAAAAAAATTTTAAAAATCCAAGGGTGGCGATCCTATATCGTCCGTAGCGAACTCGCGATTCGGTACGAATCGAAAAGAAACGACGACACGGTTCGGCGATTATTTCGATGTGGTCGACACTTTGGTGCGTTGCGTTTTTGATACTGTGCTCGCACTAGGTCTTACGAATTCTAGATTTTTTTTTAATTCACGATATCATAATTCTATTTAATCTCATCTTAAAAATAGCCTTCTTCGGCGGTAAAACACGAGCCGCAATCAGCGACCGTTTTAACGATTGCACACTCGATCCCGTCGATTCGTATTTGAAACGCGCATCGCTTCGGCGAAGGAAATCGCTCGCTCGCCGTCTAAAAAAACCCTCGACGGTATAACATTCCGCTGTGACAGGTATTTTGCGGTATTAAACGTGCGTTTAACATATAGGCGTTTTTGGTACACGTTTTTGGTACACGTTTTTGGTACACGTTTTTGGTACACGTTTTTGGTACACACGTTGCGGGCGCGCACTGACCGGTACGTTCGGCATACCGTTTAAAAAAGAAATAAAAAAGCAGCTGTGTACACCGCGGTTAATATCCCGTACCCGGAACCGTTCTACCCCCTTGAGCCGGTGATAATGTTCCATGTAGAGGCACCCGTAATTGTTATTCACGGCGGAATCAAAAGAAATTGTAGTAAATACATATTGTCTGTTGAACAGTCGTATTAATAACGGCGCGATCTCCCCGCGTTTGTTGTTTTCTTAGGCCCCGGTTTTTCACAATACGATATGCAAAACGAGAGCCGCTGTGCTCGCACTAATAACACAAATTACAATAATACACGTAGGATATACGTATAACGTAATCGA
This sequence comes from Hormaphis cornu, assembly GCA_017140985.1. Lineage (NCBI taxonomy): Eukaryota > Metazoa > Arthropoda > Insecta > Hemiptera > Hormaphididae > Hormaphis > Hormaphis cornu. The sequence continues at coordinate 25,428,971 of CM029358.1, forward strand.
GTACACACACTGTGGGAACCGGCGGTGTATTATTGTAACGTGGTGTGTGTTTGACAATATTAATAGCACTCAATATTTACCATCAATATTTGCGCGTCGAGTGTACCGCCGTGTTTCATTCATGACCGCGACGGTGATATATTTATGTACATAAAATTAAAATATAACAATAATAGATATTTTATACGAACGGGATTTTCGCGCCCTGCGGTCGTGTATTTTGATATTGTAATCAATCGATTACAATATTATGCTGCACGGGAGAACGCCGAAACGACGCGAGCGAGCGCGCGCGCGCGCAAGAAGGGTGCTTATAGGCGCACACGGTACCCGATATTTCGGTGGAAACTGTGCGACGTTATATAGAAAGAAGCCCGGACCGCACCGCTGGGTCTCTAAAGACTCGAAATATTAAACACGGAACTGCAAAAACCCTTAAAAAACGTTTTTCGAAACGGGTTAAAAAGGTCCCCAAGTATTGATGTACCGATCAACGCACCGCTGGGTCTGGAAATTTTGCACACGCGCAGAGGTTCCATACGCGCAACGAAGACGAGAAAGGGTTTTTCAAAATTCCACCCCTAACGCGCATTTTCAGAATTCTTCCCTCGAGGTGTTTGAAAAAATTTTGTTTTAACTCGGTGTACTCGTTTTTCAGGTATAAATCGGAACTAATTTACTAAGCTTCGACCGACTAAATCAACGCCGGGTCAGCTGTAGCGTGTACATTGTAACTGCAAACTACAGATGTATGACACGAGTATAATCGTACGTTTTTTTTTTTATTGTAAAAATGTGACAGGGCGCGAAATCATTTCTCGATACCGAATTCAAAAATTGCACATTTCATAGATTTTGCAGAAAAATTTCAACTTTACGAACTTCAACCGATTTAAAAAAAAAACGCGTTATTACGTGTTTACACATACGGCTGCCCACGACTCCTTATAGCTTTCGTAATTAGAAAACGTGATGGCCCGTGTCGCGTTATAATATTATATACGTATTTATACAGTGGTACGTCGTACACGATCGATAATAAATATTTATAAAATAATAAAAAGTATATTAAACGCGCGTTTTTAAATTTTTCGCGCCCACAATATTCTAGCGTTTTAAAGCGCATATTTTTTGTGCTTTTAAGTGCTACGAGTCCCTGATTACAATATCGCACCCCTTTTTGTTTCCGCGACGACGCGTAACAAGAATTTTGTTATTTTTCTCCCGTTGCTGTAACCCGAGTGCCGTTGATGCGATCCATGTACCGATGACAGCCGCGCTCTTGCAGTCTATATTATTTTAGGTGTTTTAGACACAACAACTAGCTATATTTTAGATAATATAATCGTGCGCGATCGTTCAAAACACAGTACGCACAAGTGGTCATTAGCAGCTAGTTAAAAAGACAGCATTTTTGTTTTAAACTTATTTCGTGGTTGATGAAATAATATTGTGTACCGCATCGGTTAAACATTGTATAGCTTATAGTTGTTGCGATGTTTATTTTTATTTATATCGTTATCAAGCGGAACCGCAACGACCACAACTAATTCACCCAAATCAACCCTGATTGGGTTCATTTGGGTTAGGTTAGAAAATACTGCCGACACTATACTTAACTACGGGTTTATGGGTTACTTGTGAATATTTTAGCCGAAAAATAAATAAACGGTTATGTTTTTTTTGTTAAGTTTATCTATCTTTGACTTATCGCGGTTAATTTTTTTCACTAACTCGCCCAACATTGAACACATGCTGACGCGGTATACTAAAGAGTTAGGAAACGAACCTATAGACAAGTCGCTTAAACTCGCTGTCGGACTGATTTGAAACGAATAAAACTTTTCATTGTTTTTTTTTTTTTCAGACTCTGAACGACGAGCGCGGAATGCGTATTGTTTTTACAACGATGTTTTTGTTTTTCCCTGTCGACAACTTTTCGTAAAGAAAGAATGCTCGGATTTTCAAATTAGGTAACTCTTCTAAAATGTTTATGGACTCCTGTGGTCGAAGCTCTTTTTGAAATTTTGCTTACTTTTTTAGTTTTACCCCGAAAACCAAAAAAAAAATCGACAATTTTACCGCGAAACTTTCATATTCGTCGTGACGTTTTCGGGGGTAGAAGGAGATTTCGTTACGTTTTCGAACGCCACGTAAAAGTTTGGATTTCGGCCTTTATATTTGAAGCGTTTTTTTGATACTTTTCTGTTTATTTTATGAGTAAACGGCGAAATCGCCAACACCGGCGTCAGAAATTACTGCTCTACGTACTAAATTGATTTAGTACGTTATGGAAGATTGAAAAAAAAAAGTTTGCTACGTATAATACACTATTTTTATTTCTACGTAACGGGAGTAAATCTTTTTTTTTTATTTTTACCCGGCACTTATCGTGGATTATAAACAGAGAAAATGTACAAATCGTGTAACAGATGTAAAATTACAACTGTTTGAGCGCGCTGGAATTTTCGAAATGTTTGGTAAAACCGCTTGTGTAGAGTTATAGTCACGAGACGGCTCGTAACAACGCGTTACAATATCGGGTAGGACCTTATTCTACTGTTCGTTAAAAATGATCAAGTTAAAACAGCAATAAAACGGCGAAAAAATGCGGTCGAACAAGATTTTTGGTGTTATTATGGCTGTTGTTTTCGTCGGAACGGCGTTATAATATGCCCCACGAACGATGCGACGTTTTCGCGAATTCTAAACAATACGTTACATCGCGCTAGTGAAACGCGCAAGAAGTGCCATACGCTCGATTATAGCCGTTTCCAGTGCGGATTAGTATCGTACGGATAAAAATCTTTGGCAGTTTCCCCAGCAGCAGCCGACTCTTTTTAAAACATTAGTTTCGCATAATATGCAAAAAAAATATTGACGTCGGTACCGACGGTCGATTTCACTTTATTATTTTTTTTGACCCCGTAGTACAACAATAACGCGCCGTGTCTCGTACCGCGCGCGACATGATAACGTGCGTATTCGTGCCTTTTATTATCGTCGTCGTTCCGTTTTTTTTTTCTTTAATTCCAAAAAAAATCGCCGCACATGTCGCTATTTTGTTTAACCTTTTTTTTTTTTGTACTGCAAAACCGACGACGAAAAAAAAAATGCCTCACAACATTATATACGCGCAGTCCGTATATACCGGAACGCGTCCCTTTTGTGTTCTTCCGACGGAAGTGCGCGCGTTAACAACATCGTTTCGCTGCGGCAGTCCGAGTCGGTCCGTCGACAAGTTCGCAGCGGGACCGGTGCGCGATTATTGGCGAAAAGAATGCGAAAAGAATGCGAAAAAAAATGAAAAAATACCCGCGTATCGGCGGAAAAGACGGCGAAAAACTCACGAAAGTTACACACGCGGCGGCGAATAATAATAAAGGAGAAGAATTCTTCTCGTCGAAAACACCTCGTGCGCCAGCCGGAAGACGCCGATGCACCATTCCGCCGCAGGACGTCGTTAAACGCCGGTAATAACGCCTCGCACTTTATTATCGTTGTTGTTGTGCACATCGTTTTCGTGGGTTATCGGGGGAGTGGTGGTCTTTTGCAATTCACCGAGGAACCGTGTGTAAACGTAAGAAAAGAAAAAAAAATTCCGACATAATGACAAACGTACCCGACGATAATACAAATATCGTATTCGCGGGGTGCACGCGACGTATAATAAAAATGTTTACAGCAATAATAATCCTCGTGCGTGTGTCGATATCGGCCTACAAATTGATCGCGAGGGTAGTCGTGGTGTCGTACACGTTGTAACGTCCGCGCGCCATTCATGATTTCGACGACGACGACTACAATGGTTCGGGTATTATATGTACCTGCCGTATATTATGACGATATTATTGCAATATTTTCGTAACCGTACAGAATCGTCAATATCGTTAACGGTATTCCGATGAAAATAAAATGATACATTAAAATTTGAGCGCTTGTTATACTAAATTTAATAAACCCGAAATCACAAAAATGATACACTTTTTATTGCGTATTTCAACAACTATGTTGTCGTCTTCTCGATCGCGTCGTTGATTCGCGCTGAGGATGACAACATAGTTGTTGAAATACGTATACGCAATAAAAAGTGTATCATTTTTGTGATTTCGGGTTTATTAAATTTAGTAAAATGATACACGGACACGGACGACGACAACAACAATCGGTTAAAAACGGTGACGGTCTCGGTGAACAGTGGCGCGGCCAATTAACGATTTTGTCACGGCAGGGGATGATGAGGTGGATTTTTTTTTTACACGGTTATTGAATTTTAATTTTTGGTAATTATTTGATTAAAATTTTTTAAAAACACGTTGAAGTGAACTATGAAATTGGTC
>CM029358.1:25443310-25486375 GCA_017140985.1 Hormaphis cornu
ATTTAGAAACGTTACCGACTTTGAAAATCGGAGCACTGTACGAAAACGGGGGGAAAAAAAACCGTCTTTGTAAAAACAATACATTCGTCGCTCAGAATCTATGCGAAAATCATGCGAATATCGCGTTATTGATTTGAGTTTTTTAGTGCGAGTCGAATTTCGATGATCATTGTAGGTACCTACGATACATAGTAATATTACGATACATAATATGTTCTCGTATATTACAGCCGGTAAAAGTGTTGTTTCGCCATCGTTTTTTTCCATTATGTGATTTTAGTACGCACTCGTAGTTTTTATAGTACCATATTGGTGATTTTTCGTACGTTACAAACGTATAAATTAGTCGAAAACTGGTTTCCGCGATTACCTACGTACACACGTTAATTATGCTTAAAAAAACACTCAACAGGTCGACGAAAAAAAAAAACGTGAATAACGAAACATCTGTGCGCCCGAAAATGGGTTTTAAATTATTTTCACACGAACCGAACGGCCTCAGACCGCCGCGTAATAATATTATGACCCGTGTATAATATTACTTATATCGATGGTCTGTTTAGATTAAAATAAACAATGTAAAATATTGTGACTATTTTTAAATAATATAACAATAATACTTACGAACCGTGATACGTGATTCTTATTCCAGATGTTATCGATCGATTAATCGAACGTAACCCACCCCGTATTATTGAAATATTAATATTATGGTGTAGGAAAAAAACAATAAGATCGACAAGAGTCGGTTGTCGGATTATCGTGCGATCGTTAGTTTTCGTTCACGGTTTAATTAGGTACTAAAAAAATCTTAATAATATACGTACGTAAACGACTGATCGAATTTTGACGAAGAAAAATACGATTGTCCCTTCGGATTTCGGCCGAATTCTCACGGCTCCTCTCGTGCTGCTGCGCGGTAACCACGTATTCATTTCACGCATAACGGATCATTCGTAACGAATCGCGTGTAAGTATTACGATGTACTTATTACATATGTTGGGGTATTTACGATGGGGCGCTTTGGGGAGGATTCGACCCCCGAAAGTATAGAAGAAAAACACATATTACGGTTGAATCGTGTAGCTTCCCAAAAACTGCACCAAAATACTTTTGTCCATTGCGATGTAACGCTTTTATCTTAAACGCTTCATGTTTTTGGACACCCACTTTGTTTCCCGAGCACTAACGATATTCTTTTGACGGATACTCGTTTTCTCCACACTCGACGCGTATACAACAAGATACGCTGCCGACGTTAAACGTTTACAGAATTTTTTTTGCAACTCACCGCGTCTACGGCCGGCGCGTTCCACATGTAGTGCATGGCGTTGGCCGGATCCGCGGGATGGTGATGGTGGTGCGGATGATGGTGATGGTGATGCGTGGCCGCCGCGTTGTTCATGTGCTCGGCCATCATGGACATCCAATGCACCAGGCCGGTGCCTCCGCCCGCCGCGCCACTTTGCTGCTGCAGGTGGTGCTGCGGGTGGACGGTCGCGCACTTGTTGCCGTTTAGGTGACTGTTGTTGTTGTTGTTGTTGTTCAGGACACCGGCCGCGGCCAGGTTGTTCTGTTGCTGCTGTTGCTGCTGCTGCTGCTGCTGCTGCTGCTGTTGCTGCTGTTGCTGCTGCTGCTGTTGCTGCTGCTGTTGCTGCTGTTGCTGTTGTGCCTGTTGTTGCGGAGACGGCCACAGGAAAGCCGCCTTCTGTCAAAAACAAATGCATAAAAAAAAAAACCCCATCAAGAACGCGTAATTTAGACGAAAATTTCATACATTTTCTACAACGTACTTAATAACATTCTACGACAAATTTGAAAAAAAAAGATTCCAGAATACAGACGTATCCGAGACTCTCCGATCGCGTGTTCTCGTTCGGAGAAAGAATGCGGGGCTTCAAAACCAAACGTGACGTACAGGGCGTTTAAAAGTTGTTCAGATTGATTTCAAACATGTTTTTTTTTTGGTAGAGGTCGCAGAAATCGCTCCGGTCGCGATAACACACGTCATAATCTCTTATCTGTGTTACATGCAAAAAGATATTTTGAATACCCTTAAAAAAAAATGGACGGGTGGATCGGTCCCTACGAGATGTTCGTCGTATACGAAGGGACGTCTACACGATAATCGAACACGGGCGCGCAAACATTTTACAGGATGATCTCGCCGGTGGTAGACTTGAATATTTAAGGGTTGTACACTGCGGAATACGCTCCAACAATACGATTCGTTCGGACAAAATGGAATCGTTTTTTATTTTTCGTATCGATCGCACGCCTCGTCCAAACAACAAACGCAGTAATACATTGACTGTGTCTTAACATAATGTTATTTTAGGCTGTACGGTTGAAACAAAAGTGCAACGCGTTACTTTGTACGCGGATGGTGATGCCGAAACTTCGTTTAAACGTCGCACGAACAAACGGATTTTTTATTTTTCGTCCGCGATATTATGTACTAACAACGGTATTTGTACGGAGCGCGATAACGAAAAAATATCAATAATTATCGTAACACGAACGCACACGCGAGTTTACGAACAAAAGTCGCAAACACTTGCGATATAGGAGTTGTTATTTTTTAACTTTTTTTTGCTGCTTCGCGTCATTATATCTCGTTCAGACGTACTTATAACAAACGGTCCGCTATTGAAACGTAATCGTTTTCCCGTGTTTTCGTACACAAGTTCACAACGCTTAGACTCGATTTTCGTATCCGGCGGAAAAAGCGAGAAAAAAATTTTTCGCGAATCCAACAGCGGTTTTCGTCCGCGGAGATTCTACACGCTCGGCCGATAGAGAGAAACGAAATAAGGTCGAGGACTTTTGGCCCAGTTCGCGACGTTTGGCGGTCACTTACCCGTCGTCGAAACACTTGTGACGAGCAAACTTTTTCGTTCGAAAACTCGACTGCAGTTGTACCTATAATATACCTAGTGTTTGAAGTCACGTTTTATTTGGAAATATTTCACTCTATGGTGAATTTAACTTTTTTTTTTTCTATCGTTCTTTGGCCACACACTGCTCAGTAATTAGGCAGTCATCGCAATCATGCTGCACTTCGGCTGCGAAACGTGTCGCCTTTTCCAATTATTCAAAATATAATCGCTGTCGCCGTGGAACGAACATCGTGTACAATTTACATCCATGAGACCGTCATATATGCTGCGTACGATAATATTTAAATATTTTTATTGTGAATTACGAATTTCACATTATTTTCAAGTGTTCAACGTTCGTTTATCGTCATCGGGTGAAAATAGCGCCGATATCCATAACGTATATTCCGCGAATCAGTCGAATCGAAAAATAATGTAGCCATCGTTAGAGAACAGTGCTACCGTTACTGTAACACCCGTATAAGAAACGTTCCTCGTTTTTTTAACGCTGAGAAAGGGATTATTAAGAATAAAATTTTCGCTGCACTCTGAATCTAAAATTATGTCCGAAAACTCGAAGACACTCTGTTGTAATCGTCGAACGTATTATTATACCGATACAGCTAGTAGTAATAATCGGTTCGTATTTCTTTGCAAATTTTGACATTGTATCATCAGGTAAAAAAAAAAAAAAAATGAATAATAACCACATTAATTGAATCAGAATAACATTAGAGGGTTGCACAAATTCAAGCGAGTTTTTTTTTTTAGTTATGAAACGCGATCGTACAGCGAATGTTTTCCGAGACGGATCGCGCCGTCGAATAAAATGATCAATGAGCGTTCGAAAACAGATTTAAAATAAAAATTTCTTTTTCCTAGAGGTTACTTGACGATTTCAAAATATTGTTATCAGAAAAAAAAAATGGTCGAAAACGGTTTTATTTTAATATAATATCGGTTAGGTCGTTGCGGAATGAATAGTAAACAACGGGAAACGCTGCACGGGATTATTTTTTACAGAACGTTTTGAATTTTTATCCCGATCTCCTGTGGTCATGCGGAAAACAGCGTAATTTTACACCTCGACACCGGTACGTAGAGAAATTTTTTCCCAAACGATATTGCGTTATTCCGTTGAGATCGGCGAACAAACACCGGGTTTTTTAAAAATATATTCACGTTACTAGCGGGAAAAAGAAGCGAAATCATAAAATCGTAGTACAGTATTTTGAATACTGTTTATCGAAAATCCCGTTATCTAAAATCGTTGTGCAACTTTGAAAACCCGGCGTTACAGTTAAAGTACGCAAATATGCGCGCGAAATTCCGGAAACGCATCAAACTCTCTTTTTGTTTGTTTCCTATCGAAACGGAAATATTTTTCAAAAAATATATCAAAAAAACCATCCACACGCGCGTCGCCCAAACGGAACGTTATACGGGGTCTGGCCAGTCCAGCATATTCTTATCGTTTTATTCGTGACGTTATCGGCCGAACAACAAACGTTGTTACTGTTTTTTTATTATAATTTCGCGTTTTTTTTTATTATTTTTCGTCTCTTCTCGACCTTGGGAACGAAAACGCGCGACGCACAAATGACACGAAGCTGCCGCACGTGGAGTGCGCGCGCTCCGACCGATTTCGCGCATATACACAGTTATTCCGACGATAGTTTCCATCTTTTTTTTGTTCTTCTTCTGTTTTTTTTCTTCCACTCTGTAGAAATCAATAAACGACATTGTACTAGAAACACGAACAAACACACACGTGGTGCATCGTCGTCGCTGTGTCGCGCGAAACAAATTAGTTCAACCGCATTACGATGTGCATTATAATAAACAAATTATACGATTACGATACATCGGCGAAAAGCGATTAAAAAAAAGAGAAAAAAAAAAGAAACGACGTCGCTACCTGTATACCTGTATTGTCGTCGTTGTCGAACGGCAGAAAAACGGAATTTCTGTACCAGACACGATAAAGTGGATGCAACAGCAGCATCCTAACGTTTTTCAAACTGCACGTTTCGGACGGTCGAAATCGTGCGAAATTCGAAACGTTCTTTCTCTCTCGGCAGAAACACAGTAGGACTTAGGTACGCGGAGTTCACACGCCACAGCACAATAATAACTAATAATGATGCGAAACTGTGAGAGCGTCGCGAAAAAAACAAAATATTCACTTATATTTTCCTCGTCTCTCTCTACAAAATCGATGTATCGCCGCCCCAAACTATGTTATAGTAGTGCCTACAACAACCGTTGACGACGATTAATCCCGGACGCTGCGATATTATTAAAAATAAATGTTTTACAGACGTTCACAAGGACACAAACCGCGTGGCGAGTCATTCGTTATACGTCTAAATACAAATTTCGATTTTTCAAAACTTTAACGAAACGAAATACGAGTGCGCGAATGAATATTAAGAATCGCCAAAGAATATTACATAAACTCGGAGAGTAGGCGAAATGTCGAGAAAAAAACTACTTTCAATCAAAGCACCACCCGAGTCCAACCATTCAGACGACTTTAAATTATACCTGAGGGATGCCCCCTTTTGCCCGAAAAGTGGATGACGAAAAAAAAAACAAATTGTAAATACAATATCCTCGCTCAGAATCTAAAAGTATGCCCAAAACGTCTAAATTTTTTCCATTTTGATCGTTGTCTTCACGTCGTCTACGCTCGACGATCGTTCACCGAAATAATTAACGTACGAATCCGTTTAAAAACCAATATCGTCTCGCGCGGTACGTCGGATGATTTCTCTCTATATGTTTATAAAATATGGGTACGCAACGTGTCTGGGTAAACTAGAAAAATGTCGTGTGCAAATCCGTCACACACAACCGGTTTTGGTAAATAAATTCGCATAATTATTAATTATTGTGGAAAAATACACGTATCGTTCGTATCGTGTTAATTATATAAAAATCGTAGTTAACACGCATTGAACGTATTTTTCGATTAGTCGCGGTAGTGTTTGCGACGACATGACGCCGTGCGTACATAACGTTGACTCGTATATACGAAATACCATTGCAAAACGCTCGTTTTATCGACTCGGACGACGATAAATGTTCCAAAATGTTTGCGCGAAATATTTTTCGCTACTGAGAAGGCGAACCAAAGTAGTTGACGTCTCTGTTATTGGAAGACAACGTTTTGTACATCATTTTAAGATAGTCGTAATATTATTGCAAGTGCATTAAAATTTTCGTCTCGGAGGGAAATAACTCTACGGTATATGTGAGTTTTGGACTTTTAAGTGCAATCAATACGCCGAATAATGTTGTTTTGAAAAAACGAAATTTTCCTCCGATTGTTCCTGTATAAACGGCACGAATGGCGTTCTCGAAAATTACACTATTGATTTAACTCTTCCGATTTTCACAACAACACTATGACTAATCTTTGAAATACGATTCAACGAACACCTGCAGTCCACGGTTTTTACCGTAAAAATCAATTTTTCGACGACGGTTTAGGCCCGAATAACTGTGACGAAAAATTAATTTCAAAAAGTCGCCCGACGACAGCCGGATCGAGAAATACGACGTATAGATTGACTTGTAACCGCGTAGAACTTAAAACGCGAAACGTCCGAACCGTGTTCGACAAACGCGTCACGTTTTCGAAAATGTATTAGAGAGGACGCCAGAAACGCGTGTTCGCGCGTTTCGATCGTACCGGCTGTGCGAGAGCAAAAAAACGTTTCGTAAAAGTCGCGTAAGAAGACAACATTTTGGATACGATGACGTTTTTTTTTTTTTAAAGAGAGTTACCGGCGTTTAAAAAATGACCACGATTGCATTACAGGTGGGTTTACTACAGCGATCAAAACTAGTTTGGCGAAAACGGTGTATTTCCCCTTGAGACGGTCGCCGCCACGGGACGCGTTACGCTCGCGGGGTGGCGGCGGTCTAACGACGACGCGCGGGTGGCTGTCAACGACGCCGTCGGCCACGGGTGGACGCGGTGGACGGGTAGGCCGCGGTAAGGGGCGGTAATGAAAAGCCGAGCGCCGTAGCACGTGGCCGGCGACGGTTGGAAAACGCGCCAAAACGACCGTCTCGCGCGCGCGCGTACCGACGGGAAATTCGTGCGAAAAGCGTTTTCCACGATTTTCACCCGGCCTTTACAACGTTCCGATAACGTTTTTTTTCGACACCGGAATTTCGCGGTTCTAACGCGCGGCCATCGTTATAACATCGCAAAAAAAAAAAGTTCGTAAAGCCTGGACCGCGGTCTTGTCACCTCCTCCGCGACGGCGGCTTTCCGTTGGCGTGCCGCGTTCTCGCCGTCTCCTTCGTCCCCGTCCTCGTCGTCGTCGTCGTCGTCGTCTTCGTCGTCTTCACCGGACGACGTTCCGCCGGCGGACGCGCCGTCCACCGGCGCCTGTTGCTGATGGTGATGATGCAGCTGCGCTTGTTGATGGAGCTGCTGGTGCTGCTGCTGGTGATAATGGTGGTTGTGGTGGTGATGGCGCGCTTTGACGGCTTTGCCGAACGTCGCGGCCACGTTGGCGGCCAACAGCCGTTTGTAGTACAGCGACGGGCCGAGCATCAGCGACTCGGCGGCGGCGGCCGGCCGCAGTCTGACCGCGGCCGACGACCGGGCGGCGCCGTCGTCTTCCGCGGCCGACGGGGCGGGCACCGGCGGCGGCGTGGCCGGCCGTCCGCCGACCGCGGGCGGCGGCGGCGGCGACCGCGACGTCGCGTCTTCGTCGTCCGCGTGGTCCCCGTCGTCTTCACCCCGCGGCGGCCGCGCGGTGGCGGCCATCGTCCGGTTATGGCGAACGTAGAAAAAAAACCGAAACCCGCGCGCGACCCGCTAATGCTCGCGTTATTCCATACGGTCCGGATACGGGGCGAACGATACGCGTACGTGTGAGGAGGAAAACGTCTCGAGCTCGGGAAAACCGTGCACAACGAACGATGCCGGAAAACTGCGAGAAGGGGAAAAAAAAATCGTCCACGGCGCGCGCACACACACACACACACATGAGATACATGCAAGACAAAAAGAAAATGGAAAAAAAAAAAAAAGAAAAATCGACGCGAAGAAAAGGAACGGGGCGGCGGCGGCGGCGGCGGTGCGCGCGATATGAGCGGCGGAATATAAAGGGAGGGCGGCCACGCGCGATGAGGGGTGGTGGTCGACGGGGAAACGTCGTCGTCGAGGAGGAGAGAACCCCGCGCGTAGAGGCGGCGGCGGGGCGCATAACGTCGTCGTCGCGCCCCCGCTCCCGTCCCGGCCGCCCCACGTCGACTTTTTATTTTGTGTTTTTTTTTTCACCCTTGTACACACACTTATTGTATATTTTCCCTATTTTCCCGACGACGCGTTATCCCCCGGTTCTTTTTTTCTCGTTTCCTCTTATTTTTCCTCTTTTTTTTTTTTTTTTTCCTTCATCCAATTTTTTATTTCTTTTCGGCGACGCGCGTTTTTCTTATACGGTTTTTTTTTTCCTCCCCAGCTGCACGTCCCTGTGACTATGGACCGCGCCCGAACGCAAGACCGGCCGCACACACGTACACGGGGACCTGCAGAATGCTGATTTTCGGGGGGGCCATCTCGTTTTTGTGTGGCTGTTTGTAATTGAAATCAAGAAAATCATGATTTGAAGCTACGCTTAAAAAAGGTTCTAACGCGAACTGGACGAGAAAACCGCTACTGTTCACCGAACTCGACCGAACCAGATTAGATGTGTTTCCGAGCAGACATACCGCGTGTTTGTCACTCGAATAATGTCCTATTGCACCCAGACACTTTACGCGTCTGAGACTAAAGAGATTTCGGGAATTTTCCAAGTTGGCTATCCTGAATTTGAGTTCTACACACATTATTATTATTATTTCATCAATTCCTATCATACGGCGGGAGAACTTCTCCGTTCCCGGTTTTCACCACTGACACTGATGGTCAACACAATTTGAAAATCGATACTTCGATCTGTTCGACTCGCTTTTATACTGTAAAACGATTATTATTGATCGACAAAAATTATAATGGCTCATAGAAAATATTGAAAAAAAGTTTTCCTAGTGTTTCAGGGGGACGACCATTCCCCGAAACCTCCTCTGGAACGAGTAATGCGAGAACACGGTAATTACGGCGGGATTTTCGGAAAACTGTTTCGAAGGAAGTGCTTATAATTTCCCTTCCGTAAAGCTGCAGCCGTTGAAGTACAACGGGCCTCCTCTTGTTGAATTGGTCGTTTTGTTAATTAATTATTTCGTGCAAAAAATAAAATAGTTAAATCGTAAAAATGTCGTGTTGTCGATACACACGCTATTTCATCAAACACTGACAGTCGCGCAACTCGATAGCCTACAGTGTAAAATTGATCAAATATCGTCTTAATATTTCTTTCTTCTTGTTATTTACATCTTTAAAAATAAATACTTTATCATCATGCAATGACGTAGTACACGTTATGACGAATTCGGAACCGTTTTCAGAATGAAAATCTGATGACCCCAACAGTTTGATGTTTGCGTCATAAAATACGACGCGACATAGTGTTAAAATATTTCATATTACACTCGACGATTTTTTTCGATTTCCGAAAAAACGAATTAAGAGTTGTAAGTACGTAGGTGTTTCAAGTAAAAATGAAAAATAATAGTGTTTCGTAACATAGGTGAAAATAAATATAGTCACTAAACTGGAAATAACCGTTCGCAGAGTTAAAAAGCTAAGACTGGCCTGCAAAATCCAAAACATAACGTTTTATCAATTTGACTTGTTTTACTTCGTGATGATGTTCCTTCTATGTGTATAGGATAAAACAAACAAACCGAAACGACTTTACGGCCGAAGTATGTGTACGGAGAGTCGAACACAAAAGAGCGCCGCGGAAAGTCGAGTGGGCGCGCGATGAACCGACGCCGAACAGTTTTGTATCGCCACTTTTAACCTGGTACGGATCAAACGATGCAGAAAAAAAATCGAAAAAAGATGTGTATACATATGTATATTGGTATGTGCTTTTACGAGAGATGTCATTTATTTAATCGCCTTTGGTACGTGCGATGAGATTAAAAAAAAAAAAAAACAAACCGACCGTTTAATTTTATTATGAAATTTTTGCAATGCGATTCGAACTGCAATCGATGACGGCGTTTGTGGTTTTTATTTTCCCATTAAAATTCTATCGAGCCGTATTGCGACGTACTGTACACGTACACTGTGTAATCATATTGCTGTCGATCTGAATCCAGCTGAAATCAATTTCGTCATGCGTAGTTTATCGTTTTGGAACCGAGAAATCGGTTTTTTAATGTTAAAAAGACGTTAGAATGGAAGATTGTAATCGACAAAAGAAAAGCGTGCGGGCATTAACTGTACATTTTTTTTTTTTTTCAGATTTTCTCAAAACTCGGCATACCTAATCCGCAACACAAAATCAATATTTCTATACCAACATATTTTCTACGATTGCCGAGCGGGTTGAACGGGGATGAAATATATTTTTCGTCTCGGAAACTGTACAGTAGCGTAGAATTTGGTCCGTAGTTTTAATTTATAGCGTTATAGAGACGATTAAAACGGATACGAATAAAAAAAAATTGCGAAATTCGTGCAGACAAACTTCAATTTTGACCAGCATATAAGTAATGTGATTAGTTGTAGATTTAGGTCGGGTAAGTTAGCGGTGAGAATCAATCACCAGAATATGTTTTATCCGCCAAAGTTTCGAAGAAACAATCATAACGATAGCATAAATTAAAATAACACGCGCTCTAGATCTTGTACAAGTGTACAATTATGATATATATTTTTATTTTAATATTCGTGACGAGGAAAAAGGAAAAAACTTTAAGTTATTAATGTCGTTCGACTCGTATAATATTCACCCTCCGGGACCAACACATCCGCCCGGTTATTTTATCTTTAATTTTTTTTTTTCTTTTCTCGTTCGTTCTATCGCGTAAGAAAATCTCTTCTACCTTACACTCGAACCGACCCCTCTCGATTTTATTTCATTTTCCTGTACACATAAACGCATTAAGTCTATCTCTGCAGTTTTTTTCGCCGGCAGTGTTTGTTTTTTTTCCCCGCGTCGTTGTTCCTTTCAATATTTACCCCTTTTTTTTTCATCTCTCTCTCTCCCGCGGGAATCGTAATAACAATGATAATAAATGATTTTAAATTACAAACGAAAGTGGAAGAAAAAAATAACATTACACTATACGCCTAATCATAAATATAAACGGCTTATACGAGCGGGCGGGGTGTTGTTTCCGCGATAGCACGTCAAACAAACATCGGTGCCCGTAATATGCTAATTCGGCGCGGCTTTATAGGTGCCAATTTATTCCTCCCTAATCACACGGCCGCGGATTCCTGTCTCTGTTGAAAATTAAAAGGCGGGCAGATAATATTTTATGGAAACGAACGAACGGGTCGTGTTGTACCGCGTGTGTATTATTATTATTGTTGTTGTTGTTGTACTACGACGACGTATTTAGAGCAGGAGGAAGTTTGAAAATAAAAACCAACAACAACAAACACACCACATCGTCGTTTCGAAACAGGGGACGACGAACACAATGATGACATGCGTACAACGTTGTATGGTTACATCGTATATTATCTTAAATAATATTGCGGTCGTCTTACCGCGAGCTCTGTGCGAAGGGACTAGATTCGTCGTCCCCGAAAGGGATAGGGCGAAGGGGTCCGTAACCCTTGAGACGTTATACTATCGTCGTGACGGCGTTGCGGAGGGTAAAAAATGAAACGAAAAAGCGCGTTTCGTTTACTTGTATCGTTTGCTCGACGAATTCGGGACAACTTTCGATTCGATAATACTATCTCGAACCTCGTGTCCATGCTACAGCTGTCGGGATTCATTCTACTGTTAAAATATCTTGAACTTATTATGTACCTACTGGTTTGAATCCACGGATGATTTTCGGGAAACAGTGTTTTTCTTCCGGAATGCATTTTTGCACTCATCGATATCGTCTCGGCACTGCAGGCTATGCGAATATAGATACTAAACGTATCGTTGTATAAGCCGACAACGGCATAGACAGCATGGTATTTTAATTTCCAGAAACGACGACCACGGAATGACGTGTCGGAAAATTCGGTAAGCTTTATTAAGAAAAAATTTTAGAAAAAAAAAATTAAAATCTGTTGGCGTTCTAAGATTCGTCGCACTGCAATGTCGAACATAAACTTTGATTCGAATTCATTGTTCTTTACGCGAAATACAATATAAATTTCGTTTTCGTTTGTTTACGACAGTCTGTCTTGACGGTTGTAGATTTAATATGGTTTAAGGAATATTATTTATCCGCGAATAATGGTGTCGCCGCTAGAGTTTTCCGCCCCCTCTGAAACGACGTAAGTTAAGCCCGTGTTCCTTAAATTATATTACGTTTGTTATCATTAATAAAATATTATTATTATTTTTTACCGACGACGTAATTTTGTTTTTCGGGAAAAATATTATTTTTTCATTCCGTCGGCTTGTAAATAACAACAAATACTGCACGATCGCGAAGCCCGGGGATAAACACAAAACAATCGTGGTCGGAAAAATAATATCGTTTTCCTCCGGACCTTGTCGGTTATACGGCGGGGTAACAGCGATGGTGTGGGAAGAATAAAATATAAAATAATCCGAAATCACTCTAGATCGCATGTCCGCTGGTTCGGAAGTCTTGATTTCATCTGAAAGCAACGATAGCTGCAATGATTGCTTTCGAAAAAACGATTCTGAGCGAAATCTCAGCTCGGTAGGACAACGCGGGAAACGGGTTGAATGTTGACAATAAGAGTTTTGAATGAAAAAAAAACCGGAAACAAAACGCGAAAAATGTTTACAATAGTAAGAGGAATCAAACCCGTTACTACAAGATTAATACAACAATGAGTGACGCCTTATAGGAAAATAATCCCGTTTCATTCGATACTTATTTTATGGGCTTTTCGAAACTACCGGTCGGATTCTTTTGAAATTTGTTGCTGGTGATAGACGATTTTGATCTTCAAAATATGGTAAAATTTCAAGATTTCAAAATTAAGTTGTTTACAAATTTTTTTCTAAAAAAACAAAATCACAAATATGACCATTTATTGTCGACAAAAATAAATTCTCTTATGCGATTTTCCAAAATTTGTATTCACATATTCAACTAGGTATTTCAAACATAGTATTACAGTTTTTGAGTTTTTACTTTAAAATTAAACTTTTTATTGAAAAAAAACCACAAAAAAATGGAAAATTTCAAAGTTCTAAACTCAGCTCAAAAATGATTGAAATATTTAACAATTCGTATCGAACCTGTATATACTATCTATATAAACAGTGTGCAAAAGTTTCAAACCTGAGAGATCATTATTACGGAAGCGTTACGGCCATAAAACAAGATCAATTTGTCAAAATCGCGTTTTCCGTACTTTTTATCGGTTTTTCGGTATAACTTTTTTAGAATTGATAATTTTGAATAAACGTTGAACGCAATGAACCAAAGATCTAAGTTTGGCTTTTAGAAAATGTACCGACCACGAAATTCTGAGCTATACCCAAGGCGCTATTCGTGTTACAGGTACAAAGAAACAAAAAAAAGAAATAAAAACGCACAAATCAAATCGCTAACGCTCAGAATCTAAAAGGGGGATTTTCTTGGTTGCTTGGGCAGTTCGTTGCCGTGGGTCACTGAAGGTTAAGTAAGAAGTTGTGTACTATATTATGTACTTGTAAGCGATTTTAAATGGTTAACGAAAATAACGAGTGTGATTGAGCCCTGCTTACCTATCGATAAACATTGAGCCACACAACAATAGAATCTATTATAAGAGTCTATTGTGTTACTACGCCGAGAGTCTAAAAAAATAAACTGACTCTGCGATCGTAGTCGATGTTTCGTGAATTGTTTATGGATCGATTGTTCTCGATAAATGAGAATCGCTCCTGAGGGGAGGGGAACGAATATATCCTGCATAGTGAAGAAAATCTTAATAAAAAGTGTGTTTTACGAAAGAACAATAATATTTTGTGCCTTACACACAGTTTACACTGAATAAATAAACAAAAAAAATATCCACGGTCAGCAATTCGATAGTTTATTCTGTGATGAATTTAGTCGCTGATTCCGAATCTGGCCACAGATTTGTCAGATTGGCTCTAGTTTTTGAGATAATTCGCGAAAATTACGCTATTGAATTCTAATAAAATTTTTTATTAAAATCCTTATAAATATTTCTATTCGACGGTTGCGAAAAAAACGGTTTAGTTTTTTGATAAATGACTAACAAACTCAATTTTAGAGGCACGGCAGAACGGGCAGACAAACTTGACGGAGCGGTCCCGAATTTCGCACAATTCGTTAACGACATCAGTATGAAAATATATCGAAAATAAAAAGGATTAATAACACATTTTTTTTTTTTTTTTTATTAAACTGTGTAATTTTTGATCATTTACGAATCGTAATATAGTTACAATCGACTAGAGACAATCGGAGGAATCAAAAGCCAGATTCGGAATAAACGTGAAAATTCCATACAGAATAATTAACTATGTATCAAATTGTATTTTTTTTTTAACCGCAAACACGTTTTTGTCGGCCAGTGTCGTAATAATATAATGCGGTATAGTAATATTATAGGTTTTTTTTTTTATATAAATTACAGAAGAGCATTATTGTACGTACTGATTCTCGTAAATACGTAAAATTTTCTAAAGAATTTTCGCGTCCATAAAACCGCTACTGGTGCACCGCGCACATAATACAGCTGAAACACGAAAAATCTAGGTCGTTTATTATTTGCAAACGCGTATTTTAACAACGACGAGAAACGCCGCCCCCGCCTGCACCACTGAACACTACCCTCCTATACATTATCATCCCTTCGAGCATATTATCGTCATTATTATTATGCGCTATTTTAGAAGACGCCGGTGACGTCTGCGGTGCACCCGAAAGACGCCAGTTCGAGGTTTTCCATTATGTTTGTTTTTATTGAACGGATACATATACACACATACTGTATAGCGATAGCAAATTGTTGTTATTTTTTACTTACAAACATACAGATCGTACGCTGTATGATGCTTGTATTAACCGCAGTTGCGCGTTATTTTTAAAAATAATTTATTTTGAAATAATAAGTACCGTGCAGCGCGTGGGTGGGTCGTGGGAATTCGGCCAAACGTTTTCGCTGCAGCGGTCGCGCGGCAAATTTTCCATTTTTCCAAACGAAAGTATATATATACGCGAACGCGGGTAAGTCTGTGTGTGATCATGATGGTAATCACATGCATACGGCTGGTTGCAGAGAGTTTTTTTTATCGTCACACCCTTAACATTGTTGACGAAATCGAATTTTGACGATCAACGGATTAAAAAACAAAACTAAACACGAGTAAAATTTGTAAAAAGACGAAAAAATCTTCAAAAACGCTCCGGCCGACTTGAAATTTGTTAGGGTGGGTAAAACTAACGAATCGATTCCCGCTACGACAATATTTTATTCGTCACGCGTTGTACAACGGATAAGTTTAGACGGTCATAAAAGTTGTTTCAAAAAAGTTCAGCCAAATATGTAAAACTATAAAATTAAGAACGCGTTGATTATCCGACTCGCTAAAATTTGTAATCTTCGCAAACAATCCATTTGTTTATCCATTAGTGCGAACGCCAAACTGCGGTTTTGTACCTACCCCAAGGATTTTCTAGCACCTGACCTGCGGTGTTTTATTCACAACAACATCGTTATCAACTCGGATATTTTCTTTCGCTCAGTAAAAAAACACAAACCTAATTATTCAATGTTAAGTAACATAATAAATGACAAACGATTCGAATTATACACCAGAATGATACGGCCGTGCACAACTTGTTGATCGCAGTCGTCTGAAACAAAAATGTCGCGACCCCGAAATTCGTCGTTCAAAATACAAACGCGTCGTTCTGTTCGATCACGTTGATTTAGTACGACCGAACGTTGAAATATTATCATATTATACCTATACATATTTTATTAAAATCGGTTCGAAACGCGTCGAGAAAAATATAAAATAAAAATAAAATAAACGAATGAATCGATTCGGCGCGTAGGAAAAACAATACTAAACAGTTGTATTTTAACGACGTGATATTCCATGTCCTCCGCTGTTTTCAACTTGGCCTCCTATTCTATATATATATAAATGTATGTATAATATGTTTGATTGAAAAAATGACGAATCGATTGTAAAATTTTTATAAAACGTGAGAATCGAAATAAAAAAAATAGACGGTAAAACATAATAAACTCGTGCGTTTGTTTTGAATTACAGTGAAAATCGTACGCGACAAACGAAAACATTAGTGAAATTATACTGTCATTTTTCTTTGCGAACGCGTAAACACACTTTTATAACAGTATATATATACGACCACGTACTCGCGACGTATTTACAAAATTTTAGTTCTTTGTTTACGTACATTATTCTAATTTGTACATTTATTGTTTCCAAGAAAAACACCTCGCTATACGCAAACACGACAGCGTGTTCGTTTTAAAATCGCCGATTTCGTTCGTACAATAATAAAATTATCGTCACGACCGACGTAATCAAAAAAAAATAAATCATCACTATCGACGTATGTTCGCGCTTCGGTAAGTGGTAAAATCAAAATAACAGATTATCGCATACCGATGCAAGAGTTTTCGCGACTTTGGAATCGGATGAAATTTTAATGCGGACCAAATGTCGAATGATTTATTTACTTCTATTTTCTGGACGTTCAGCCTGATCGCTAGCGTTGTGAAACGAAACGGTGAGCCGCGGGACTGGGTGGGTCACAACGTCGCGGGGTCGTTCGGAAGTCTTAATTCGTTCATGGTCAGGCCCTTACGGGACTTCTTACGGAAGATTACGATTCTGACCGAGCACGGCGAGTCGCGTAACCGACGAATCGTAAATTTCGAAGTTCTACACTTGGCTCGAATTCTTTCGACATTTTGTTTTTTTCACGTTTTTTCCACACTTTGTCCGTTCTGGCGATGAATCGCGAACCATTCAACGAAAAAAGTCGGAAAGGACGAGGTAAAATAAAGGATGTCCGAAAAAAGAAACATTTACCAACCGTAAAAATTTCTCAACCGCATAAAATTACGTTTTTCAGGAGCTTACGGTGTAACAGTATAGAACTGAATGCGATAGCTACGCGATTTTAACGCGAACGAAACCTTCAAAGTTACAATGTTCGAAAATAGTTTTTATAAAATTTTACGACTCGTTTGAACTTCAACGAAACGCGTTGTCGTGAAACGAATAAAACATTTCAACGATTTTCGCCGATACGACTAACGAAAACGATACAACGATGTCGAAACGTACACGAACCGTAATTGTTTTGACCGATTTTCGACATCGTTTTTCAACGACACAACGCCGAAAAACATACTTCGTTGGATCGCGCGGACTCGGAACGGAAAATTAAAAGTTTCAACGATAACTGCAAGAGTTAACGAATTCTAAAATATCAAAGTGGTGTGTATGATACAGTTTTGAAATCAATCGCGTTGTTTCAAGTCGAATTTGGAGGGACGAAAATCGCGAGCGATTTTGACACTTTATGAATACTTTTACGATTAACAACTCGACGAGGATACATCTCGAAAGGATAGTAATTTTGTTGTTCGATTCAAATAATTAACACGGCCCCCGAATCACGGTGACCGGTTCCCCGCGGCCACGTGGCTCGTTTTTCGTTTTTTTTTCTCGTCTCGCCCGAGCGATGAAACCTGGAGACGGACAGTCGTATCAACGCGCTTTTCGACCGGAACGATTTGACGACGAAAAAATATACTCGCGACGATATTCGCTCGCGTTCGCTTAAAAAAAAAAACGCTCCGATCGAAAACGCGAAACGGTGTTTTACATATTTTTTACTCCTCTCAACAATGTTCGTCGCTGTGCACGTCGCTTCGACGGTAAATTTTCGTAAAATTTTTTCGCATCCGCACGTAGATCGTGTACGAAATCCGCGGTGAATTTCGAACGGCAGACGGCGGCGGAGCGGAGGACGAAGCGAACGGCCGTCAAAATACTAAAAAAAATAGAAAGCTCGCAGACACCCGCCGGCCGGTCTGAAAAATAAAAAACGGTCTCGGAGGAAAAAAAGCCGATCCCGTGTTGTTGATGGCTGTGGGGAGCGGCCGCGGGGGAGCGCTGCGGGCTTTTTACACCCCCGCCCGACCGTCCCTTCCGGGTGCGCGCGAAAAAAAATCCGGACGACGAAGGGTGACTCGGGGGTGAGGGGAGAAAAAAAACCGGGAATCGATAAAAAAATTCCTGCGCGTTTTTTTCTCCGTCCCGTCTGGGCGCGCGTCGCCGCGGGCGGGAAACCCCGGGAGCACAGGTCGAGCGGGGAGAGGGTGCGTGCGGTTAACTCGAGACACCTTCCCCGCGCGCGCAGACACCGCGCCCCCACGACCGGTCACCGAGCGCGCTCCCGGCCGCCCCTTTCCGCGCGACCCCCGGCGAATGCGCAGCCCCCTGTCCGGTCTGGAGGAGAAAAAAACGTCGTTTAGAGAGGGTTTTTTTTACGAGTGACCCTGCTCAGTGGCGTCAGCGGTACGCGTGAAGAACACATACGGTTTAATGTTGTTTCCGTACACACCTGCGGCTGCGTGTCGATGATAGCACGGTTTCGCGTCGAAAGAATCTCTCGCCATTTAGAGATGTTAAAATTGGAATTATTTCGTCGTCGCGATACACGTACATAATAAACGTGCAGTGCGCGAAACTAACACGACCCGCAGACCGAAAACGGGACACACGTCGGCCAAAATGCGTAACAACAGTGACACAAGCCTTATAATGTTGTTGTTATATGATTGTGTGACGACTGTATATTAGTGCGTGCGATTTTCATTACCGCGGATTTTTTTCTTTTACAAGATTCACGTTGAGGAACCAGGACGGCGGAACACGAATGTAAAATTTCGTTAGGCACACCCGGGACGAAAAGTTTAGAAGCGGCACGCGCGCAATAAACTCCAGACACTTTGACAGAGTTGTTTCATTCCGCCGAACCCGCTGTCCCACGCGCGAAACAGTGTCTCGCTCTGCTCGAGTCCAAAGCGATGTCGCTATCTATGTCACGTACAAGTTTATCTTTGACGTTTCGTCTACGGATGTGATCCGTCTATACGATCAACACGAGACATATCCGTTTTATAAACATTCGTGCACGAGACGAACGCTCACCTAGTTTATTTGGACGGGCAAAAAAGTCAATTGACGTCGTTATTATTATTGGTAAGTTTTATTTGTGTTTCGAAAACGCGACTAAAAACGTATAAAAACGAATGTAATAAAAGTAAAAATGTTTACGTTTCACGAGAAAAAAAATATTGTTCAACAAAGAAGAACAATACCGATGCATTGTACTAAACAAACACGAGAATAATCGTTGGGATAATGAAGTTATTGTTATGATAAGTGTCATGGCTTTTTCAATTGTGTGTGTGTTAAACAGTTTATTACGCATAATTCAATACTAACGAAAAATAATTAGACAAAATATCCGCGATAACATAAACGATAACAATAGAATCGGTTAATATTTTAATAAAACACGAGAAGGAAATTCTTTCTTCTCAAACACATTTTTAAAACAGGTACTCAACGAATATAGTATACGTATTGACAGAAATTACACAATGTTTAGTATGTTTGATTTTTATTCATTTATATCCGTATAGTGTTTCCGTCTGGTATTTGATAGCACATCGTATGGTTCTCGTATAATGTCCGATCGTTTTAAGGAACGCGTATTATGGTTTAGCCGAATGGAAATAAAAATAATATGCTGCTTTGAGCTGCACAGGTGCGACGAGATCTCCGATGGAATTTCTCTATTTATTTTTACACCAGTTTAGTTAAAATAATTGCTCGTTTGCATAGTACACTCGTAGAGAAAAAAAACACCAGTCGTTTTACGAGTGACAATTTTTCAGACGGAAAATAAGATTACAAACTACTACGGATTTTTTTTTTTCGTAACTTAACCCGTCGTCGTTATCTGACTGTCGTTCGAGAATTTTTACAGTATTTCGGATGATAAAACACGAAGATTGAAACCGTTTTGTATCGGCAAAAAGACGTGAAATTAAAAATACGTCAGCACGAATATAGTGATAAGATGTTCGTCATCGGTTGAGAATTCTGTTATTTATTGATTTATGGCTATTATTCCAAAAACAAATCGGAGTTTGTACAAAGCGTGTGGACGGACGAAACATAATAAACCAGTTTTTTGTAACTATGAGCTATTTGTGAAACATTCCTTTAGGGTGTTTATAAAGAACTCGTTGATTTTAAATGACTAGCCTTGATCGTTGGCAATCGTCGTATTATACAATCGACAAACACCGCGATTGTCGTTCATCAAATTTGATGAAAACCGATTCATACAAATTCAACATTGGAGATTTTTCACGAAATGCAATATTACGATTGTTTATTAAAGCGGTCATGAAGAAAACCGATCGAACTCGATACGTGATTTGTGTGTATAGATTACACCGTAAATATACCGACCGGATGGAATCGTACCGAACGCAATACGGGTGATTTTTAATTGGCAAAACGGTGGTAAACAATCGTAAAAGCGAAAAAAAGTAAACAAGTCGTTTACAAGGAACGCCAAATTCAAATCTACTTTCAGAATAACTCTCGTTTGGTTCGTTCTAAGATATGTACGATTAGGAAGGACCTTCCAAAGAACGACAGTGTGTTCGCTGTTGGCAATTATTTTTGTACCGTAATATTAAAACCGATAGAGACCGGTGTTTTTGTCGTGCCTCGGAACAGCATCAGCGCCGCGCATCATAAAATCTCCGAGTCGATGTGAAAAATTGAAAAAAAGAAAAGTCCGCTAACAAAGTTTTCGATTTATCGTCACCGATCGGAATAGAAACCGTCCAAAATCCTATACGTTCCTCCACACTGTGGAAGAGATACCGATAAAAATATGAATCGATCCCTATCTGTAAGTACCTACATTAAGCATGAAAAAAAAAAAAGTCAAAAGCTAAAAGATTATTTAATAATTTTAGACGATTTGAAAAAAAAAAAAAAAATTGCGCATTGAAGGCGCGTTAGTATTAAAAAATATCAATAATGTGTGTTCTCTCGGTTAGCTGAATCATTATTGTCACGTTCCGTTTTCTGGATGCTCAGCGCCATCTCGTGGCGAGAAACAACACCACACGTTGGAGTGGTGTTCGTTAGAGTTCAAAAGTGAGCACGCTTTGCGATAGAAACAAAATATTATTAATTTTTTTTTCAATCATCTAGAATATCAACGTTTGCAAAGCGAATTACGTAATTAACTGTCGTTTAAAACGAATTTGTCGAAAGCCTTTCAAATTGTCAATTAACAACATCCTTACATTTTCGTTATGGTCACAATAATTAAACGATCTTCGATAGTGTGCACATCTTTTACGACATGACGTGATTTACGTCAAAATTGAGTTCAAGACGTGTGATCGCAACGAAAAAGTACGCGGCGATCTCACCGTTGCGGTCGTTTTGGACGGGTGTACCGACAGTACCGATTTCGAAGGCAAATCGCATTGGCCCCAACACGGTGTGCGATGATTCTGAGTGAGCTCTGAGTGAGCTGAAATATTCAAAAAAATTACCTCGAAATCGGTCGAAATTTCTCACACGAAATTATTAATGGTAAAAACACGTCAGATTACGACGCGCATTTTCAATTGTTGTGATCGCGGTGATTTTCGTGTCAGCGTCGCGCAGCCAACGTGACGCGAACCGCCGAATCATTTCGGATTCTAAGCGTGGCGGAAAACGTACCGCTTTTCGTTACTCTGGGAACACTTTTTCGACGACCCCGTCCTCGGATTTTCAAGGTCAGTACAGCTCCCGTGATTGGTTTTTGGACCTAGTCGGCAGTTTATTTTTCCGATAACGTTTTGAGTTACGGCTCGAATTTTTTCACTTCGTTTTTTCAGGTGCGAGAAGGCTCGTCCGGAATCAATACGTCGAATATCGGACGAATGTTTGTGCGCCGACCGCGAAAATCGCAGAAATCCGATCGTTCGGATGCGTACAGAACGCATCAACGACGACACCGTCGTAGTTTTACACCTTCCACGACCGTTTTCGCGCCTCGAAAGGGGTGCGAGTTTTTCACGGCCGTCGCGCGTACGTTGTTGTTACGGTGCTAGCTACCCCCGATGACGATTCGAGTGCGCGCGTCCAGTAATCCCGTTTAGAGCGCGTGTGGGGGACGTCGAGTTAGGGGCGCGGGTGGACCGGCCGCGGGTGGACAACGCGGTTTGACAAGTTCATACGTCTTCGTCCCGGCCGGCCGTCCGGGTGGGTGGGTGGGTGGGTGAAACGAGCGCAAAAACCCGGCTAATCGTGTTCTGCCAAAGTTAAAAGTCCGAGTGATTAGCCCCGGCCGGAACAATGGTGCGCCTGCAGGAGGACGATTAATCATTCGGAGCAACGCGGGGAGGACGAGGAAGAGAATACGAACGTACAGACGTGACGGGGAGGTCAAGTGGGTATATAGACTCATCATCATCATCATCGTCGTCGTCGTCGTCGTCGTCGTCGTCGTCACCGCCTAGGGATCTGCCGTCCCTGGGGATTTTCTCGCGCAGTTTCCGACGATTTTTTTCGTTTCCTTTTGTCAACTCTCGACCGCCGAAGACGATTTCAACCGCACGTTCCCCACAGTACACGGAAGTTGATTTGGGACGAGCGGACGACGACTTTTCGGATGGTCTCTAACGCGAACGAGACACGTCATCTCCGGAAGAAAATGAAGACGACGCTGGCATTCGGGCAGAGACGACGGTTGAAGCTTATTGGAAACTGTTTTAGTTCGTCGCGTGTCCGTACAGTTGATTACGAACGTATTTTTAAAAGATCGGCAGCAATACGACGCTTGCAGGTAGTTGTGGGGAGGTTCTGACACCGACCACATCTCTCCTTATAAACACGCCACTGCTGCGCACAACGGTCATCATCGTCTTGCCGAACCTAGAATCGGAACCGTCTTTATAGGACTTTTGTGTGTGCAGCGTTAATGGACGCTCTCGACAGATTTACAGCGTCGACAGAACCGGATGAATATCTCGTGTATCCGCAGTGGTTTTATGGCCGTATAACGCTTTCAAAGATAATTCAAACTGACTGGTGACGTGTACAAACGTTTTCTCGTGGGTATTATAATAATCTACAACTATTACCACATTGACACGCTCTCAACCGCGCGTAACATTCGTTAGCAGCCGTCATTCAAGGGGGCTGAGCCCCCCCCAAATGTCAGTAGCAAATCGAGAGAACATTTTTATTAACGCTACATACGCAGGTACCCACCCATGATTTATTGACGCTTTATCAGGTAGGTCGGACCGTTCCGCCTCGGATCGGCAACGCTGTTCGCGAAAAAATCCTGCAGCGGAAACCGTTCTACTCCGGTCGGGAACCGGGGTGAACACTCCCTTTTTGGACAGTTTTTTTCCTTTTTCGACTCGCTCGCGAAACGCGTGTTTTACGCGTAAAAACGTATTCAAAACACGCACGTAACCGCGAGACAAAGCGCAGACGATTTTATGAATGGAATGTCCTGCTCGTCTTGGTCGCGCGGCGGTCACCACTTCCGCCGCGCACTCGTTCGCCGCCGCAACGTCGTCGTCGGCTGTCAAATTACAACCGTGATTACCGAAACGACGGCGGCGGCGGCGGCGGCGTGGACGACCAGAGACGCGCGGTCACTTATATATCCGTTCTCGATGACTCTACACAATAAAGCGTTTTCATTGTCGGATTTGTGTGTGTACCGGGTGTAGGCCTGTAGCTGGCATATTTTTTTTTTACATTTTACGCAGGTAGTAATAATAAATAATTGAAAAAAAATAATTGTATTCCGTTAGCGCACGAAATTCGCGATGAGAAACGACATGGATGCTACCACGAAGAAGTTTTCACCGGTTTTCACAGCTCGGGTCAACTTGAGCCCGGTGGTTTTTTCATCCATCGGTACGCGGATCGGTCCCGAAAAAAAACGTGGGTCGACGACAAAGTCTGATTTGAAAGAAAACCAACCCAAAAAAGACGTTCGGCGGTGGGTGTGAGAAAAGTTTTACCGGTCAGACGTGTCCCGACAAAAAAAACGACGATACAAAAACCATAAACGAACTATACGCGTAAAACATTTTTTTTTGCACCACATAAAATAATACGATCGGTAAAGCCGGTCCCGATTTGTTTTAAGAAGAAGACGACGATTTTTTTAATTACATTTTATGTGGCCGTCAAGGTGATCCGGTGTTGCCACGCGAACGCGGCGATACTTTTTTAAAATTGTTCGCGAGGTAATCATATCACATATTCTTTTTACCATCACTATCGAACATCCTGTATACTACACACTGTAACTAAATAGTAAATAATACACCTATACTCGATACTGTACATACTTCATAGGTGGTAGCGTCGAGTGTTTCGGAAAAGAAGCTGTATTATACATTATACTTTTTCTTAGCCGTTGTTTGTAATAATTGTTCGTTTCGTTTTACTTTACGACTATGTAGATATTTGAAAACGTTTAGGTCTTACAGCGAACCCTTATAAAAATCGACCGCAACGATTATATTTTTAACGTACACAATTATTTACGTACGCAGGAAAATAACAATAGTGTAATGTTTTCAAAAAAAGGGCAATTATAATTGAGATACAATTTCGGTTCTAAAATTTTGTGATGTCATAATTACCGCTTACATACGTGGTAATTTTGGTAACGATCCGTCAAAAAAAGTAGACGACCAGAGAGAAAGGAGACGTTTTATATTGAACGATTTTTTTTTTTTTCACCTGTATGAAAATACGTGAAATTAAAATTAAACAATTATACAGTTATTAATTATTGCGTTCCGACTAACGCAAAATAATAATTTTCTAGTCGCATTTCTAACGTAGTGTTTGAATTTTAAAACCAAAAACAAAGAAAAAAGCAATTTTTTCAGTTTTTTAACTTAAAAAAATTACATTAGCCTGTAACTGCGGGATAACTTCTAATGCCGTTTGAAAAAAACAACATTATTGTGTTTAATGTGTTCATTAAAGTCGTATATTATTACAAATCCTGATATAATTTGTAGTGTCATACCTAATACTGGTATAACCTATAATTTGTGTTATTTTTATTTCTTATCGTCCAGTCACGCGAGGCAATTATTACGATTACGACTTTTCGAAGTAAATTGCTACTCGCGTTTTTTGTTAAATATATGAAAATAGAAAAGAAAATTAACTCTTTCGTCTTTTGCTTTGATGCGCAATAAAAACGACCGGAGACTGAGACCACCTCCAAACTCCAACGGAAATGTTCAAAACAAATCTGTATAATATTTTTAAGATTACCTAAACTTTACTATACGTTTTTGACGAACTGGAGAAGAATCGAAATTTACCACGGTTCATTAAAATTTTCTTAAAAAATTGAAAAATCGGTCGTAGATATAAGAGTAAAAAAAAGTTAGGTGAATTTAGGCGTTTTCTATTTTTCGACGCGATACAAAGAATCTTAAAACAGATTATAACACGCGGCGCGATGTATTACAAATGAATTTCCTGTGTTTTTGATACTGGAAAAAAATTTGAAATTTAAAACAAATCGTCCCAAACGATATCAAACAGTTTTAAAAGAAGGAAAAGTAAAGAAAGGTTTAGGAATCTTAAAACATTCTTATTTGTATAACAGTGAATACAATAGGTACAACAAATCCAAGCCGATTCAGAACGTTTCCGTATAACTTTTTTCAC
This sequence comes from Hormaphis cornu, assembly GCA_017140985.1. NCBI lineage: Eukaryota > Metazoa > Arthropoda > Insecta > Hemiptera > Hormaphididae > Hormaphis > Hormaphis cornu. The sequence continues at coordinate 25,469,026 of CM029358.1, forward strand.
AGCTCAAAGAATTTCCAACACAATGTGATTTATCTTGTCCAACCGAGAATTGTTTTTTTACTAGTGTCGAGATCTATATTCTTATATATATATAACGGCAATTTACAATGAAGTTTTTTCTTTTCTGTCAACAATTTTTCGTACAGAAGGAACGCTCAGATTTTCAAAGTCGGTAACTTTTCTAAAATATTTATGGACTCCTATGGTACTTTGAAAGAAGCTTTTTTTTTTGCTTACTTATTGAGTTTTACCCCGGCGAAAAATTTGAAATGTTTTAGTTCGTAATGACGTTTCGGGTAGAAGGAGCGCTCCAATCGCTACGTCGAATACTATTTAAAAGTTGAGATTTCGGCATTAAATTTTATTTTATTTGAAGCGTTTTTTAATATTATGATTATTTTCCGAGTTATGTGCCAAAAACTACGAAAACGGCGAAATCACCAAATCCGGCGTCAGAACGGCTCCATTAACTAATGTTATAAAAAATTATTCCGTTTCGTTTTCAAACGTTTATTTACTGAATTAATTTAATACGCCATAACGTATATAAAAAAGTTTTTGCTTTGTATAATACACTATTTTTTTTTATTTTTTTACGTATGTATGATAGCAGTGGTCTTTTTTATATTCACCCAGGACGTATCAGGTTAGATAGCTCGTTCAGAATCTTTTTTTGTTTTTTAATGCAACGATTTATTATTGCTTTCAGATATTAAATAATACGGACGAACGACAAATTTAAGACCAATGACCCACCCAAAGCGTAGTCGTTACTGCACCTTCACCGTGGTACCGTTCTTTTTTAAATTGTCGATATTTTTTATTTTACAAATTCAGTATAAATCTTGCGTCTTATTTGAGCCGATGGTTCTCAAACGCGCGACGTTATATGCTTTATCCGTTTCTTTTCGAAGATATTCACATCAAATTGAACTAAATAATTTTTATCCATGCTTGTCTATGCAATACACGCCGTCGTCGTATTTTTACTAATTTTTTCTCAACTTAGTTTATCGACACTCCATCGTTATTTTCGTACTTCAAAAATATCCGAATATTTGAAAACGGCTTGAACACTCGGCGGCGCGTTTACGTATAACATAACAATATCGTGTACAGCGTGCCTGCGCCAAACCTCACGGCCGAACCTAATTTAGACTGAAAGAATATAATACGTTTTTGTATGAGTAGATTTTTGAGGTCGAAAACATATATATATTATATGATTATTATAATATTATATTACGTTATGCCGGCGAGGGACGAGACGAGGAGAAGTGCCTACAATATTGTGTTGAATTTCACATCGCATTTTCACGCCGACTTAACAAACGGTCACAGCTTTGACGAGTGCCGACGGTCGAATAATAACCATGTGTTTTACGCGTACGAATTGTGTTTTTTAGTGAATCGAATTATTGAAAAAAAAAAAAAAATAGAACAGAAAAACCACGATACTGCAGTGTTTAAACGACGCGATGATATCGCGTTTATTATTATTATTATTAAACTAAACCGCCCACTATAAATAATACTATTTATTGGCACGAAAAATTCGAAACTCGTCCGCGGTGGTGTTCAACGCCCGACGACCTTAACGAAAAACCGTTTTGTTCGTTAACCGTAAACTTTGTACGAAAACGAAGCTAAATTTTATATTTTTTTAAAAGAAATTAAACGTGTATACAGATCTTATTTTGCATCGACGTGTGTTCGTATTTTTGTTTTTCAGTTTAGTCATCTATTCAGATGTAATACCAACATATATTGATAAGAAAAAAAACGAAAGAAACTGTCAAGGTTAGGCGCTTGAAAGTAAGAAAAAAAAAAAAACTGTATGATAACATTTAAGAATATTCAGGTGTTCGTCAGTATAATTAAAGCTGAACAAGTTAACAGTATTATTCTGACTCGATAGTTTAAGTTAATTGAAAAAAAAATGAGCAAAAGGTTAAATTTTAGAAAAAATTTTTTACTTAATTAAGTAAATAATTGTAATTTATAAAATAGTTTAAATCAAAATTAAATACGAAAATTGATATTTTTTTCTCTAACTTTTCCCTTTCCAAAAAAAAAAAAAAACTTTCACTTTTGACATTATTTTTTTTCTAAAAAACTTAGTTTTAAACAACAAAGTAACTTAAAGCTAACACCTACCCAGTGCCGGATTACCCATAAGGCGGAGTAGGCGCCCGCCTTGGGGCCCTACTCATTTAAGGGGCCCCGTGAAAACGAAAAACCACAATTTTTTTTAAAGATTTATGTAAAAAATAATTTTGTTGGGGCCCAAAATTTTAATTGCCTAGGGGCCCACCAATGTTTAATCCGGCACTGCACCTACCTACGTGAATGTTGAAAAAAAAAGTAACTTTTTAAGTCAGAAATTAACAACGCAATAAGTAAAGAGTTATAAATATAACTAAATTTCACCATACTAAACCATAATTTTTTGTAGTTTGTTTCGTGATTTACGTAGGTACTATAACGTAGTGTGGCTGACACTAAAAAAATATTCAACTTTATTGAATTTTTAAATTATTAACGTAGATCGAATATGTCATAAAATATGAATAAGCTCGGATCAGCTAAAATTTAAGCCGTAAATCATTCGTTTTGTATGTATGAACTGCACATTATACTTTTTATCGACAACCAAGATTATCTTCGACTGCATTTTTTTAGAACACAAAATATTTACCATTTGAGTGAAAGCACCTGGCCAGCATAGGTCGTAAATTTTTTAATCTAAAAATTAATTTTATATTTATTTATTTTTTTCTCCATTAATTATTTTATAATCACGAATCGTATTGAATAAAACACTAAAAACAAAACTTCTCGACATTTTTACCATACCTTCACACATTGAGTAGGGCGAAAAGGATAAAATAATATGTTACAAAGATATAACACTCAGAAAAAGTCACTTACCATAAAGCGTTGTAATAATTTGATGTAAAATTGAAAATGATAACTCACCTGAAACAAACAAAAAAAGGAAATTATACTAACAAAGTCGATTTAAACAAAAAACATAAAAAAAATCGAAAACTTTCCACCACGCATGATTATATGCATTTTGAAGTAAATGTAAACGCATACAAAATGACGTACATAATTAATTGTTAATACGTGTATATTGTTTTCGTATAAAAGCGATTTGTGGTCATAGATATTCAAGTTTTTTGGAAAACTTTAGTTAGAAAATAAAACGTGGAAAACTCATAATGATACAGTAGATCGTCGTAACGAGTTTTCCGATAGTTTTTCAGAATGTTTATCGGATCACCGGATCGACCGGTTGGAAACAAAAAGCGTTTAAATTACTACAACATATTATATATTATAGTTTTCGTGCGAGTTAAAAAAAAAAGAAATCGAGGTTTCCTTCAAGTATAAATAACACGGAGTCGCGCAGAGATGATCCAACCTTTTTACAAGATATACTACGGTAGTCATATCTCTATCTACGGAATGGTGTATATTATTTGTCTTATTAAGAGGAATTTTAACACCTCCGGTGCGAATTCTGCAGCACGGCGTGTGAGATCACTGAGCACAGAGCACTGAGAAGAATAGCAATCGGATTATACGCAGTTTAACAATTTCATATCGTCGTGAATCGTCGTACTTGAGTTATCGCGCGCATACCTCGAACGGTACGTTATGAAACCGCTCGGGTATTTTTTTATTTGTTGTTACTTATTTTTTTTCGTCTGAAAATCGTTACGTTCGTTCGTAACATCCGTCGCGCTGTTTTTCTCCGAACACCGTTCGCGCGATATTTTTCTCCGATAAAAGTTTTCAGGTGCGAATGAAAATCGCCACGTAGAAAAACGAGACGAAATAGAAAAAAAAAAACGACGACAAATCGAAGAGGCTACACAAAAGAAGAACGATCGCGCACCGCACGCATTATGGCCGGTCACGTCTCGGCCGACCTGTCATCACACCTAACCGGACTGTACAGTATTTTTATTATTATTATTATTACAAATGTGTCGGTTTTAATAGAACAACAATATCGTCTCGCAGAAAGTCGTCGACGGACAGTCATTATTATTATTATTATTGTGTCAAATGCGCGTAAAAAAAAAAAACAGAGTAGGCGTTGCCGAGTCGCCGCAATGACTGCACACGCGACGACCAAAGGACGTGCCAAAGAAATGGAATCGAAAACAATTTTTTTTAAAAAAATCATCAATTAAATACGTCGGAAAATTCGAAAACCGCGTGAGAAACTCTGCGGAAAACATTTCGAAAACAAGCGATAGTGGCGCCGGAGTCGGTGTCTAGGTAGGTAGGTAGGTACCTAACCTGTCGAGACGATTTTCACCGTTTAGTACACGTCCTTTTCGAGGTATTTTAGCAGTATTCGTTTTTTACAAAACCAAAAGCAATTATTTTACTGCACGAAGCCTACACAAACAGTGTCGTCCGTTACCAACAAAACGATTAAATGTTTGCCTTACGTAGGTAAATAAAATGATTATTTAAAAAATATCGTCTACGGATTTATTATTTTTTCGCTTCGTTTGGCAAATCCGTTTATGTGAAAATACAAAACGAAAACCCCGCCATAACACACTGCAATATACCCCCATAAAATTCGAGTCGGTAAATACGTAGTATATAGTTCCTACTTCTTTCCAACAATAATTTCGATTTTCGGAAAAATGTGTTTGTTTTTCATCTAGATAAAAGTAATCGATTAATTATCTAGTTATAAAAAAAAGTAATCAATTATCTTAACAAGATAATTTTTAACTTATTATCCGTTAGGTAACGTCTCATTTAGTATATAGGTATTTAACTGGTAACTTCAAAGTTTGAAGTGTCGCACGACACTGTCCACGAGGCCGTTGTTATTACGGTTAGGTTACGTTAAGACGAACCGCGGTGGTCTTCAGATAAAAAAGATACAGCCGACCGAAGTGATAGAAACAAGAATAAAATATTACACGTGGAAAGTTTAAGGATTTTCGAATTTTCACTGTTTATGCGATATCTCGATAAAATATTGAAAACATTATGAAAACGTATTTAATTCTGTACCATAATTTGCCACAGCTTGATCCTGGTATAGAAGTTTTGTCAACTGAACGTTCAATGGATTAATAAAAGTAAGTGAAGTACCATTTTGTTTCGGATTGAAATGCCGGTTTCGCTAGCAAGAAAAATAATAAAATGTTAAGTTGTCAGGTGACTTCAATGTATATATATATATATATATTTGGAGTCCGGTGCGGACTAGCGTATTTTTTTATTCTGAAACAAACTGGTTCTACCTATATAAATGAGTTCCGTAGTTGTTTTGTCGAGTGTGAGTGTGGTAAATTATGAAAACTGTTAGTACTTTAAGCGTAACGAATTTCGATAACTCAAAAGCAAAGAAAAGACTCAAGAGTTTGATAAACATATAGATATGATAAAATAATTTGATGAATCGTAAGTGGACACAAAAATCAAAACGTTTCAATTACTTTTAAGCTGTGATTTTTTTACACAAAGATTTACTTTATTTGTTTCGTATTTTTAAATATTTACCGAACTTTACATATTATATCTTTTTAAACGATAATTATGTTCAGTTTTAAGACTTGACAGTTTTTTATTACCGGACTTTTTTCGTATGTATATACTTGATAGAGATTTTACCCAAGTATATTATATAAATACAAACAAACACATTTTTGAAGAACTGTAAAACAAGACTCCACTGTCATTAGTATTTGGATGGTGCATGAGCAATATTTTGATGAAAAGGATTGAACATATACGAGAAATAAATTACAATCAGTACGAGACGTTTTTTTTTCTCTAATTTTAACAAAAATACCAAACGCTGTTCAATGACTATAAATACTGCAAAATAGTATACGCTCAACTCTAAAGTACGTTGCTGTATTGAGACCGTGTGTTGGATAGGTACAATATTGGTATATATTTACAAAAGTAAAATTAGACCAACAAAAATATCATGTCTGAGAAACGTGTTTCACGTGTTTAATCACAAAACGAAAATAAAGTTTAATATAACCATAAAAAAATTATAGAGCAGTAAGACACGTATCAAATATACAATAACCGAAATATTCACCGTGATAAAATGGTAATTTCCTCACACTTTAAACGCGTCGACACGCAAAGTGTGTCGCCGGTAATGTAAGCTTTAACATTTTATCAACTAAATACTTCGTCGCACCTTATAGACCGTGTTAAGACTTAAAGTTGTTGAATTTTTTTTTTCCAGTTTCTGCTTAAGAAACGCGTGGAAAAATTTTCCGATTTCGGGCCAAGGTCCCCCCGGGGGGCCCGCAGATGGCGCCAACGTGCGAATTTCACAACTCTCGGAGCCCAGTACGGTTTGCAAAAATGTTTTTCTCTTTCTCGCGACACAATGGAACGCAAATTATCACGTTACATTGTGCACGCGTATAGAAAACGATATTTATAACATTAAATTATCTCACCTCCGAACCGTAAAAATAACAATAATAACAATATTGTTATTACCGCAGGACACGTCTCAATCGCGCCGGGGCGAGACTAATTTTTCGCGCGGGCCTTGTTGCACCTATTATATACACATAATGCGGGTGATCGAACAAGGAGAGTTAGTTATTGTGAATCGATTGTGCGCGGAATAAATATTGATATAACAACGATGAAAATAAAATGTTGCGTTTTTGGTAAAATAATAATACGGCGAAAAACTAAAAATAAATTGTTTTTTTTTTTCCACGCCCTTTTCACCGACGCAGCGCCACCCGAGTCCGAGGCCGTCCTGTAGCGGAATCGCAGAAAACTTTTGAACGCGGCAAGGACGTTTTTTTTCCCCGCCAGTAAACACTATTTTTATTATTTCGTAAATAACAATGAGAAAAGAAAAAAACACGTGCATAAAACTGCGTATTACAATATTTTTCGCCATTTATACAGCGCGGGCTGTCAATAAAGCGAAATAATATTGCGTTATTGTTGTTGATTTTCGTGATATCATAATCTGCTGCAGTTTTCTTGACGCCCGCACACGGTTCCGTAATCGAAGGACGAAACCGGGGTGATACAATCATATTTGAAGTTAAATAATTTCACCGTTTTCGCCGAAACGTGTGTTCGAAAACTACAGGTTATTAATACGTTCGAGCTTACCAGTGCTTAACCAGTGCTTGAATTGGAAAAATAATAGAATTCAATTCTTTGCCAGTGAGTAAATATAGTTGCGACCATTCCGGTCCACCGGTATACCACTAGATCACAGGGTCAGGTTGAATTTGAAGGGGTTATACACGAAAAAAATGAAGGGTAGCTTCGTCCCCCTGCGTCCCCGCCCCCAAATCAACCACTGGTCTTAACGTGCGATAGGGATGATGAAAAAATCAGAGAAAATCGACGGCCGCTGCAGTTTAAAACGTGATATTCCGCACAATTTCTACTCGTATACGCCGTTTTTTTTCGTTTTTTTATAAATTTAAAACCAAAACAAAAAGTATTTGACTGGTAAAAACAAAAATCAGACTGCGCGTAAGATCGCTGTGCTTAGATACGATTTAGTATTATTGTATATAATTATACTTTTTAACGTTTTTGACGAACACACTAGCGTTTCTACTATTTTTATTTCTTAACAATTCGTGTAGTTTTACACGCGAAACAGACGCGTTATGCATTATGCTGCATAATATACCTACTTTTTTCAAATATCTAAGACGAAAAATAGAGTTTTTATGCATTTAGGGTTAAAACTTTTTTTACTTTTTTTTTTTGCGACCCTCCATGAATCGGCTCGACTTGAGCAACTGGACGTATATTACATGTGTATTGATGCGACACTACGGCACACGCGGACATTGATTTTGTAATCGTTGGGACAAACGATTTTATTCCGTTGTACATTTTCTCGCTCATTCTTCGGTTTTATTTTTTTTTTCGTCCCTATTCCGATTATCCGCGGCGACGACCGGACATCGGCAATAAGTCACGGACGGACGCGTATAGGTTCCTGCGCACGCCGCGACGTTTGTGTGTTTTAGACGATCATTATCGTTTATTATATTCGAGCGTACAACCGCGAAACTATTACCGATATTGTTATTATTAGTGTACAGGGTGTCCCAAAATGCAGATTTAGGTCCGATTTCGGTGTGGGCTCTCGAGCAGCCCGTAGTTCGGGCGAGACCATCCGAGACCGTCTGAACGATGGTCTCTTTTATCTTCGTCATTTGATATGACCGCCTTAGAGATAGGTGAAGCGGCTGTCGGCACGACTCGAACAAAACGTTTAGGAAATCGCGTGGGGAAAAAGCCGTTTTCCGGCAGGAGGTGAACATTAAAATTTTGGCTCCACTCGTGGTTTCAGGAAGGGTGATACGCCGTCTCAACTCTCCCTGATTGTGTACAGAGGCCCGAATCCAAAATGTGGAACATTAGCGTGTAAAATGAATTATTTTTCCCATATTTACACAACCCGCTCTTGTAAAATTTCTGGGCGCGCCACCGCCTTCATTTTTCTTTGGCGACACACACGAAAGACGCTGTTCATGCGTACCGTCCGAAGATCCCGCGAAAGTTCGCACGAATGCAGACGACGGGAGATAGCGACGCGAGTGCGGCAAGTTCGCGGTGGACAACGATCGATCGATCTCTGTACAGACCCCGAATGGATCTGCGCTTGAACTGTTCTTTCAAAACGGACTGCGCGCGTATCTCACTATCGACGGTGCTTGTCGCCGCCAATATAATATAAGGGACGGATATTTTTTTTTGTCACGAAAAACACATCGCGGACGAGATGAATCTCGACGGGTCTTGTCCACGAAAAACAGCGATTTTCATCAGGCCCGTCAATACGACGCGAGTACTAACGTTCATCCGTTTATTCCTCCGTCGATTCCGTAACAAAGTCGATCGTTCGCGACACGGGGTATTTTACCAGCGTGCCACCACCGAGACCGGCGATGACCACCCGAGGAGACGACACCCTGTACGCGTTTTGCCCTTCTGTCTCCCGACGTTCCGGGCGGTACTTTAACCGCGTTACGGCCATTACGAACTGGTCGTCGAGCACGTCACAGGCAACAACACGTTATAATGTTATTATTTTAATAATTTTATCGACGATATTATATACATGTATATAAATTATCCGTGTGCGAGCGCGCGTTCGCAGAAGACCGGAAGCGTTTCGCCGTCGCGGTCCGTCACGGTCCGGTCGGCGTACATATAACGTCGTCGTTATTTACCGTGCACAATCAGTGTATGTAGATCCGCGAAAACTCCGCTCGGTCAGCCGTCGTTCTTTACGCTTACGATCTCGCCACCGCGCATGGCAGGGGTCGGACATCCCAGTGCTCTTTGAAGGCTCACACAGTATAAAGTTCCGTGTTGTCGAGAAACGAACTAACCGACTCCCCCCCGGGCCCGAGCTTGAAAAAAGGGCGCACAAAGGGAACATTATGTTCGGGGGGGAAAAAATAAAAATGTACGTCTGTTTCGTGACGAGTTTTCAGGTATTCGAGACTCGAAAAACACGCGGGCGCCCAAACTGATGACAGGGGTGCAGACGGATTCGTCAAAAGTGCACAGATCGTGTACGTACGGACTACGCCGGTAGTGGAGTGCAACTAGGACAGCGAACATCGCCGGAAACTCACGCGGGCGATCAACCGCGAAAAAACCAACGGTCACTATCCGGGACGAGAAAACATATATACGACGTATAGGGTACCCAAAACTCGGTAGTTATTACGAGAAAAAAATGTTGGAGATTAGTTCCCCCCACATCAACGGTCCGTTTCGAGTTTAAACCGAGGACAACTTTCGAAATTTGGCAGGCGCGCGTATGGGTTTTACGCGCATAACGAAAAGATAAAATTTCAGGCGCCGTTCGGATTTTTCGTTAACCCTTTTTTGGTAACCGTGTCTGAAGAGACGAAAAACAAGAAAAATCCGAGACTACGCGAAAAACATTGTACGGTTTTGAAAACAGAAGAACACCAGCGTGGTAAAAACGTGCACGCCGCGGTGATGAGAGTACAAACGTTTTATTAAAAATTTATCATACAAATTTTTCCTCGCCGAATTTCAACCCAACGTGATTCGAAACGTTTTCATCGGCATAAAATATTGTTTTTTCCTTTCATTTTATATCCCGTTCGTAATAATCGCGGTGTCCGCGCGTTAAAAATAATTTAATGTTTTGTTCAATATTCCGTACGGAAAAACGCGTAGTGTCTTACAATACATACTGTGTCCATCATACTAGTTGATTAATAATTTTTTATCGCGGGCAAAACGCACGCGCGCGCAGCCCCGAATTCCGCGCGGTTTGACGACGTGTGAAAATCAATTTTTCGGTTTTCGTTCTTTTCTCCATTACATTAATTTCTTCTTTCGTCCGTCCGCTTCGGCGGGTTCCGGCTCGCCACGGACCATTGATCTCACGCGCACGCCGTCGCGGTACGAGAGACGCGGTGGTAGAAGGAAGAGACTTTGACGACAACGGTTCTCGCGGTAAAATATCGTCGTGTTAATAATAATAAATTTTATAATAATTTTAATAATAAATAACGCCGCGTTCCGAGCCGTTGACGACTACGACGACAGAGGCTCATTTCCATTTTTTCAATTTTTATCTCCCTCCGTTTGACCCGTTTAATTAGAAGTTAATTAAAGAGGAAACACTTTCCGCGCGCCAAATCTAAAAAAAGACCAAAAGCGAAACCGTGTTTTTACCCGTCTCTACGTACGGGTTCAACTGGTAGTTGCGGCCATTTATCGGAGCTTTTTTTTAACTTTTGGCCAAACAAACGTCTAAGAACCGCGTACGAAACCTGTACAGTACGACAACACGATCGTCGGGGAAAACGCGCGTGTGTGTCGCACTTTTTAACGGCGGAATTTCGACAAACGCCTATTACTACTCGCTCCGTACGCTGACCGTAGTGAATATTTAGTTTTCCTCTCCTTTCTCGTCCGGATACAAAAAAAAACACAAAAAATACCAGATTGTGTATAGTACTCACGTTAGGCCAGTCGTCGAAAAACGAGTCCATGGAGATGAAAGCGAAACACGGTTTTCGGCAACGAACGACTCCGGTCGCCGCTCGCGATCCCGACAAAAACTGACTACGAAATTTCTTTTTTTTTTTTTTTCACGGTTTTTCAATCCGATAGCGGACGCGAGAAAAAAAAACGTCGTGACCTGCATGACAGCACCGGGAGATAAATACTACGGGGGAGACGAGCGGCAAAACGTTATCATCGAAGCGCGTGTGTTACGCGAAAAGGTTTTAAAGGTTAACGACGGGACGCGCATAACACGGCGTGAAAAAAATTGAAAAAAAATTGAAATGCGATTTTCCGCTGAACACACACAGTCGTTACGGCACTGTTTTACGTTTGTGGATATGTTTTTGTAATAAATACGATTATTAAGAAAGGTTATCGATACGCCGCGACGCCTGAACGACGCGAGTCCGTCGACTGAGTCGACGCGTCGTCGTCGGAAGAGGAATGAATAACAAGCGTATAGGTACAATAATTAATTTTTTTTTAATTTTTTACATTCACGTTGGTCGATTTTCCGCCTCTTTGTGCGCAGATAACCGTCATACGTGGTCAACGTCCGAGATAATAATACGTATCATGGTGGAAAACATGTATGCCGTAACGAACGCTCGTTAGAGCCAATAAAAAAGCTATCGGGGAAAAAAAGTATCGTTTATAATTTCACGAAAGTTAATAACTATAAATCGTTTCTGTATATTATATTAAGTACTACGCTTACGCGCGTCGGGCGAAAGAAACAATCGTACACGAATAATAATAATTGTTTGTTGATCGTTTTTATCTGTCGAGTTTAAACGCTCGGCGTGTTCAACCGCCACGTGGAAAAATCAGAAACGACGTGTGTGTGTGCAGTGTTTTTTCTAAACTGTTGTCCAGTATGGGCAGAAACGTCTATAAAAATGTTTGATCGATCGTAAACACAATATGGTTCTCATCGGATGTCTAACTTCTCTGGATTCTTCGGGACAGCGTTTTCGAACGCGTTTTACAATCATTTTTCCCGTTCACACTGTCAACCGTACTCGTGGAACTCGTGTATTTTATTGTTTGCGTTGTTTTAAGTGTTAGTTTGAAAAAATGAACTTAACAATAGTTCAGTTTCCGTTCGGATGGGAAATTTATAAGAGGTACGCAGATAGATGCTATAGATTTTGTGAAATTTCCTTTGGAACTTTTTGATTCTCGCAAAAAGTCGTATAACATTAAACGCTACCGTAACGATACATAATTATAATATAATTTACAATCTACAGTAACGGAAAATTTTTGTAAATGTTGTTCTTTACACTCGAGTTAGAAATTTGTAATACAAGAACCCCGTAAATATATACGTATATAATTTAAAATTTATAACAATAAGCGCTTTTTCTCCTATTCGACGAATGATCCGTTTGTTTTGACGATTCCTTTTGAATGTTCTCTGTAGCTTCTCAACTACATTATGGATGCAGATTTACCAATATTATCGATATTTACAGAATCTTTTAATAAATCGCAAATGTTACTGACCGAAAAAGTTAATTTTGAAAAAACACGATTCAGAACTCAATTGCTGTTAAAATTGGACTCGCCACGAAGTTTATGTTACCTACTATACGTGTATGGTACCTACTAGCCGACAATACGGACATAAAAATACTGCAAGTTATTTTTACCAGCTCTCTCACTCGCAACCTCGTATTAACTATTTGAGTACTTATTAAACCGTCCACACTTACTCGGGACTTATCGAATAATTACACGGTGTACGTACATGTATACATGTTTATAATTTATTAATACGATTAATGCTTTAGAATATTTTTCATACCGTTTACAAAACGCACTGGTACAAGTTTTAAACTACCCTCCGAATACCGAGCACAAGGTATACTTCACACACTACAACCCAAATCTGTGTAATATATTATGACAAACGACGTTCTGAATCCACTCGAGTCGTAAACTATACAGTGTTTTGAAGATTTATCGTATAATTGTCGTAATAACAACACAATAATTATATAGAGTACTGTAAACCCCGCTACTAACGAACAATTGGCGATACCATTAATGTTATTATTTGTGTGCACCTATATCCGTCGGAATGTATTATTAATAAATGATCGACGGGACGAGTTTTGCCCGTAAATCAATACGGCAATGGAATATCAAAATACGTACTTGCATAGGGGCGTGGAAATTGTTTCAGATTTGAAACACAGGTGCAAACATCGGGTGCAAGCAAATTAATCAGAAAAAAAAAAAAAAATTTTAAAATCCTTCCAAATCTGTTAATAAAAAAAATCTTTCTATTCACCGATGTTTTTGACTTTAATCCCGTTTTCGCCTCTAAAATTCACGAATAATTTACTTTTGTTCATATAGTCTGGCCAATTTTAAAGTACCAAAAAAAAAAAAACTATGGTCTCCAAAAGACGTCCTGCGGACCTTGTCGGGGAGGATTTTTTATGATCCCTATTCAAAACATGTTTAGTAAAAATTTTGTCATTATAGCGTAAAGCATATTACTTTATGTTACGATCATTCACAACATCATCGAACCGTTCCGTAATGATGCGGTAGGGGTCGGCCCTATTGAATCCACGTCCCTCGACCAAAATAAAAAACCTATTATGAATGTTAGAGCTGTGTTAAGTAATCAAAATAATATAAGTAATAATATTCATTAGAATAAACTCAAAAAACGTATTTAAGTGTTAACCGTTCGTTGGCTCGATAGCGGCTTACTACGAATTTCACGATAAGCCTGCAAGTACGTTCAATATCGTCACTTAATAATATTAGTGCGTCCGAGTCGCACGACGGACTGGTCCATTTTCCGGATTTAGGTTGTCAAGTTAAAAAGGCGAAATGGCGATAAAACCGATGGGATTTTAAGCCTATTTTTTTTTTTTATGCCAATGTGATTTTAACGGTGAAAAATATGGCGTCTATAGACCCCCCGGAATATACGATTTAAAATCGATCGACTGACATTTAGGTTGAAAATAAAAATGAAACAAAACCTTTTGTTCTCTTCACATAGATAGAAACAACAAGAACTAGATGTGTTCTGAGTTTTAACACTAATAAACAGATTAGGTACTGTTGTGATTTATAGTCACTTAACTAAAAGAATGCCACAAAAGTTTTAAGTAAACACAGTTTGTGTTTTGTGCTGATGATGGTTAGGTGGTTGAAATACGCATAAATCAAAAGTAAATTTAAACACTATGGCCCGACTACATGTAAAATTATTAGTTCAAAATATATATTAGATATTTATGCAGTCTTAATAATATTTTTTCTGTTTAAATCTTCGATTGAGCTCATTCTATTTTCAAACAAAATCATCACTCTAACGACGCAAATCGTATAAAAATACGTAAATAAAAATAAACTGAGCTCACTCATAATTTTGATTTTCAAAGTATATTTTATTAAAATACGTTAACAATCCAAAACGTTTACCAAAAAAAAAAACTAATACCTATTCGACGCATTTCCCGTTACACCCTTTTTATAATTTGTTTCTTTCACAAAAAGTTTTTGACAAGATTTTCTCATCATAATTAGCTTGATCCTCCTAAGTTCAGGTAGCAATTTTTTTTATGAAGACAATAATTTACAACGCATTGCGTAGCATGCAAACAATTTTAGGTTCTGAGCGTGACAATGAATGTATGGTTTTTTCAATGATATGTTTTTTTTTTCTGAGATCACTTTCTGGTTAAAAAATTTATTTATCTTTAAATAAGGTACTTTAATCTTTTTTTAATAATTTAAATTATTAATCTTTATCTGTGTCTGGATGATTTTTTTAATATCGAACTCGTAGAGTAATATAGAGTAGTTGTACGGATAAAATATGGACAAATGTCTCCTTTTTGCCGAACGGCTGATAATCGAAATTCCGCCTCGATCGGTTTATTCTACGATCAAACTATTCATCTATTCGATACAATCTAGATAAAAAATGTTTTCGTTAACATAATTAATAATATTTTATTTTACCCGTACCATATATTTTAATAACTTTATTGACTAGTGAAAATTTCAAGCTTTCCGGAGCAATTTTTCAAAATTTTTTTCGATCGTTACGTGAAAACTTAGAAAACGTCTCAAACAAAGCACTGTCGTCAGCTTCCCTAACTTTTTTGTGAGGACGTAAAACTGAACTCTGTGGAACTGTAAGTATCGTTGTAGCAAGATTGGTAGTTTTTTTTTACGATTAAAAAATTATTAGATAAATAAAAATAATAAAAAAAAAGTCGTCTTGATAAAAATATAGTCGGATAAGAGTAAAATTTTGAACGTAAGTCTACCCGTATTTACAGACACATTTTTCTTCGATCGGGTACCTTCACCTCGTCTTAATTACAATTTTTAGATTCTGAGCGCGGCAAAAAAAGTATTGTTTTTAAAACGTTGTTTTTTGTTTTTTTCTGTGAACAACTTTATGAGTAGGTATAAGACGTATCGCCCAGATTTTTTAAGTCAGTACTTATAATTTCATTATTTTCAGGTCACTGATGGTACTTTGAGGAGTCTCAAACTGGAAATTTCAAAATTGTAAATGTCATATGAAACTCGGAAGAAACGTTGATCACGGCAAACGTGTTTTGGCCATAACATCCAAAATGATGAGTGTTCGGACCATTTTTTTTTTTTTTTGTTAAATGTATTTTTTACCATAACGCCACCTATAGGTGCTAGACCAGTGGTGCGCAACCCGGGGTTCGCGAAATTTTATTAGGGTGTCACCGATAATTTTACACCAAATAAAAAAGTTATGTACTACTTACATAATGTTGGTATTATCAAAGTAAATAATTTTGGGGGTCGTGGTTTAAAAAAAGGTTGCGTACCACTGTGCTAGACAACTGAGCTCGCTCAGAATCGTATTTTCGAAGGCAACGGTTTATCATTGCTGCCAGATATTAAATAACACGTTTGAACCACTACTTCCGAACCAGTAACCCCGCCCGGAACGTAGTCGCTACTCCGTCAAACTACCCACGTGACTTACGGCGATCCCGGCTTTTAGATTCTGAGCGGAGCGAGGAAGCTAGTGGTTTTACAATGATGTTTATTTTTTTCCATACTGTTAACAAAATTTCTACCGGAAAGAGTGCACCAATTCAGTATCTTTTCTTTTAGGATCAAGAAAAAGAAATTATTTTTCGATTTTTTCAATAGTTCTTCTACGCGACCGGAAAAACCACCGAAAAATTGCCAAAAACGGCATTTTATCAACAAAGCGGATAGTTATTTTCCTATAATTTCGAAAATAATCATCGAAAAGTATTGACATTTTAGAAAACGATGTTTACGCTATAAAATTTCATAAAGTTTCGTTTGATTTTAGGCTATATTTATAGCCGTTTTCAGTGAGTCGGTTGATTTTTGGTCGTTCGACTTGATGTTTGAACACTCATTTGATCGTGCTTTGTTCTAACTGTACGCTAGAAAATTTTGTGCATATCGCGCAAATCTACCGACATTGGTTCTTAGATTTTTAACGACTCGTTAGATTTGATTGCAGCCGCGTATCGAAAACGATCGCGTCTCGAAACTTTTAAGAAAAATTTACCGTCGTACTGTAGAACTTTCAAAAGGTCCTGTTTTCATTCGAAAATCGGTTGATTTCGTACGTGAAACTCGCACGCGATGTCGGTCGTAACTATTGAAATCGCGTACGAGTCATTTTCCCCGTAATAACGTTCTAACATCTCGGGATTTCGTTACGGGAAACGTTCGAACCACGTATAAAGCTGCAGAACGTGTGGGCGCGGTTAAATTTAGTTTTTTCCCCTTGGACGGTACACGCTAGACAACCGAGCTCGCTCAGAATCGTACGTTCTCAAAGGCTGTCGTCGCCGTCGGACGTGTTTGAACACGAAGTTACACCTTCCGAACCGGTAAAAAAACCCGCCCGAAGCTGCTGGCTCTTCTTATCTTGTCTCTTTCGGTTACCTTCGCGTGCAGAGCGTAATCCATGCAGTCGGCGGCGCCGTACGAACCGTTCTCGCTCTTGACGGCCGGCGACGTGGCGGACGACGGGCGGCCGTCCGCGGCGCACGCGTGCTGCCGCTGCTGCTGCTGCGCTTCGGCCGGGTCCCTCGCGGGATACCACGGATACATGAACGGGAAAACCGGCGACCGAAACCGAAAACCGGAGAGTGGAGAGAAAAAACGAAAAACGACCGAAATTCGCCGCCGGAGCAACGTACGTCGGTCGGTCGGAGAAAAAAAAAAACGTTGTTAGATGAGACGAGAAGAGAACAGCGATATC
>CM029358.1:25486475-25502931 GCA_017140985.1 Hormaphis cornu
CCGGCGACGTGGCGGACGACGGGCGGCCGTCCGCGGCGCACGCGTGCCGCTGCTGCTGCTGCTGCTGCGCTTCGGCCGGGTCCCTCGCGGGATACCACGGATACATGAACGGGAAAACCGGCGACCGAAACCGAAAACCGGAGAGTGGAGAGAAAAAACGAAAAACGACCGAAATTCGCCGCCGGAGCAACGTACGTCGGTCGGAGAAAAAAAAAAAACGTTGTTGGATGAGACGAGAAGAGAACAGCGATATCGTGTTATAATAACTACGGCGAGTTTGTTCCGCGCGGCGGCGGAAATCACGTGCGTGAGGGTTGTAAACGCGGCGGTCGTCGTCGGCGGCGGCGGAGGCGTTCGGACGGCGAAGACGGCAGCTACTGCCGTGCGCGGCAGCAGCGCAGAGAGCCGCCCCGGTATCGTCGGATCCGCGCGCAGACGTCGGAGCGAGCTGACGCGCGGACACCGCTACTACCGCGTTCTGCGGCGGGGGGGGGGGGGGGCTTTCGGGCGGGGGCGGGGCGGCGCGACGCGCCCGCGCGGTTCAGAAAGGGGGGGGCGCCCAAGGGGGGGGGGGGGGCTCCCGGATAACCCTATCGCGCGAAAAAAAAAAACGCGTTTGCCTGAGCACATAATAGATTTAAAAAAACGCTCTGCGAATTTAAAACACGATAGGCGCAAATCTCAGATTTTTAAAAAACCGTCGGGTTCCACATTTTCGGTAAAACGGTGTGCCGAAATCGGTTTCGTCCGATCCTGTCTCGCGACGCTCAACCGCCTTATGTCGTCCGCGAAGATTTTGCGTACACGCTCGGGGTAGTTTGACGTCGTCATCTCAAATGTTGAACAACGGTTCCGACGAATATTTCGGAAAAAAAAAAAGGCTATACGACGCAGTTTATCGAACAAAATTCGTCGTTTTTTTTCATTCGGTTATGCGACTTTGTACAAAACAAGAATCACCGTGCGGCGGTCTTACGTGAAATTTCGGCAGTAAAAACTATCGAGAGTGCAGGCGGGGTACCTAACGCCGCACTGTATCACACGTGGAAACCGAGAATCCCTCGCGA
Source organism: Hormaphis cornu (assembly GCA_017140985.1). Taxonomy (NCBI): domain Eukaryota; kingdom Metazoa; phylum Arthropoda; class Insecta; order Hemiptera; family Hormaphididae; genus Hormaphis; species Hormaphis cornu. Next base: position 25,487,543 of record CM029358.1, read on the forward strand.
CTTTCCTTCGTATCGGATTTCCTTCGCGCCAATCCCGCTAAGAGAAGCTCGCGAAATTTAAAAACTCCTCGGAGAACGGAAACATTTCGGACGAGAGCAGTAACGGTTTTCAAACGTTGGTCGGAAACGAAAACCCGTCGTTCCTACCAGGGGCGTAACTACTTCTGATTTTAGTGTGTTCGAGTGCACAAAATGGGCCCCCCTATCAATTGCTTAAGGCAAAAAAGCCCTCCAATGGGCCCCCACAGCCGCGGGGCCCGTGTTCCGTGGAACCCACTGAACACCGGTAGTTACGCCACTGGTTCCTACGATACGACGTGGCACGATAAAACGAATCCCTCGGTTCGTGTGCAGCTTATTTCTCGCACACGATCGAACAAAAACTATAACCCGCCACGAGTAGTAGATAAGCGCCGCCGTCGAGTGGTAAAAAAAAATCGTAGATTAAATCGTTTTCGTCAAACGTCCGTGCAGCAGCGTACGTAATATTGTCGTACGCGCGACGATCCAAGGACGTAAAGAACAAACGGCCGGTCTGCTCACGTTAATTCGAGTGTTACGACAGAGTGTATCTCGTGGTGGTGTTATTATTGCGTTGTTTTATGCCGCTGCGTTTTCGAGTATAAAAGTGTTGCGAACGTTATGGTGGCGGCGGCCATTTTTTTCTCTCTAATCGTAAATTTTATATATATATATTTTGTTTTCATTACACTCGTCGCGCCGATACCGCCGCACCGCACTCCAGACTCGAAAGAATCTTTTAATTAGTTTCCGTGCCGCGGAGATTTTTGCCTCGATGTCGACTCTTTTTTTATTCTCTCGTGTCGGCGCCGAGCGCGGGTTAGGACGATCGTGCACCCGGCGAACGTTGTTAACCACCGAGGTACGATGTGCGAATCTCGGAATTTTCGCGAAAAAACGCACTGCTCGCATACGCTGCAAATCGAAATAAAACTAGAAATCTGACGTACCTACTGCGTTTGTGTGGACGTCGTGTTCGAAACACCCGTCTCGGACCGATTTTTTAACCATCCAAGCAGAGCTTATACGACGGTTTAGTGTCTGCCGCGGGTGTCGGTCTTAACTGCGAAAAAATATTTGCCGCGCGGAAAAGCGCCGCGGCGATTTCTCGAACACACGCGGTAGAAACCGGCCATTGTGTGTGTTGAAAATAAAAACGTGAACGTGTTGAAAAGAAAACGTGTAGTAAGAAGCCCACGATCGTTTTAGGTGACGCCGGGTATACTGTGCTTTGGATCGCGCCGGTTTCATATCCGAAAGTAACGATCCCATTTGCGAGAAAACGGTTCCGAGCGAGCTCCGGTTAGGTCCTGGTGTAAAAATTCTAGAAAATCGAAATAACGCCGTCTCGTCAATCCCCCCGCACACGCTTTGAGACTGGGCGGATTTTCTTTTTCTTCGCGTACACCGAATTTTGTTTTGCGTTTTCGAGTTTGCGCGCGCCATTATTTTCCGAAAACTAGTCGAAGCTATGAGCGACGGCGACCGGTGCTATTATTTCTTACGATTATCGAACGTGTAATCGATAAGAAAATTTAATAATAAAACATAGGTGTGTCAACGAGCAGGGGCCGGGAAGAGCCGATGCAGATTATACGCCAAGTCCCGAAAAAAAAAAATATTGACCCATCCCTTTTCGCCTCGATCTGCACACGATGTTTAAATTTAAAAAATATATACATTAGAAATCCGTATCGTATTACATTGGACGTATTCCGAATTTTATCACAGACTGATTTTTTTTACACATCCAGATTATAGTAGAGTTTATAACACTCGGGCTTATCTGGGCTCGTCCGACTACGATAATAACGGTGTAGATAAACTCGTACGACCGTCGGGTCAAGTACACGTTTGGTAGAAAATGCGACGAAACGTGACGGCGAATGTTTGAAAATGAAATTTACAAAAAAAATTTTGTTTTTTTATTTTTTAAAGCGAGCGTTCAAAACTGTCAGCTGCACACGAGTAAAGCACAAAATCGATTAGACACCTCGTCGTATCATCGTCATCGCATATCGTTTTCTACGTTTCGATAACATCCTACTAAAATCTTCAACGACATTGCTGTTATAATAATAACCCACTGCCAGAGTTTGTAGCGTTGTTTTTAACCGTAACGCGTATGATTCGCGACTAAATGACTCGATTAAAATTAAATAAACCGTTCTCGGCACCCGTTGAGAAGTTTTGAAAAATTTTTGAAAAAGATAACCTACCTATATGTGGGTGGACTTATTGACGGCGGACGCGAAACGTACTTCTCGCTGGGAAGTGCTGTGTTTACGCATAAACGTTTGTCCGTTTCATTACGATCGGCTGTTGTCGTCCACAGTAAAAGCGATACAAACGTAGCTGAGCATCATATTCTATAGGTTTGCTCGCGTCGATATTCGCGTTAAAACTGTGAATATTATTCTACAATGTGTCGTTTCAGTGATTCGACTTATCACCAAAATTAAAATACAAACATAATCATCGCGGTCTGTGCGTACGTCTGGTCAAATTTTACTCTCGACTAAACTACCGAAATAATATTAACGTAAACACAGTCTATTCGTTGACCTTATACCGCAGATTGGACGTTTTAAATTACTGCTATATTAAAAGCTAGACGGCAGATAATGTCGTATAATACAATATTGTCTCGTATTTGAATTTTTTAATAATAATTAGTCGATTCGTTTTTTTTTACAATTCACGCGCAGGCGTTCGTCACAGGGTGTATTGAAATATGAACCCGCTGAAAAAAAAAGAAAATCTAGAAGATAAAAGCATATTCGATAAAATTTGGGAAATAAAAAAAGATACAACTTGCTGTTTGAGTAGGTCACTGCTGTTTTGAATGGTTCACTTGTTTAAAATGGATTGTGGTTTTTACGTTTTATGTATTACGTATTTTGCAAGCATAATTGATTTTAAAATACTACATGGTGGTAATTTAACTAAACGAGTTTCGATTGAAGTTTGTAATTTTCTAACCGGCCAAATTGAAATTTTAATGATTTTTTGCCACGCCGAGTAGAAGGAAATACGGAATTCTTACCGGGCGTCCACAGATTTGCAAGATGTTGAATTTTTTCAGCAACAGTCAATTTTTTTCCAGTTTGATGTCAAAAAGACTATGAGCGTTATTCACATCGACTTTTGGTAGCACATCTTTGCTTGTAGACGACACTTCAAGTTTCGGGCATTTCGAAGATTTGTTGAAAAAATCACTTATACACCGCTTACTCGTGACATAATATACTATTCTATTGATTTATTGTTAAAAAATAAAACTTAACTACTACAATCAGAAGAATTTACCAACTCGAGTGAATCCGCAATTGAATTATAAACTGTTGATAATGATAAGACAAAATCTTTAACCAACATAATCGACACATGGTGCGTAAATCTACTGTATTAACCAATCTCGATTTCATTATGATTAGCGATAAAAGTATGATTAATGGTTACGAAGTGCCCATTTACGATTTGAGATGATATGGTTGCCCATCAAAGTTGTAACTATAAAAACTATAGTACGGCGGTTGTAGATAAAACATAACCTAACCTAGATATCTACAACCGTGACTGGTACCGACGGTTGATAAATATCAAGGCCGTTGTAGGTATAATATAAACATTTATTTACAATCGCAGTAAACATAACAATTATCGGCTAATATATATATTAATTTTTAAAAGGCTAATAAAGAAACCATCAAGAAATGCGTTGTCTGTTGTTGTTTTTGGTAACATTCATGCTCGGCCCGTACTGTTATAATTGAACACGCTTAATAAAATAGTAAATACTATTCGCGCGGGTCATGGGGGGGTCCGGACCCCCCCTGGTTGCGCCTATGAGACGGATTTTTGTTATATCGATATAGATTTTAATTTAATATTTTACTGCGTGTCGCGCGTTGTCCGTCGAAAATTGCGTAACAATATGTTCTATGACGTTATAATAATAATAATATTATACACTCGTACAATACGCGCTGTCCAAACAATAATTATTTCTGTAAATAAAATTACAATTAGTATGATAGATCGGTTTGCGATGACATTTGACACGATATCGATAGCGAAAGCGTTAGGTGCGCGAGTTAATAAACAAAATTGTATACGATCGCATGATAATTTCAACTGTACGATTATTAGTTACAACATTTCCGTGTCATGAGCGGTACATATAAAAGTCCATGATCTGTTTTTTCTTTTTAAAATCTAGAGTCGTCTTATTTCTTAGCTATCTTTTTTTTCTTTTTTACGCGCGAAATCACAGATAATATTATATGTAAATGGAACATGGAAGGCACACGCCTATATGGTCAAGTATTGAAACTGTACTGCTGCAGAGTAGGTGCTGGTTGAGTCTAAAGACTTCACTTCGGGTGCGGGTCACTGGCTTGATGTTTGTACAAAATGTGTACATCGTATCGCTTGCTTTGATGTACCTGCGAAAACGACGATTCTGAGCGAGATCAGTGAGCCGAGAAATTTGCAAATTTGAAAGACTTGACTAGGCATTTTTTAATGCTTGTATGACGTTTAAAAACTTCCGAGAAATCCGTTCGAACTGCGCCGTTTGTACCTACGGTAATTTCACCAGTCCTAACGACGGGTAAAAATTTCACGTCATTCGGTGAATTTATTAAAACATGCAGTCCGTTTTCGGATGATACTAAAAAATTAATCAAATATTAAAAAAAAAGTTTGCAACAAAGTACCTACCCTCTATCTCGATCCGCTTTTTTATCCACATTAACAATATTAAATAGATCGGAACAATAATATCGTTCTCCTAGAAAATGTTAACGGAAAAAAAAATCATATCCTCACGAATCATGGAAAGTATTGTTATTTTTTAGCACATCGAACGTCGACACGTATTATGGGTACTTGAATATACTTTTGTTGTTATCACACTTGCAATCCATCAAACATAATTATAAGTACTTCGTTATAAACTTATCTATATATTATTAAATCTATATAAAATGTTAATATAATGTAAAAAAAAAAATGTTTTAAAAAACGCGATTTGTAGTTTAGAATATAAATTTTGCATTCATTATGACGCTTGCTGATTTCATCGACATTTATTATTCCGCAATATTACTTTGTTCGAAACATATCATTACAAACAATAATGGATTTTTTTTTTTTTAAAAATTACCTGTTTCAATATCAATTACAAAAATCAATAACAATATTTTATTATATTATAATACTACCGTAATTTTAGTTTTTACACGTCATAATTTTGGAAGACCGTTCAAGTGAATTGTTTCACAGTTTATTGTCCATCTGTACATGAATGATAATTTTAAATGTTCCAAAAATCTTAACAATTACTTTTTGTGTTTCTTACCGCGTCGACGTTTTACGCTGTAATACCACCGAAACGTATTTTAACTAATTATTATTTTACAAGTACAAAGAACAATGACCCATTAAAAATATAATTTGCTGAGTCACACATTCCAGGAAAGTGATAACTATACCTGCCAGAGATGGGCATCGACGAAAAATAAGAAACGAGTAAACTTAATTTAAATGCATTAAATCAATACGTACTGCTCCTAGTTTTAAATTGATTCAACTTCAAACTAGACGCTTCTTTGATTCAAATTTTTTAGATTCAGTGTTATTGATTTTACAATGATGTCTTTTATATTGTTTTTTTGGTTTTCTGTCAACAACTTTTCGGGTAGAAGGAATACTCGGATGTCTATAAGTCAGTCAAACCTCTAATGAAGGACTCTGTGGGTGCATTGGTTTTTCTTGAAATTTTGCCTACTTTTTGAGTCGAACACTAAAAATAAAATTCGGAATTCTTCACGGACGAAAACTTTGAAATGTTCAGGTTTGTAATGACGTTTTCGCGTAGAAGGAGTGCTTCAATCGTATTGCGTATTAAATACCACATAAAAGTAGGAATTTTGGCTTTGGATTTATTTTTATTTGACGCATTTTTTAATATTATTTCGAGTTATGTGCCGAAAACGACAAAAACGGCGAAAGTTCTGAATCTAAACGGCGTACTATAGGTCAAACCATCGTTACCAAAAAACTATTCCATGTCGTTTTCTAACTTGCAAGTACTGAATTAATTCACAATACGTTTTAAAAGATTGAAAAAACATTTTGCCAGGTATTTTTAAATAATTTTCTTAGTTATAATTTTTCGTTAAATACCCAATGATTTCTGCAATACTTTTTTTTCTCAGACAACGACTGATAATAATTATTGACAAAGTTCAAACACGTAATTTTATAATATATAAATAATGTATATATAATATTAACATAATATTGTTCATAAAAGTTTGCACCCACGTTAATAATATTTACGTTTTTGAGAGAGTTTTTGTTTTTTTACCATATCGAAGGAAATCACTTCATCGTTTTATACCGCCATTTCTGGCGCAGTGATGGATTTTATAAAAAGGGTCGGTAACTTGCCACGTGGTATGTTCCGTTTTTTTTTTTTTCTTTCCCGATTTATTTAACGCACAATAACGTGGGCCGTAAGGATTGTGCAAATTTGACAAAAAAATACATTCATCTCTTTCGAAAACACTGAAAAACGCGATACTATGGAAACACTTTATGGTGTACATACACAGATAAAATAAACACCTTAGAAACTTTAACGATCTCTGCACGGGCGAAAATTCGGATTATTTTAGTTACCTACATGCATAATGGGTACCGCAACATACGAATACAGAGGGCCGCTGTAGTATTCAAATGTAAATTTTAGTCACTCGACTGAACAGTAAAAATTTCTGCGGGATTCGAGAAAGTCAAAATAGTAGAAAAGATATTATACGTCCGAACCCAATGAACAGCGTTACAATTGTTTTAGAAGTATGTTCACGGCTTTTACGATCGGCGTATTGATTTTATTTGAAATATACCTGGAGGCGATAATTCGCAGTACGGCAAAGTACAATGTTCTTAAACTATACTAAACAACATAAAAAATAGTAATAATATACGACGAATGGTACTCAATGATTACGCAGGTATACCTATATATTATATATAGAAAGAAAAAAAATTTAAAAAGATAATATACTAATTTGGATCACACTTCTTTGAAGGGAATTAAAAAAATATCGCGTGCATATCATTAAACACGTTAACGGGAAAAATTCTGCTCGGCAGTATAACGTCGGTCGGCTTGTAGAGAACTCAAGAACTGACATATTTGTTACAAATATGTCAGTTAGTCTTAATGATATGAATGAATGAATAGTCTAATGACTACCTTTGTAAGAAGAGAGCTGTCCTTTACTGAGGATCTCGTGTGCACGCAGGATTTCGTAAGTAAAAATGAACAAAGTATAAACGTCCCGAAGAGCCGATATTTGCGATCTCCTACGAGGGGTTCATAACAGTAGTCGTGTGCGATTCGTTGTAGGTGTTTTAAGTACAAATGTGTTCTCTCAACGATTGCATCCAGACAGGTTGATATGGGTTCCGCGTATTGTATAAGACGGAACCATAAGTGTCGAACAAACTGTGCATAGAGACGAAACGTACAGAACACGCGAGGAAAAATTAGGATTGATGGGGTTGGTTTAGGTTGTTTAAATGTGACCTCGTTTTTTTTTTAATTTATTTGCCCGCCCGTGCTTGATCGTCTTAAAGCCTCCGCGCGCGCGTTCTCGGTGTTCTCCGGGACAGAACTTCTGACCCAGGGTGACGGGCAAAGTCACTGAAACGGACGTTACGAACTGTTCGCGTTTATCAAACCGTAGCGCGTTTATCCTTTTTTCGTAACAATCCGAACCCGACTTCATAGGCGCAACTAGGGGGGCGCAAAAGGGCCTTTAGCACCCCCGAGTTCAAAACCCCTGTTATTTCAAGTACAACTATAATAACAGTTAGGCGTAGCCCCCACGGGTTATTTTTAGGTACTTAATTTAGCAACCCCCAATATTTTAGCTCTAGTCGCGCCTATGCGCCTATGACTCGTCGGTAAGGTATGGTGAAGTTTCGCGCGGCAGAAAACAATCCGTGTTCTCTACGCGTCCCATTCCCCGGAAAAACAACCTACGTCGCTAAACAATTACAACGATATCTCGACGGTACATGTGTCGGTACATGAATGCGAAACGGATGAAAAGCTCCCGAAATTCGAAAGGCCCGGAACAAAGTTTTTGCGTACACGGACGCGTTATCGTGTCGCGGCCGACGCCGGCGGACAGGTGGGCTGCTGGCCTCGGCGGCTACCACCGAGTAGGTACCAGGCGTGTCCCGACCGCCCACAACACGCGGTCGCATTGGTTAGGAAGCGGCGTCGGCGCGCACCTGTCGAGCCCCCCTCCGCACCCCCGCCACCCCGCCAACGACGCAGACGACAGCGCCACCCGACCGCCGCCGCCACAGCCGCCGGTCAGCAGTTCCGGAAGTGCCGTTTGTTCCGGCCGCCGCCCACGCGCTGTGCAGCCGCGCGCGCGCGCACCTGACCGTTCGGGAGAGCGAAAAACCATCGCCAACCGATAAAAATGTACACTCTTATGAGAATAAAATAACAACGTGAGAGAGTGTAAAAAAAAATGTGCCTTTAGAACCATTTACTCTCATTGCGAGCCGACGACGACTAAATCGTAACATTTATAAAAAGAAAAAACTGTCTTGTTGTTGTTGTAATAAATACGGCGTTTCTCAAACTGTTTTATCCGCGGAACCTTCTTTTTGACGCGTCCTTCTTTTACCGCTATCCTTTTTTTTTTTTTTCTGCAATAAAACTGATAATAATTTCGAATTAAGCATATAGGTATAAACGAGGTAGGATCCCTTTTCACACATATCAGTTACGACGCATTTCTTTTGAACTGCACCAAAATTCTACTACAAAACGGCGTTGATGAATCGGATGAATCATTTACCAGTTATTAAAGTTTTCTTCGACGATTTTGACACAAAAAAGCACTTAGGCTTCGACGAACCCTAAAGCGATCATCATACGGATACCCCGAGATTCCGCGGAACACATTTTTACATATTATACAGACACTGCAGTCATTTTTTTTTTTCTCTTTCAACACATTCAACTTTATAAATAGTACTTGAACGTTTATTTTTTTCAGTCATAGCGGTTAAAAAAATTCGAACCAAATACAAGACTTTCGACTCGTTGAGCTCGTGCCGCGGATTGTAATTCTCGTAAGCAATCTATCGCCTACAAACTGAATATTTACCTATTATTTGTATACAAGCATTCCACAAAGCTAAAAAAGGTTTCAAATATTAAGCATGCGAGATTTTGAGACGAATACCTATTTTTTTAATTTTTTCTTTGTTTATCATGATCGGAACACATTCTATACCACGAAAAATTTCAAGTCATTTGAATGTTTTGAAAATCATTACACTTTTCGGTTAAAATACCATTTTGATTCACTGGTCCATCGACTTTTGTACAAAATCATAAAATTGTGTAGAGATTCGACCGCTCTCCCTTTCTATTCGATAAAATTTTAAAGCTAATACGTTCGTCGCTGCACTCGAACTCTAAAAAGGATAGACGTCCCGTAGGAGATGCGAGAGGGCAAACAGATTATTTTCCTTCCAAAACGAAACAAATATACAAATATCAAGTACGCCATTTATTTTTGGTTGATCCAAACAACGTTGAGCGATTTAGTGAAGAAAAAAAAATAAGTCGATTAAATCAAATTCCGTTCAGTTAAAAGTGTAAACACGATAAAAAACAAAAAATTAAAATTAAACGTTGAGATAGAAAACGAAATAAACTTAACTCGGTTAAAAAAAACGTCCGACCTACAGTATTTTCGTGTAGTTTAGAAAAATAAACGATCAAAATAAAAAAAAAATTCGATAAACCAAGTTTTGGTTGTTGGTTCCGCTTGATAACGAAAAAAAAAAATTAACCTAACTTTGCAACAACGGTATAGGGATTACTTGTATAAAAGTCGAATTAATGCGGCGGTTTTTAACGGAACAAGTATTGATAAAAATCATTTACTAGTCGAAAAAAATAGAAAATAATTAACTTTTTAACAAGAAATGCCCCACACCTTTGGATCTATATAATACGAATAAAATATCGACAACGTGCTTGCAGGATTTACCTTCTGAATCGATCGCAGGACTCCTGGAAATACGCGCCAACCTATATATTTTTTTGTCACGAAATAATTATAGTACAATACGTACGTTATGAACGTTTCGTGTATACCTACGTTATGTTTGAAAACATAATTTAAGATTTGAATGTCCAAAAAAAAATGTTCATCATAAACAGTAGAAACTGGTCCGAAAACTACTCAAAGTTCGCTCAAGATGTATACGTGTGTTTAGGGGCGCGGACACGCCGCAAAAGTCGCACGGCCCATTAACCGGAACCGCGGTCACGGTGCGTCATACCGGACACCCGGGCGTCTCGAAACGGTTTTTTTTCCATTTTCAAACATAATAATATCATCGCTGTTATTGCTCTCACTGGATTTCGGTGTTTTTTTTTTGTTTTCTTTTTATTCGTTCTTATTATGACACTGTGTACTACCTACCACACAAACACAACGTACCGCGACGTCGTATTTTTCCGGATTTTTCTACGCTAATCTCCGCGTCGCGCAAGCCGTCCGTGGCTAATATTCCTTTGCCGGCGCGTTTTGTTTTTCGATATCTTTTCGGTTTTTTAGTTTGCTCGGAAAACGAGTGCGCTATACTCGCTCTGCACAACGTAACACGGGCGTTCGATTACATTGTACGCGCAACAGTGCAGTGCAGTACGATACGATGTAACAAAAAAAAAAACGTCGAAAACGTTTGCTGTTTTTGTAAACTCGTTAATTTTCTACTCTTTCCACCGTTCGGTTCCGAACTCTGCAGCGCGCCCTCGCTCGCTCGCGTTTCTTCGCGCACACACTCCGGGCACGCAGCAAACCGCGCGGGCCGTAACAATATACCGGCGGCTCCGGAAGAGATTGTTTACGTCTTGTACCGTTATCGGCCCGAGGAAAACAAAAAGACGAACGACGTTATAACAAAATTATACGCTGAACGATTTTTCGCGAAAAATTGTTTTTACACATCCGTTTTGTTGCGCAGGTAAACGCGCGACTGTGTACGGTGATAATGATTCCGGCGAAATCTCAAACCAGTCGTTCGCGAGACGACCTGAGAGTTGAGGATTTCACGGCGGCAAGTTTGAAATATAAAGACATTTTGTGATGATGCGTGTAGAAAAAAGCGCTCCGATTCTTAAAGTCAATAATAACTTTTCCGATAGGTCTTTTAAGAAAACTGAAACGAAACTGATTTTTACCCGCAGGACTATACATAGCTGATAACTGGGTTCGCTCGTTTTTTCAAGGGGCAATATGATATTACTTTGAGATATTCAACACAACTTCCGAACCCGCCCGAATCGCAGTCGGTTACTGCGTCGAAACACCCAAATGTGGCGAGTAATCCCGGATTTTTTTTTTGGCTTGACGATTACAATTTTTTTGAGCGCAGCGACAATGACGTTGTTTTTTTTCTGTAAACGACTTCAAGGGTATAAGGAACGCACCGATTTTTAAAATCAGTACCTTTAATGAAAGGTCTACTATTAACTCCGATGGTACTTTGAGGGGTTTCAAATTTGAAAGTTCAAAACTAAAAAAGTTACAGTGTTGACACTTCGGAGAAACATTGATTGCGGCGAACGAGATTATTACACGTCGATGTGGTTTTTTGACCACAAAATCCAAAACGATGATCGGAACAAGCTGAAACTTTTACGTAAAATTAAAATAGGTAATACACGATTTTGATAAAAGTTTCAAGTGATTTCGAAAACGTTTGAGCTACGTATAGTACTTTGAAATCCTCGAAAAATTTACCAGGACTCGTAAAGTAGCTTGCTCAGAAGGCAATGCGATTTATCATTGCTTTCAGACAGTAAATAATACGTTTGAATCACATCTCAAAGCGAACGTCAAAAACTTAAGAATCGGTAAAGTTAAAAAGTGACAATAAAAAAACTAAGGAAAAAAAAAGAATTACTGCAAACGCGTTTTTGACATGGAACAAGCTGAAACTTTCACGTGCTATTAAAACTGATAAGATACAGGTCTGATACAAAAGAATTTTCAAAACATTTTCAGTGAAAGTATAGACCTTCGAACTTTTCGAAAATTTTCGTTTTTTTTTTTTCAAATTTTTCGCAAAAAGTTTTGAAAATTTAATACGAGATTACCAACGTGTAAAATACGTGTTATGCTACCGAAAAACAGTTTCGAAAATCCGTTGGTCACGATTTTTATACTTAGTCGTCGAAAATTTTCGGAAAATTCGCTCGAGTTTGTTATTCGAAAAACACGCGTTATGTAGAACAGCGTATTCCGAATAAAAATATTCCACGAAAGTCTTAAAATTATTTTCTCGCGATGACGAAATTTAATAGACGTTCTCTTAGACTGTTCGCCGCTCTCGAGATTCCAAGACCGACATTCAATTCTACAACCGTTGCGGCACGACTCTCGCGGGGTTCAACCCAGCTCAACCCACACGCGGGGAACCGTCGTTTTCGTAGACGATTTTCAATCGCGGTTTACAGATTCAACGCACAACCGCCGTATTGATAAACCTTTCAAAAAAAAAAAACAGTGTACCCATCGGCGGTATTTTTTTTGTTTTATAACGATTTTTTTCTCTTTAAATCGTCCGTGACGACAGTTTTATTACACACCGAGAGATACTTCCAGGTGTATTTGCGCATCGCGAAATCGCCGTGTGCATTACAGCGTTGCTCGGTATACCTACCTACGTCCCTCGTCGTCCTTGGGCCGCAGCCGAAACGAGAGAAGAAAAAAAATCCTCCCGATACCTAATAATGTACGGAACGTGCAGCGTACGAGCGATGAGCGGCGACGTTTGTTTACACCGTATACGCGACGTATTTGTGTATTTGGGTGTATCGTCGGCCTAGAAGAACGCCTACCCGCAAAAGGGGTAGAAAATCGTGTAAAATATTATAGAAGTTGTAGAAAAAGGTGTCTCTACCGGCCATTATTATAATGATGATATATAACGATTATCCGAGGATGGAGAATTTTCGCGGCGCCTCGCGCTCGTCCCGCAGATCAAGAGGAACACTGACGGAGAGAAAATTCCGACGTATCAAAAAACACCGAAGAATTTAACGAACGCGGTCGCTGGAAAATGTCTACAACGCACGTATCAACGAAACGCGATTGTTGCTGCGGCCGATACGTCACCGTTATTGTTGTCGTTTCGTACGTGTTTTTTTCAGAGAACGTCGCAAAAATTATACGGCGTTAAATAAGTCGTCGCGGCGCTCAATACGCAGGTAACGCGTTGTAGTAACTCGTAGACGTACAAAATTATGCTACGTTTAACGTCCGTATCAACACACTATACAGTTTCGTCGCTACGTCTTCTTCGCGTGCAGTCCAAACGTTATTGATATATATTTTTAAGTTTATTCCGACAACACGTTTACGCGTGGACCTCGCGCCACTCGGAACGTGTACAACACCAACGCGCGATTCGTCCGCGCGGAACGTTACGTTAATTGTGATTACACCGCTATAGTCGTTGCGGTTAAAGTGTGGTTGTTTTTACACGTCGATTTGGTTTTTCTTTTTGCCACGACGTCCAAAACAATGAACGGAACGAGCTGAGTAACACGAAAATAACCGAGCAATAAGACACGAGCGGTTTCGAACATTTTTAACAGCTGCAGAACGAGATTTCACGATGACACTACTGCGTTGTCGTCTTCAGCGCGGACCGATGTTGCAGTGTACGGCCGGTCGTCAGCGTTAGTTTCGGAAACGTTTAGTGTACGTCGTCAAAAAGTTCAAGTGATGACAGAGCTCGCAATCGTGTCATCATCGCTTTCAGATGCGTTCGTTCGAACAGCACGAATTTCGACCCACCCAAAAGGGCGATCCAGGGGGTTTTTCATTGTCGATTCGGTCCATCTTTCCAAAACTCCCGGTTTCGCAAAACGCGGTTCTCGTGTAATTTACAAATAACGGATTTATCGACCGAACCGGTGTACTCCGCGACGCGCCGCCGGTCGTAATATTTTTACGGAATCGTTTCTGAGAACCCCGGCTCGCTCCCGTTCGGCTGTCGACCCGCTCGATTTATGCGATCGACGAGTCTCGCGTAGTCTTGTGTCCGCTCGGCTTTGAAAACCCTTTGATAATTATTATTTTTTTTTGGCAAACGCTATATACGGCTCGTGAGTTTTGGAGTATCGTTCCTTGTACATAGTTATTGGTACGCGTACTCGAGAGATGGGCAAAAAGCGTAAAAAAAAAAGCAGAAACGTTATGGTACGATGATAATTATTGTTTTCTGTACACACGGACGTCTAAATAAGGCAGAACCGGTAGAGACGTCTGCGCAGGTGCAATGCCAAGGATAAAGTTTTTCGTACGAGCACGTCAATATTTCAAGCATGTCGGCATTCTGTCGCAGAATTATCGATATGAAATCGCTATTTTTCTTTCCGGCGCTATAAAGGTACATACCTATATATATACACGGTCGTTTGACATTTATAATAAACTGTGTTCGTCTCGTCGCGTATGTATCGCCGCGCCGCTACGTCGCTCGTAAAATACGGTCTCTGTGGTTATTTCAACGTAAACCGAAATTACCGCGAGCGACGAAACTACTGTTGTAACTAGATTTACATTTCAGTTGAAAGTTTTCGCGAAAATCGGTTATTCGCTTGCACGTCAGTTTCAACCGTATTTATATCGCAACGGTGTGTGTTTAAATCTCGATCTCATTTTAAAGGACCTATTAGAAATGTTTTTTGCTTTTTGTTTTTGTCATGTGATTGTGAGAAACGCGTCGAAGAAAGCGGCTGCAAAGTGTCGTGCAGTTTTCTGCTTGAAAAAAAAATAAATAAATAACGTAAAATCAATACAGTCTTTACAACGCTCCGAACGTTCATAAAATTATCGCAAAACTGTATTCCACGTTAAGGAAATTAACAGTTGAACTCGTATTGAAACGTCGAGTTATGAAATTCGCGTACCTGTTCGAAAATTACGATAATTTTTCAAACGTAACATTTTTTTCATTTTTAAGTATTTTTGAATCATTTCAGCAGTTGAATGTATCGAACATTTAAAAAACCGACCGGAGCGCCTACCGAATCCGCTGCATCATCAGAATATCGTCAAATTAATTCTTCTACTTCCCGAAAGCGTGTAGAAAAAAAAAAATGTCGCCGTAAAATTCGCCACGCTCAGAATCTAAAAATACCTACATCGTCATAATATTAATCAGTTTTCTAGCTCGTCGTTTCTCCGTGTTTATTTCATAACTATACACATCGACGTGTGTGAAGCAAAAAAAAA